>JADLZN010005529.1:0-557523 GCA_018155175.1 Sinocyclocheilus anophthalmus | reverse complement strand
TGTGTAAAACTCTTGGAGACTATGCCTTGAACTTTACATATTTCACATACTTTGATCCTGGTAAGAACTCATTGTCACAGTTGTAAACGCGACGGCTTTCTTTTAACATGTGGGGGTTAAAGGCATCTTTAACTTTAAAGAACGCGACACGCACGTCTCCCAGAAATCCTGTATAATCCAACCAATCAGATGATGACTTTGAAACTCCCAAAGTGTTTCCAATTTTGTGTGCCATACGCATCAGACGTTCAGCCAACGGTCCGTGGACGTGACGTCTGAGGCTGAGACTAGTAAATGACAGAAGGAGAATTTTTGAGAAATCTTCGCACAGCACTTTTCCATACGACAACATTTCATGGCCACAATGTCCGTCAAACTCTAAAAACTCAATAAATCAACGATTTTGCATTGTATTTGAAATCTTATGAAGCTTTATTGCAACAGAAAGAGTTTCTTTTTCAGAATTTCTCCTTTTGGGATCTATGAAAAACAATGATTTTGCTCTGTATTTTCAGTCTTATAAAGCTTTATGATAATTTTTGTGTGAGGAACAGACTGAAATATGCCATTTAATTTCATCAATCTCGTCAAGTTTATGGTGCTTTTATGTTCCCAGCTCTCGGAATGTTGTAGCAAGGTTCTCTCAAAGTAATGAACAAACATTATTCCAGTAATGTTAATAAAACACATCTTTAATAATGTTCATTAATAATGTTCTCAAAACGTAAGGACAAAACTGTTATTTATACATTGTTCATGGAATGTTTTTTTAATATATGTTTTTGTTGGATGTCCGTCTAACATTTTTTAAATGTCTGAACATTAAAAGAATGTTCGAGAAAATTCTAAAGTAAAAAAATAAAAATTATCAAAAAAAAAAAAAAAGCGTTGGCCAAACTGCTAAAATGGAATGTTTTCCCGTACTTCATTTTTAGACATAAAAAAAAAACTGTACGGTTTGAACATTCCGAAATAAGGTTTTCATAACTTTTTGGGAACATCAGCAAAATGTTCTTAGAATATATTTCTGTTAGCTGGGTCTGTGACAATCAGACAATAATAATAATTAACGATTATTATCGATTTCCCCTTTTATGTTCTATGAAAAACAAAGATTTTGCACTGTATTCTAAGTCTTAAAAAGCTTTACAATAACTTTGTGTGAGGCACAGACTGAAATATGTCATATAATTTCATCAGTCTTGTCATATGAACTAAGTTTATGGTGCTTTTATATCCATGACAAACAGACAATTCAGAATTTCTCCTTCAGTGTTCCATGTAAAAAAATAAAATTTGAAACGGCATGAGGGTGAGTGAATAATGATAGAAACTGAACTGTCTCTTTAAACCATGCGTGTGTTTTAAAGTTTAAAATTTCCACTCATGTCCTAAATGAATTCTAACACGGCACGCCAAATCCACCGTATTATTGACATTACGAGTACATTTCCCCTTTGGCATGACTACATTATACACAAACAGCTAATATTAGCATTCATATTCTCCCATAAAACTTTACGTGGCGCCCGTCGACCAAACAGCAAATCAAATCCCTGCGCATCTGCTGGTATCTGTCAATACACACATTCCTCCAACATTTCGGCGGGCACGTCGCACCCCTCACAATTTTGTAAATCTGAAAGGGGGGATTTCCTCAAAGAAGGGATTTATAGCTTCATGCCGCCTTCACATGACTGATAGCACACAGTGGAGCCTTTGTACAGGAAGACGCATGCCTCACTGTGGGCCAACTGCATCTGTCTGAAACAAAACATGATGCCAGGCCTTCCTGAACACTCTGTCTTGAGTCATTGCGAGAAGGTTCCAGTAACCTCCTTGTGGGTGTAGTGTGAAGTCGCTTGCTGGAGGTGAAAACGCGTGAGAGTCGCTGCTATCGGGATGTGAATGGAGAAATGCAGATGAGCTGCTGGCTTCTGAGACCTTTGACTGTTTGATCTCAGGAGGATTTGAACATTGTTTGGTTTGATTCACTGAGATTTGACTCATTTTTTGACTCATGAGTGGTTTGTACATCGTGCGGATTGCTTGTTTTTATACCTGTGTGGAAATGTTGGTGTTTCCAGTTACTAGATCGTAGGGGTGTTAAACAGTTTGGGAACTTGAGCACGGTAGAGGACTTGCTTTTCCTTAGTTCCACATTAGTTTGGACTCAATATAATAATTTTATTTATCCTATTTTAGAGTCTTCAACTTCAAATGTTGATTTTCAAACGCATTTACTTCCATAATGGGACTTTTTTTTTTTTTAAACACATACTTATTCATATACTTAAGTTTGCAGAAATGAAAGGGGTTTGGGGGTTATTCTATAATTAAATAATAATAATAATATTATTATTTATTGTTTAATTAGTGATTTTGGAATAATGTGGGGGCACATGAATCCAAGCATAAAAAGAACAAAAATTGATAAATACTGATTATAAAAAGTTAATATTATTATTATTATTAACCTTATATAATATTATTTAATTAATTTTCTTATTTGATTTTTAGTAATTTATTTATTTAATAATGTGGATGGATGAATTATGCACCAAAAAATTATGATTTCGTGTTGAAATAAGAAATCAAACTTTTCCTCAAAGCAAACACCAAACAAACAACAAACTATTCATCGGACATTAATTTAAGTATTACAAATATTTTTATAGTCTCCGATTATTTAATCAGTTTCTCTGCCTCTGAAATGACCTTCTTTTTCTGACGTCATGGAGGTTGAAAAAATATCAACCAATAATACAGTACAATAATAAAGTGCTTTCAAAACCAAAAGTTTTACGTTAAATTATTTCCAATGAATATTCTATCTTTATTGGAAATATTTCACATTAAGTGTTGCGAGTGCCATTTCATGTTGACTTTAAATGTTTAACAACTCCTTGAACCTTAATTTCCACCACCGTTTTTTAGATGTTATTACTAGTAGCAGTAAATTTGAGGCTTTCAAGAGGTCAAAAGGGACCCTGCTTCAACTCGTAGCCGATCGAATCAGCATATAAATTGCGAATGGATGCAGACCCATCTCTCCGCTCCACCCCGGAATCCCAGAATCCTTCCTTCAATGCGCTCATCTCCTTCCCCAGTGTTTTTCACCTCTGTGTTTGGAGAGGTCTCTCACAGGGGGCACACATCTGTCTCCCTGCCCTTCAGTCGGCTCGCTTGACTTTCCCCTCCAAGGCGCACTGTTTAAAGATGTGCAGCTGCCTCACCGAGAGCCGGGATGGTCACTGTGGAGGCCTGTAGTTAGTCCGTCAGTGGCTGGCTTTGCTTGAGTGGATCCATGTGCGGCTGAGGTCCTCGCTGGGATAAGCGCTTTAATACCTGCCATTACGCTGCCAGAGGGAGTCATTAGGAGCCAACGGATCTTGTTGCAGATCACAGTCAAATGAATGCCGGCCCTCATTTTGGCCCGGACGACTCCCATCAGAGCTGCAATGAGACCCCCAGTGACCCTCGAGAGCACTTTGAGCCCACGGCCTGCCTCTTCTCTCCAAATGTACGCTTTTTCTTTTTTTTTTGTCATCGGTTCTCTGTTACCGTAGGCGTGTAATGTGTTAGTTGTGATTTATGATTTGGGAATTTTTTTTGTCGTGCATTTTGGAAATTTATTGGAGTGTCTGAATGGGAAGCTCAGTAGTCTTTTGGTTAAAATTGCTCCCATTCGTCATGATAGTGACACTTTAAGTTTGTTTTAATTTCTTCTTCAATGCCAGTTTCTCAGACTGGATTTTCAGCCCAGAGCCCTTCTGTGATCGTGTGTGATTGTATTTTACGTAGTGATGTAAGTGGAAATGTACTGCATTGTGTTTTTGCCTGCATGAGCAGTGAGCTGGCACGCACCAGAGAATGGCAGAAATGTGGGCTATATTAGAGAGGGACTTCCTGGTGATCGTACAGATACACACAACCGTGTGCCAACCTGCTAGCAGATGGCATGAGAATGACGTCGCCTTCGTGGTCTACTTATACTACATCTATTTCCTGTCTGAGGCTTGAAGCTGATGTAACCAGACCAGGGATCTGATTAATTGAGTTTTCAAAGGATTTTAATAACATTGCAGATGTTCACGTGCACGTAACACATGTGAAGCACAAATGAATATTGTGCAAAACTACACATTTAAAATAGACTAGTCTGCTAATTGTTTTTTTTTTTCTATTAAAGAAAATGTCTAAATATTTAATTGAACTGATTCGCAATGTAGCTTATATATTTCTTTGCATAATTTTCTTTGCAGCAAATTTTTGGTATGTTTAATAGAGTAGTTATTGCCAAACGAGTACCCAATTAGTTGATTACTGATGCACATTAATAATGTGATGCAGGACATTCCCATATTTACTATACTAGCCTAACTATACTAACTATCCTGATACTGTACTATACATACATACTAGACTATAATTTGTAGTATTATATTTTTGGGAAAAAAACTTAATATTTTTATTTTTATAATTTCAGTTTTCATTTTAATTTTAGTTATTTTTTTTAATTTTTTTTTTTTAATTTTTTTTTAATTTTTATAGCTTTAATCTTTGTTTATCACTTTTTATGTTATTTTTTATTTGGAATTTTTAACTTCAGCTTGAATGTATGTACTATATAAAACTATACTATTATTACCATGAATATTCTGAGTATTATTTTATTTAGATGTCAGTTTTCATTTTGTTTGTTTATTTTTTAGTAATTTTTCTTATGTCATGACATTTTTATTCTTTTTTTTTTTTATTTTATAGCTTTTAATTTTTATTTGATTTACTAATATTATTATTATTTAATATTTAATTTATATTTTTTTATTTTATTAAGTTTTAATTAAAATATTTTAGTACTAAACTTGACCTTAGTTTAGTTAGACAAATGTCTAATTTTGTTGAGTATAGATATATATATATATATATTCCACCGTGATTTCAATTATCACAAAATATTTTTACTCTAGATTATATTATATTAAAATTAATATTATAAAAAATATATGATTTAAAAATATTAAATTATACTAAAATTTAATTAGTATATATATATAAATATTATATATATATATATATATATATATTTGTGTATATATATATACACACACACATTTTAGAGAGAGAGAGAGAGAGAGATAGAGAGAGAGGAGAGAGAGAGAGAGAGTGAGAAAAATAAGAAACATGTTGTTTGATTAGTCAACCATTGTGAACCGTCCATTATAAATGTCTGATTTTATGCAGCAATTAGCTGTACCTAGTGACTTTATTAAACACTAAATCATGCCGTTGAGCTCTGTATGGTTTTGATTCACTGCAGATTGTTCTCGGAGCGCTTGTGTAACGTTTGACCTGTGGCTGGCCCCCGTGGCCCTGTTTTGCAGAGGCCCATGAGAGCTTCCTGAAGCCCTGATTCAGGTCTCATTGCTTCCTGTCTATTTTGCGTGAGCTGATCAATCACGGAGACGAATGTGTCTGTCACTGCACACATGGCCGCCGCCGCACCTGCTCGATACCCCCGCGCTGAAACACTGCCATCTTAGCGGCTCTTGACAGATGTTCCCCACTTCAAAACGTGTCTAATACACAGATGTGTCGCATGCGCGCCTCTCGCTGGTGAGGGGGCACTTAGCCATACGCGTATTCGCGAGGATATGTTTGCGTTTTAATTGAATTAATTACATGATATTAATCAAATGAATTGCATATATGAAGATCTTCTTGCATCTGTCACTCCGTATAGGCCCCATTTTTTGCACTTTTGCACAATTTCGTCGTGCATTCGCTCGTGTGCACGTGTGTTTTCTCCTCACTGGCTGTATGAGGCTGGGACGCAGGCATGAGGTAGCACACGGTGTCCAGATCCCTGCTTCAGGGACCTCATCAGCCTCTGAATTTCCTTCCCCTCTCGCCTCAAGCCATCCATATTCATTTCCTGTACTGATTTAGGCCCAATGAAGAAAGAAAGCTGGCTTCTCTTTCGTCCCCCCACCGGTCCTCCCGCCTGCCACCCTGCGTGACAACACACTGTAATTGCATTGGATTAGTATGATAGTGTACACAGCCTGGGTCAAATACCAATTTGAGAGATCACGGCGCTACACTGTAAAAAAATTCTGTAGTTTTTACAAAATAATTTTGGCAGCTGTGGTTCCAGAATAATTTTGTAAAAAATACAGAAAAACTGTAAACACATTTATGGCCCAATTTTACAGTATAAAACTGTAATTTAAAAACAAGAAAATTTGAATGTAAACCAGTAAATTCAACAATGCACACTGCTATTAAAATCTGTTTTGTACCTTTAACATACTGACAACCACCATAATAATGCAGGTGGTAAAAGAGAAAGCCACATGAAGAATCAAAGCTAGCTTCGCCACAAGCAGAAGTATAAACTGATATATAGAAGGTGCACAGAGTCATTCATGCAAACACAAAACACCATCATTTTAACACACATGACGCTAAAATAATGCAATAAACGTTTATAAAACAACAGAAGATGTAACATAAAGCCCAAATATACAGAACTAATAACAAAAACTTTTTAAAAACATGATTATTTAAACAAAATACTTTCAATGTGGAGTGTCATGCAGGGAATTCTGGGATATCAGTTTACAGTTTTTACATTGAATATACATTGATTTGTTATTTTTACTTATAAAAACTGTAAAATTAACAGCATTTTACTGTAAAATTACATGGTTGTATATTTTACGGTTTTTCCCTGTATTTAGTACGGGAACTTACTGTTAACCTATTTACAGTTTTTTTTTCTGTAGCGTTTTTACAAAATTTTACAGTTAAATTTACACTTATTTTTTACAGTAGCATTCATGCAAATCTTTGTTTACTCGCTGTCCCTTCATTCAAACTTGCATGCAGTTTTTGGCTGTGAGACAAAATAAGAACATAAATTATGGGTAGTCTGTTGACTGAAACAAAGAAAAAACATTTGTTGTATATTATAAAAGCCACCACAATAAAAGTGAAATACATTTTTTGTTTACAACATACTGTTAATGTATATTTCTAAGCAAATGTTACTGTGAAAGAGAATGAATAGATTGCAAATGCAAAAAACAACAATGACTAAAGTACAAACGAAAGCAAAATGTTGACTTAGCTAGTTAACTTTTTTTGCCTTATTACATTTATTGTATATTTAAATCAGCACATTTTTTAAATACATGTTGGTAGAAAATAGAATAAATGCATAAATGAAGGTCGATTTTGTGTATTGACACAAGAAAAAGCATTACATTTGATCATATTACGTAAAGCAAAAGGACAAACAACAGCTATATCGACTGTTAATGTTACCATTATTAAACACTCAAAAACTGTTTGTTTATGTCCTGTTACATTGTTGATTGTAAGATAAAAATGTATTTTTCTAAACAAATATTGTATATTAAATATTGGAGGCTCAGTTTGTTTGACAGACGAACAATAGAAAAAAATCGTATCACAAGCAAATGTAAAATAGACAGCTAAATGTTGACTTAGTTAGCTTGTTTAAAAGTATTTTTACGTTTTTTTGTTTCTACCAATCACATTTGTATTGTAGAATAAAAGCGTAACTTTCCAAACAAATGTTTTGTTTGACACACGAACAAATATGAAATTGTATCTTATTGCGAAAAGCAAGTACAAACGACAGCTAAAGTTGACTTATCACATTTTTATTGTAGAATACAAGCATAATTTTCTAAACAAACATTGCTGCAAAATGGGCATACAAGCAGAAATAAAGGTAAACTTGCTATTGACACAAGAAAAAGCATTAAATTGTATCATACTCTTAACTTTAAATCGTGTTAATGTTACAATAATTGAACACACTCATACATTTATTGTTTATGCCATAATCATATTGATCATAAGATAAGAATGTTATTTTCTAAACAATTATTGTAGTGAAATAGAGTAAATGCATAACAATAAAGCTGTCTGACAAAAAAAAAATTCAAGTGTAGCATATTGCGAAAAGCAAAAGTACAATAAATAGTTAAACGTTGACTTAGCTTGTTAGCTTTATTAAGTATTTTGTTTTGCCAATAACTAGTTCTACTAATTGTAGAATAAAATCATGACCTTCTAAACAAGTGTTGCTGAAAAATGGGCACACATGCATAAATAAAGGTCGATTTTGTGTCACTCGGTTGCTCGGAAAATGGGCACACTCATTAGACTAGAAGGTCTTGTTGGTGTATGACAAAAAAAAGCATTAATGTTTAAACTCTTCAAATGTTTTGTTTTATGCCAGTGAATCACGTTGATGCAAAATAAAAAGGTCCTTTTCTAAAGAAACCACATTAATAATGTATGATCTTCTGCGCGGAAAAGCCCCAACCACAAACGAAAGCGAAATGTTTCTGAACGATTCTTGTTGAACAGAAGAAATACATAATGAAGGTCAGTCCTAAAAGTCGAACTATTTTCATATAATGTAAAGCAGAAGTACAAATTGTCAAGCTATTCAAAGTTACCTCGCAATTTAGTTGTTTACACAGCACTGGCAATTGGTGAATAAAAAAAACAGAATCTGTAACTCGAACGTTTCTATCAGTAGATGGTTTAAAAAGGAGCGACGTATATGTCGGTAATGTAATGTGCTATTACTACGTAGCTTTTTTGTGACGGATCCATCTTTGATGTGTGCTTTTCTGGTGTCTGTCATCTTAAA
Organism: Sinocyclocheilus anophthalmus; assembly: GCA_018155175.1. Lineage (NCBI taxonomy): Eukaryota > Metazoa > Chordata > Actinopteri > Cypriniformes > Cyprinidae > Sinocyclocheilus > Sinocyclocheilus anophthalmus. The sequence continues at coordinate 548,825 of JADLZN010005529.1, read as the reverse complement.
CAAAGAGGTGATGAGCCGAGCCATTGTCGGACGGGATGATATCGCTACATTAGCCGCACACACGAGAATCAAACCCCATGATTACACTGGTGGGTGTAGCTTTTTGTTCTTCCAGGGGGGGAGGAAATTGACGGTAATAAAAAAAAGAAGTCAGATGACTTAACTCTGTAATTACTGGCCTGTTTTCATGATCCTGTATTCTATTTAAAAGCTAAAACAGTCTCAAATGGCTGCTACTTTGGTGTACGGCAGGTTAAGGGATTAAAAGTCACCCCAATTAAAACGGAAAAACCAACATTAAACAGAAAACAAAAATAAAATTAACTCAGGAAGAATATGCAAGGCAAGGAGCGGGGTCGGTCGGTAGGGGACTAAAAGGGGGCGTGCTGGTTGAGGTGTATGTCGTAATGGTGGGATGTAAGTGTAGCAATGTAAGGTGGGGTAGTGATATGCGGGTGTGAAGTGAGGAATACGGTCTGGGTGGTGCTGTTGTTAAAGCTTCTGTCGGCTGAGAGATCGACATCGAAACAGCACGCCACGCGACTCACATCACACACACAACAGCCGACACCCCACACACACACACACAGGCAACACACCACACACACGGGATAAAATGATCATCTAACCTAAAGACTCAGGAATAATGGTAGTGGGCATGTCGGAACGAGTTCTCATAGCGACGGAACCAACAGGACACATGGGGACCGAAGTACATACTGCGAGGTTAGCACCTGAGACAGTGCGCCCATGATGATTCTGGTGAGTCAGAACGACAGTCTAGAAAGTTCGTAGCACTGCACCGTTAGAGGACACTCGAGTTTTAGCGATGTACGACTGCCGCATAAATAGGTCAACGTCGATGCAGCGACTCATGAACCCGAGAATGGATATATAAGGACAGAACGGGACGTATGGACGTGTGTTTTATGTGGCGGCAGGCGGGTTCCACGTCATGAGTGCATCGGTTTTGGATTATCCGGTCGCAACTGCTGCAACCTACCATACCTCACTGACCCTTGGATAGCTGTCGAAATACGCGCTAGACGACGTAAGGCATAATGGGGGCGTCTGTGAAATTTGGAAAGCAGAGAGTTGGGTTAGGAAGGTGCAAGCATGGCACGGCTATATGCGGAGAAATGCGATAGCCGTTAGAGAGGCTGCGCCTGACGGCGCGGCCGCGCGGCCGCGAATATACGGCAGGCCTCTGTGTGGGAATGTACGCCCTATTTAACCAGAACGCCCAAAAAACTACCACAAGAACCAGAGCAAATGAATGCACCCAGAGGACATAATAAACAAGACCACAATGGTGGCGGAACACGGCGAGGCACGAACCGCTACTCGCGCACCCAGAGGGGGTAGGTGATTATTCGAAACAGTGTCGATGGAATAGACCGGGTGAAGAAGGAGAGGGCGAGGTAGCGAGATATTACTGCGATTGAGCAAATTACCAGTCGTGGAACATGCAGAGGGTCGGCACAACGTGCTGCCGTGGGTGGCTGCGCGCGCAGCTCACCAGTTTTCTGCCATTGGGCTGGGTGTAAACAACTAAATGTGTTTCAGTCTTGAACTGGTAGTGGCATTGGGTTAGCTGCTGCTGGTGCAGTGGAACCTCTCTACGATGCTCTGCGGGTCAAGAGAAGCTAGGCGTGTAGTGAAGTACTGGGGGGTGACCGGAGAACCGGGATGTTCGGTGGTTCGGGATGCTGGCGAGTGAAATTGATGAGCGAGAAAATGGCGCACGCTTCTAGCACACAGGGCAGTTGCTACGCATTCTTACAGCCTGCGATGACATTTTCACGGGTGGCCTTGAGGCAGACGGACAAAGTTTAGATAATTTTCTACAGCATTTTTTTGCTGTTTTATGTAGTGTCAGGCGCAATAGTATATGTTTAGTAAGCCGTATATTGTTTATAACAAGAGAAAACATTTGACAACAAACACCTTCCATTTGTTGATCATGTATTGAGTTTATACATTGATTTACTGAACTTCTGAAGCTTTATTAACTACATTAATTTTAATCCCATTTCGTACTACCAATCTGTACACTATAGTTGTTAACTATATTAGTTTTTTATGGTTGTTACTATTGTAATTTTTCAATTCATTGAACGTTGAGGAATTTTGGTTGTGGATCTTAAGTCCATTTTTTATTGGGTTTTTCTATGACCTAGGACCCTGGAGCACGAAACCAGTCTTAAGTCTCTGGGGTATGTTTGTAGCAATAGCCAGAAATACATTGTATGGGTCAAATTATTGATTCTTCTTTTATGCCAAAAATCATTAAGACATTAAGTAAAGATCATGTTCCATGCATATATTTTGTAAATGTCCTACCATAAACATATCAAAACTTAATTTTTGATTAGTAACTTGCATTGCTAAGAACTTCATTTGGACACCTTTAACAGCAATGTTCTCAATGTTTGATTTTTTTTTGCACGTTCAGAGTCCATATTTTCAGGTCTATCCGAACAAACCGCACATGGAAGCCTTATTTATTGCAGCTTTCAGATGAGTATAAGCTCAATTGGTCAAAAAAGTGACCCCTATCGACTGGTTTTGTGGTCCAGGGTCACCATATATGTATTTGATGTATTGTATTATTTTAAAAAACACTAGTTAAAAGAAATGAAAATACGAATGTTGCCATTGGCAACTAGCTCCTCAATACTTGCTACTACGTGTTAATTTCAGGGACATGTTTTGTTTTAGGTTTTACGTAACCATAATAATCAAATAAAAATAAAAAAATTGCAAGACGGTATCTTGTTAAGATTATTAATAAACCAACTACATGAACAACAATAACGCATGTTTATTAACTGTAATGAAATCCAATATACGGCACATATTGCTCACTGTTGATTTGAATATAGTGTATCATTCGTCTAACATTAACTCAGGTACCCATTTTGTAAGTGTGCACAATACATTGGTTCTGGAACTGTTAAAGGGATGGTCATTTGACATATTTAAAACTACTTCTTTACACGACCATTTACAACAAATATTATTGTATTATTCAATTACAATTAAGTATTGGTTTAATGGTGTAAATAGCATCATTTCTAATAATTAACTCAAATTAATTAAAACAAAATTAATGCAAAAAGACAGTTAACCACATGTTTAATGGGCCTAATATTGACAATGTCCGTAATGTTCGGATTTTTTGACGATTCAAGATTGTGAGCGGTGGGGTATATGCCTAAAATTGGTGCTTTTGTCATTTTGTGCATGCATAGCTCTTGTTATTTTTGTTTTCAGTACCCCACTTCTGAGCAGCTTTTTACTGGGCCTGAACAATTAAAAACTTGTTACAAAGTCAAACAAATCTTCAGCCGCAGAGTTGTACTATCTTGACCATTTTTTAGTTTGACCCTGAAATGTTATTAGTCAGGTTAGTGTGGCGCAATATTGCTGTGTATTCATTCGTATTGTTTAGTGTTTGTTTTCACATAGTGCTACGATCTCGCTGTATTTTCAGCAGAAAGCTGATGCACATCAAATTTCATAAACTGGCATGATAGTCTGGCTTATTGTACTTTAGAATAATTAGCATTTTCAGTACCAGTGCATCATATCACTTTTTATGAATAAGTGCATTATGTTTTTTCATCGATGTTGACAACCTTTTCTGTTCTTATTTCATTGTGGCGGGTGTGCATCAGATCTCCGGGATCAGACGCATTACCCTTACACAAAACATACGTCGGCCGTACGTCACGATTAGAGCATAGTCTCTATAATGCGTGCCTTTCATACGAAGCGATCAAAAGAATCACTGTTGCGTGCAATGCCAGCCAGCTCTGATCCCCAAAACCGTTGGACCACTCCCACCCTTCTTGGCGCCCAGTGGAATACTTCCTTTAGCGCCGTGAGTCGGCCTCGACTGAAAACGTTCCTTTCTAGCACGGCTGAAGGCTTGTGGGCCTGGGATGGGCTGCTGCTGACTGGCAGCCAGCAATCATAAAGCATAACAGACCATAGTATTATTCAAGGCTGTGGAAGGATATTACTGCGCAGGTCCTATCACTGAGGATACACACACACCACCCACACACACACAACACACACACCGTCTACTGTAAAGCTACAAGAGTGTTACCCTACACTGCTGTCCATTATGTGACCAGCTCGTGAATATGACCAATTTATAAAGTCACATTCACTGTGCGCCATAGAAAAAGGACATTAGTGGATAAATAGGGTCCGAGGTGACATTCACGCAGTGGTGAAATGCATTAGCCAACAGGTTTTAGGTTGCACGTTAGCTTTGCAATAAATTACAGCTGGTTGTTTAATTGATTTCCATTCGCTAAACCCATGACGAACATTTTCTACAACACAAACAAACCAGCTTTTTTGGTTATCCACGTGGAGTAAACAAAGCTGAAATGCTCAAATAAATTAATAACTAATAATGAATTAATAAAAAACATTAAATTATAATGTAATTTTAAATAGCATACAAATATATATTTTATCAGTAGGTTTGTAAATGCAATTAATGTTTAATTATTTATTATAGTTTGACTTTCACTTTTGATTTGCAGGTCAAAGATGGATTGTAAACTGCCAAAAGTGCCGGACGATATTTGCATACAGGTGAAAAAAGCTCACATAAATTAATACAATTACGAACAAAACACAAATGAGAAGAACATAAAAATGAATGATATAGCCATAAATACATTATTAGAATTAAATTATATGCGCTTTTGTATATACTACCATTCAAATTGGGGATCAGCGGTGTATTTTATACATTATTTTTTTTTGATTATTATTGGACATTAATTCTTTGATCCGTCAGGATGCTTTAAACACGAAAAGCGCAGTAAATATTTACATCTGTTACTAAACAATTATCAGTCCTAAAAAATAAGAAGAAGCAAACTTTTTCAGCAGTAATCATCATAATAATAATAATATGTCTCTTGAACAAGCAAATCCATATTATAATGATTTCTCTGACAGGATCATTTGACTGTGAAGAACTGATACGCTGACAATGCAGCTTTGCATCACAGGATAATTACAATTAAATATATTCCATTAGAAACAGTTCTGGAATATCAACTCTTGGCCCATTATACTTGGTAATAAGTGATTTCCCAATAATTGCTATTTTTACTTGTATTTTGGACTCAAATACTGCCGCTTTGGGGAACGGACGAGGACCTATTACAAGCTTTAAAAATTCTTACCAACCCCAATCTTTTGAATGCATTTTACTTATTGAATTAAACATTTCATAACAACAGTCAATTTCAGCAGCTTTGAAAATCTGAAAATATTGTCACATAGCTTAAAAAAAAAAAATAGTTTATTGGCCAGCCTTAGCTTAACTAAAAGATAAACAAAAGTGGTCAGGAAATGACCCTGCGAGACGCAACATCATATTTCAGGTTGAGTTAACAACAGTTCAGTCATTAAATCACTGGGCTGGGTCAGATGATTCAGATCCATAGTTCAGTGTGGGAGGAGGATGTTGACGGTTAACATTGAGCGCTTCTCGAGAAAGAAAGGTGAGATTCCTCAGACGGAGGGTTTAGAAGACAAATGAGCAGCAAGGGAGTGAAAAATGCAAAGCAGATGTTTTTTAGCCTTTTTTTTAATGGCAGTGAAACATTACTGATGCCATTACTGAGCTCTTTTATGGCTTCTTTTAATCCTGCCTCCCGCCAGAGGAAAGGAACCCCTTGTGGTGCAAAGCAGCCTCTTTGCTTTAGAGCGACAATTTGAAGCCATTTCCAATGCATTTCCTAATCTGCCACGAGGCTTTGCAGGGCTTCCTTTGCAATTATTATTTCTCTGAGAGACAGAAAAAAGACAGAATAGTGGAAAGGCGCTCCTTCTTTCAGGTAAATTGATTGTAATCCTTCGGATGCATATTTCTCAGAGTCATCGCTCGCCATGACGCAAATATGGCTCACTCACTCATTTCCTTTTTATTAAAAAAATGATAAACACAGACGCCGAGACTCCCACACTCCCTCAGAAGAGCAGAGTTTGCAACAGGAACTTCTCTCGGTAGTTACATAGCATCCTTCTGATCTAGGCTTGGAAAACATTTTTGACTATTCACAATTTTTTTTTCTGATGACGATGCTGGTGATGTAAAATTAAATAACATCCTAAATAATTGTAATTTGCACTTTTAATTTGTCTAAAATCAGCTGCAAAACACTGTTAGAGTTGGAGCGTTTGATTCATATTTTTGTGAATCAATTCAAAACTGATTCAGTGATTGTTTTTATTTGTGCATTACTTCATGTATATAAAATAAATGCTTTGTCATATCTTCAAATATTTACTAGATTACATATAATATAATGATTTATTTTGATAGTATTCTATATATGATATAATAATGTAATTTATGCATTTTTGTATCTCAATTGGATATTAGAGATTAGATTCTACAGTTAATATTGATAATGATAAAAGTATGAGTAGAATTTCCGTGTTGAGTAACATTCATATGAATTTATCTTGATTGATATATATATATATCTATTATATGTGTCCACATATACTTATAATAATAATATATCATGTCCTTATATATATACTGGCTATCTATATTATTATCTATATATATATATATGTATATCACACCATTAGTATTTATTAAAATTGTATATTCGAGGGATATATTATTCTAATTATAAACATTATGCTAATCTTTAAATGATGAACATATATAATCTCACACATGGATAAACCCCGAGCCGATCTCCCCCAAACTCCCTCGGCAGAGCAAAGTCGCACAGAACCTTTTTCTCGGTATTCTGCCGGAAAAGCTTATAAATAGAGAAAAAACATCCATCTTTCAGCGGTTTGTGTCCAGTTTTGTTGGGCGGGTCATTGGATCACTGTGAGTATATGAAACACCCACGCCACTCCAATCCCAGCATCTGTCCAGAAACAATCCTGCTTTCCCAAAGGAAACGAGAGATGTGTTTGAATAATGAGGGCCCCGTACCGCCATTAAACGCTGATTGTAAAATGTGTGGCCAGGTGCTTCAGGAGTAGCAGATCAGCATGATGGGTAGCCGGCGGTGAGCTGTATCTGCTGCCTGCATTAGACTCGTCCTATAAAGCTCACATGAGCACCTCCAAGGGTCTGGGCTGGGGCCGGAAATGAGAAGGAGATGAACTGGAAGGCTCCATCTCTGCGTCCAGCGTGCAGTATATCACAGTGATGGCAGCCGCATGGGCGTGTGTGCAAATGCGCTGCTCATAAATATCTCCGCCCCCCCCCCAGTAGAGGCCACTCTGATGGTGAAGGCGAAGGGATGTCGCTGTCGGAGTGATTGAATGCTCGTGGTCCTGGCTCGCGGCACAGCCCCGGTGTGGGAGGCCCTCCACTGAACGCTAGACTGGGGGCTCTGCTAGCACTGATGCACCACACCGCACCGCACCACTGTTTGTTTGTTAAAAAACTCGATTAACTGTCCTTCCTAAAAACCTTTTTATTGTAGAGTAGCGGTGAAGCGTTAGGGGTGGGAGAAACGTTTGCGTATTCATGATATTTTTGCAATGTTTTAGCTGGTAATATTAAATTAAGCAACATCGTAAATTATTTTAATGCACTTTTACTGCACCTTTGTCTTAAAATCGGCTGTAAAAACAGTGTTAGATTTGGAACCGATTTTTGTGATTCAAAAGTGATTTGTTTGTGCATTATTTAAAAAGTTATAAAAATAAGAATCAGAAAGTGCATCATAACTCATAAGTACATTTGCCATATATTAAAATGTTATTTACACTAACATGTATATTGTACAACATTTTAATATATGGCAAATGCACTTATGACTTATGATGCACATTCTGATTCTATTCTAAATTCTTCTTACCTAATGTATTATAATTATCTTATATATAATTACATTTATTATATATATATGAGTATGAGGTAATTATTACTACAATAATTATGTTATAAAATGTATTAACAGGTTAAAAATATTATAATTTAGAATTATTTAATTTAGTACAATAAAATTCGTATAGTTAAATTAAGGTATCTAGTTATAATAATATATTGAATTATATAATCCAAATGTTCTTTTTTGAATATTTGAGATTCTTAATTAATGGTTGATTCTGTATAAAATGTACAAAATCTATTTGACCATATATTAAGAATCCTCATCTTACTATAAATCATCAAAGATATTGAGAGATACATTGAATATTGCCAAAAGGCTGACATTCAGCAGCACTGTCAGGCGCTATATAGCACTAGCTGTTTGATGTCTAGTAGACCAAACAGGAAGTTATTTTAAATGCATATTTAGAATAGAAAAGTATGTACTTATGGAAATGGAGTAAAATCATGTCATTATGTTTTAGACAGGGCATCTCTCTCCTTTTTTTCATTTTCTCCTGCTCTCTCTTTCTCCCACATACACTCAGTCTCTATCCTTGCTCATACACAGACATTGTAGATAATAATACCAGTAATTAGCTTCAGTTGCTTTGTTATAATTGGGGGCAAGGGGGGTTATTCATTCATTGAGATTTTTCTCCCCGTAATTGCATACTTACACATCACTCAAGCCTTCATACGCATTTCCTTTTCTAACATTCTTTACCGTTTATTTCACCAGCGCTCGTGTTGTTTTTTTTGAGTCACTAGAAGGTCCAACATCTGCTCGCAGGTCGACGGCGCTCTCGCAAACTGCTATCTTTTTTCCTTTTTGGGTCCACGGCTGTCTCTTCCCTCATATGACCGAGCTTTGACACTGTCCAGGTCCGCCCTAGTTGGCAAAAGAACGAGCGATAGAGAAAGGGAGAGTTTATTTCCTGTTCTTGTGAATCATATATCAGTACAATTCCCCTCTGTGCTGTTTGGCAACGGCAGAATGACGGGTGTCATTTATCATACGGACTGAAAGAGGCTGTGGGAAAAGGGATTTGAATTCTTTCGGAGGTGTGTAGATTCTCCTTAGTGGAGGATCATTAAATGGAGGGGGTTTTTCAGCAGGGGGATATGAGTGACTCCTGGAGCTTTTTTCCCTGTGTGCTTAAGAACTGGCTGCGTCAATCCCTCACTGTCTTAAATTGAGGATTTAAAGCACTCCGGTGGTTTTGTGAGGTGCAGAAATGGGCAGAAATGCTTTTCGTGCGATTAGTATCTCCCAGCTATGTGTGAGTTTAGTAACAAGTCTGCAAATCATCTCTAATCTGTCATCCGTGAATGCCAATCGTTGTTAATGCACTTTTGTTTATGTAGCTTGCTAAGGAAAGCATAGCTATTGCATACTTGGGGTTAGGGATTTGAACAAACCCCACATTACGTGTATAAAACCTGGGTGCGCAACTCTTCCCGCAGCAGTTGTGCTCAGCTTTTTTGAGCATTGCTTTACTAAGTGATCAGACTTGCCATTTTCATCTGGCAAATGATACAAATGGGCAAAAACTACTGATATTTAGAGGCAAGAAAATCATACAGACTTGGTGGTCGGGCTCTTTTGACTTACGACACTTAGCAACTACCTAAAAACCACCCTAGCAATGCAAAGAAACATGCAAGCAACCACTCAGAACAATTTAATGACTATTAACAATACAAAATTTAATGTCACAATACTACGATGTAAAAAATTTTTTTTAAGTTGTAAATAAAAATTTACAACCTTGTTTACATCGAAAGAAAATACCTATCTTCATTTCTGGTACAAATTTGGTGTTTAATTCAACGTGTTAATTGCCATTTCTTTGTAATTAATTTTGAAATTTACTTGAAATTTCTGAGTGAGAATTGTTTCTACATACAATTTTTTTTAAATGATGTAGAATCAATTTTCACTCAGAAATTACCAGTAAATTTCGCAAGCAAATGGCAAGTAACATTGAATTAAACAAATTGAAATTTTGTATTATTAAGGTTAAAATAGTATTTTCTTGTAAAACCTACTTCGAAAATCTTTGTTTTATTTATTATTTACAACTTGAAAAAAAAAATTTCCAGCGTAGTATTTTGACATTGGAATTGAAATAAACAAATAATAAAAAATCTCAGAAATTGCTAGGAATTTTTTTTTACAAATAATTACAAAGAAACAGCAAACGTAAACATTGAATAAATGTTTGTTTTTGTTAAGTAGAAAGGCTTAAATAGTTTTCTTCTAAATCCCATGCATTCATTGGGTTTAGTTACAACTTCGAAAAAAAAAATTTTTTTTTTTACAGAATGACATTTTGTGTAATTTTATTTCACTTTTTATTTCACTTTCATTTCACAAGTTAATCACAAAGAAATGGCAAGTAACACTGAATTAAGTATGAAATTGTGAAGTAGAAAGTCTGAAATAGTATTTTCTTATAAAAAAGTTTACGGTACTCATTTTTGTTTTATTTACAACTTCAAAAAATCATTTTTACAATGTGGCCTAGCACACTCATATTTTCTTCCCAAATGTAAAAAATCTAGTTTAAGATGTGTTATTTGTTTACATACAATCTTTTATACAAACACAATCATCTTGATTATGTCAAGTTTACAGCAAATACACATTTTTGCCGTCTTCTAAGCTTTGCGTCAGTGGAAAAGCAGCATTCGCTCTTAATCAGATACAGCGTTGCCAATCAAACTCAGCACCTGTCATGAAGACTGCCGATTTTGACGTTTCATAAGCATTGATCACATAAAGTGATTGTTCAAAGATAAGGTTGTGATAGCTCACAGTGTTGTGCTTGTGTTTTTTTACCCACATGAGACAAAACACCACCTCTACCTCCCATTGTGATGTACAAGTGTAAACCCAAGAGTCTCGTGATGGCACAAACAAATCACACCCAGCAGGGGTCTGGTTACCCTTGTCAGGCTTTCTTTCTTACCACCTCATTCATGTTTTGTGTTTGGGGGAGGGCAGACGGGGATCTGGCTTTCCCAGAGTGTTTTTTATTTGCTGGAATGTTCAAGATTGGGTGTAGGGATTGAGTCAGGAAACTCCGATCTCTCTCTGCATGCGGCTCCTAATTGTGGAAGGTATGCTGTGGCATACTGTAATCAGAATCAGAGGTTCCTCAAGAGTAAATGGAAATATTAGACGGTCTCTGTAGCTTAGGAGGTCTCAGTTGGGCATTGCAGGAAGAAAGAGACATCAAGTGAGAATCAACCACCGACTAGTGAAGCGTGTTCAGAAGGAAGGGTTGGAGAATGACGTCTTACTCAGATCTATTATAATGACTTCAGAGTGAGATTAGAGCTTATCAAACATCAGGATATTCACGGATAGATAAATGAGAAATCATTTGTCATTGCATCCTATAAATAAAATATAAACTAATCAGTGTTGAGCAAACTACTTTGAAAGTGAAGCTTGACAAATTACAAGCTACTCAAAACAAAGTCAACCTGATTTATTTACAGCTATAGTATGTCGAAAGTATATATAATTTATCATTGTTAGATTTTCAAAATAAATTATATTTATAATGTGTAATTATATGTGTATTATGTAATATTTAAATATATTAATTATACGGAAATCAAAGCAGTCATGCTTAGATTTATGTATAAAAATATTATATATTATAATATATATATATATATATTAGTGTTGTCACGGTACCAAAATGTCATTATTCGGCACCAATACTAGTGAAAATCCACGGTTCTCTGTACCAAAGCAAAACACAAAAATATGCTAATTAAAAGATTTGACTATACTTTCATTTAATCCAATCTGTGTACATATTTAATTTTAAAGGGGTTTTGAAAACCTAGAGCTATTCAGCCAAGAGTAACAACTAAGTTAGCTAAAAAAAGAAAGAAAAAACAGCCCAGAACTTCTGACTGATATGACACAAACAATGTTAACCATTTGTACATTCTCTAACACGCATATTTTAGATTCACACTTCATTTAAAAGCCTCTGGTGTGTAAAAAATAGTAAATATCATCATGTCCTCCTGATTTTTAACCCTAATAAAAGTTATAGGAACATTAAATAGTTAAAGAAACTTCATACTACTGCTCATTATATTAGCGTTAGCCGGTTAGGCTACCGGAACTACTTTATAGCCAGTGTTCATTTCAATCCGACATTCAAATATAATATTCATAACAGAAGCGGTGTTTCCCAAAGACTTGTCTTGTACTCTACTTGTGGCGGCATATATATGCAAGTTCATTCTCTGCCAGCAGGAGGCGCTAGTAGAGCACGAGAGATCAAGTTTCCCCGGTAACGCTGTACACAAAAAGCAGCACTGCGCTCACAAACACTGCTTTATCAGGCATTACAGGCAAGATTAAATGAAAATGACATCCATAATTTTCTGAAGACAGTCTGTTTCTTTCAGAAATACAGTGATATAAAAACATCCGCACCGGGTTTCGATTTTGAAACATGCAGTGCTCATGTTAATTCAACGAAGTCAAAGCCTTTTGGAAAATCTATTTGTGGCGGTGAGTTTTGATATTGTGGCGGTCCGCCACAAATAAATCAAAGTATGGAAAACACAAATACAAAAAATGTAAATGAAACTTACCTGCTTGAACTCCTTCATTTGATCTGGGTGTCTGTCTTTAAAAGTGTTTTGTTAGTTTGGTGTGTTTCCTCATTTTGAGGCCACCATGTCTCAGTGCTTTTATGAAGAGAGCGCACCAGCGCACCTTTCAGATAGTGCATCAAGAACCGGGTTGACCAGGTACTCAGTACTACCGGTATTATAAAAAAATCTGGTACCGTAATGTTTTCATTTTTTTAGTACCGACTGGGGTCCCGAAAGTACCGGGGTCTTTTGACAACACTATATATCAATATTATTATATATATATATTAGAATATTATACATAGGTATGTATTGAATATATACCACACACCTGAAGTATATTACGTCAGGACTCTTTTCGGGTTTTGTTGTTTTGTTCACCACGTGCTACATGTTATGTTTATGTCAACTCCTCTCTACGGGTGTTTTTCATGGTTCCCTTGATGTTATAAATCTACTTGTTGATGTACTCACGTATCCTCGTTCCTCGCTCAGGTCTACATCACAGTCAGCATTCGTGACAGAAGTACCGTACCAGACATTAAAGTGGAGCGCGCTATTTCTTCCGAGTTTTTTCGTTTTTTTTTAAGTGTTTTTGTTTTATGTGTTTTCCCCCTGTGATTATGGAGATCGCTGCACGCTTCATCGCGCTAGCACGTAGAGATCTCCCCTTCGTTGAGTATGCCAGGGAATTCTGTGGGCTCGCCGCGGCGACGGCATTGGATGACACCACCATCAATTCTCTGTTCTGGCTTGGGGCCAACTACCATCACCCAATCGGGCCCGGCAGAATCAGCCATCAGCAGACAAGCCCGCCGGCCGTTCCGAAGTCAAGCCCGCCGGCCGTGGCTCTCTCCAGCCTGCTGGCCGTTCTGATGTCAAGCCCGCCGATGTCCTCTAATAAAAAGAGGGCTTCAGTCCCCGAGTTTAGCCCAGAGAGGCTCCAGTCCCCGAGTTTAGCCCAAAGAGGGCCCCAGTCCCTGAGTTTAGCCCAGAGAAGGCTCCAGTCCCAGAGTTTCAGCCCAGGGAGGGCTCCAGTCCCAGAGTTTAGCCCACAGAGGGTTCCAGTCCCCAAGTTCATGGAGGCCGGGCCAAGTGCCGAGGCCAGGCCGCCTCGACTCTGTTCGCCTGCTTCCTGAACGTTGCTACGCCATTGCTCCACGAGCTTCCTGTTCCGACATGCCTCCAGTCTTCCTTGCTCGACATGGCTCCTAGTCTGCTGTTCAGCATGGCCTCCTAGTCTGCTCCTGTCCTGCACATGTGTCCTTAGTCTGGTCTGCCAGTCGTGTTTTTTTCACAAGGCGCCAGTTATGTTATATCAAACTCCTCGGCACATGTTTTTTCCCTGGTTCCCTTGATGTTATTAAAGGTCTCTGGTTGATTGTACGCAGTTATCCTCGCTCCGCGAGCACCTCACAGTACCGTCGTGACACTACTATATATATGATTTTTACATTTTATATATATTTCATTCAATTTTTTTGCAAAATTTATATTACTATATATATTATCATATAAAGAGAGAGATTGATTAAATAAGTTCCTGAACCTGAATTAATTTGTATCCGAATGAACTGATTTCCTTAGAGAGATGGTATATTTCAGAAGAGTATGTTTGATTAATTACTTGGCTTGTTTGTTTGTAGGTTGAAGGGTGAAGGATCTACATTATGCAATAAATGGCAATGTAGCATTTTGTATTGCACAACTGTTAGTTGTTTGTTTGAAAATAGTTTTAGTGGATAGGCCATGCTATTAAAAACAGCTGAGGTACTGAAAAAAGTAGCATTGTTCATTTTAGTTAGTTACTCATCAACACTGAAACTAATGAATGTAATGTTGTCTAAACAGCTCATTAGATCTGTCCTTTGATTAACACTGTTTGCATATACAGCATCTGTAAGTATCTCCCCATCAAAGAACCCACGCCAGGAAGCGTAACTAACCCACTTGAAGCCCTCGCTCTGTATCTCTTCAGATTTGGTGTGTACGTTGACATTGTTTTACCAACTCATCCAAATGTGTAATTGCAATTATAGTCCCTTGATGACTCCCCAGGGGGCGCATGATTGCAATTAGAAAGAGAAAATGTTAATTAATTAAGCTACTCAAAGAGAAGAGCAGGATTGGTTTAACTGTGGACATCTGACCGGAGGACACCTTGGAGAATTAACTCCACTGTTTAGATGTAGATATCTCATAGCTGTTTTGGTCAGGAATATGTACAGTATATGCATATACAGTATTGTTGATTTGTAACTTAGGGACAGAACGCAGTATTTTGGTGCTGTTGCTGGGTAAAATGAACCAATTAATGAGGATTAATTTGAATAAAATGACAAAACGTAGGTGACAGTTATATCATTGTTATGCCATTTAGCATACTGAAAAGCTAAGGGCCTAAAACTTGTTTCTTCTGGACACAGCAGTTCATTGGGTTATTAGGCTGGGTCTCAGCAGAAACAGTCATCTAGATTGTGACCATCGTCTGTGATTGATGACCCAACCTTTAGTTGCTGAGCTGGTATGTTTGTTCCTGTGTAATTGTCTTCCAGATGGCTAGGCTAAGTGTTCGTTAACACGTTTATGGTGGCATTGTTAAAATTGATGGCTTGGATGCTTGGTTTTCAAAAGATGTACTACACCAGACCGTCGTCCAAACAGTTGAGGCTGTAACAAAAACACAGAGGACTGTCTTTTGTCTGAGCTGCGGCATTTTTTGTTTTTCCTCTCTTGATAGTCTCACGGGAATCCTGGGGCCTCGTTTATAAAATGCATTTGATCCTGAATTCCATGGATGTGGTCCTGTGTTAACAGGGGGGAATCAGTATTTATAAAGGCAGAAACTGATGTAAAGATTGAAAAGCATGCTTATGCCAATATTAGTTATTTTTTCCTGTATCCGTTAGTATTGAATATTTAATTGTTTATGCTTCTTTCCCCCAATATTACATCTGGATCACATTTGCCATCATCTAACACTCACTTAAAGTTAATCTTTAAAAACATTAATAATTTAATAAAGCTGTTAAAGAAAACATTTAACAAATCTCAAAATTAATATCAATTACAAATTCAGTGTGGAGTACCATAAGGCTCAGTACTAGGACCATTGTTTTTCACCCTGTATATACTATCATAAATATCATCAAGAAACACAGAGTTCGTTTTCACTGTTACACAGACAATACTCAGCTCTATATTTCTTTGAGGCACAATGACACATACCAATTAAATCACATTTGCAGTGATTTTTTTCTTTGTATTTTTGTGGCCATTCTGTACATTATCTTGATTTTACAATTATTTGTCATTAATAAAAGTGGGATATATTTAGGATAATTTTTGCAAACATTGTTTTCACATTCATATTAAGATCATTCTGTTCAAACCTAAACTCCCAGGTTTGAAGACTTCCTTAAAATCCCATAATGCATTATAATACCACCATTTCAAACCAGTCATCTCTTTAAATTTTTCCTTGCAAAACTCATGTTTTTATTAACTTCATTCCCATAAAGAACCCTTAAAGGTGGTTTGTAAAATGTTGAAAAATGTGTTTTGTGGACCCTCAGCCTGAGAGATCGGAGGGGAAAATGGATATAGGTGGCAGTGCTAGTCATCAATCATGGTCTCTCAAGAGAAGGTGCAGCTAAAACTGGACTGAAGTGCTATCTGTCAGCTGCTGCGATACAGACGGTGCTGTGCAGCCCAAGCCCGTATCGCTCCACCATCAGCTCACGGCAGCATAAACTGCCATGTAAACACAGGCAGGTGCTAGCCTTGCGCACAACCTACATACCTTTACAGAAGGTCATAAATGTACTGCTAGCTTTCATAGGGAGTATTTCACTTTTATGCTTGTCAAAGGTTTGTCATAACTTTAGCTCAGGATACCATAGAAAAGCAGCTAGATAAAACAAATAAAAGCTGTAAACTCAACGTATTTGGTGAAAGAAATCTTTCTAAAACTTTTGAAAACTTACCTATTGCAGCAAAGTAGAGGTAGCAAGAGAGCCAGTAGAAGAATACTGCTGTGGCACTAACTGTGATAAACAAAAGGTTTGTCATAGCTTTAGCAGTTTACTATAGAAAAAAGGCTAGATAAAAATTTAAATCTATAAAATCGAACTGGGCTTGAATGTTCTTTGAAAGAAATCCTCCTAACACTTTTGAAAATGTACCTTTCGTAGCAAAGAAGCTAGTAGCAAGGGAGCCAGTAGAAGAATACTGCCGTGGTTCTAACTGTAATAAACACAAGGTTTGTCATAACTTTAGCGTAGTATACTATAGCAATAAGGCTGGATAACAATTACAATCTATAAAATCGAGCTGGCCTTGATGTTTGTTAAAAGAAATCCTCCTAAAACTTTAGAAAACGTAGCCTGCCTATTGTAGCAAAGATGCTAGTAGCCAAAGAGCTGCTGTGGCACTATGATAAACACAAGGTTTGTCATAACTTTAGCACTGTAGAAGAGACTAGATAAAAATTGCAATTTATACAGTCGACATGGGCTTGATGCTTGATGAAAGAAATCCTCCTAAAACTTTAGAAAATATACCTATTGTAGCAAAGAAGCTAGTAGTCAGAGAGCTGCTGTGCCACTAGCTGGTTTGTCACAAGGTTTGTCATAACTTTAGCACTGTATACTAAAGAAAAGTGTCTAGATAAAAAATTAAAAGCTATAAACTCGGACTGCTGAGGACAGGACGGCCGGTTTACAAACTTCAGCGAAAATATGTGCTGCCATTAGCTTTGTCTCACTGTTGAATAAAGCCACCAGGCGCTTCTCCCCTGATGTCAGGCAGCAGCTGTCGATAGCTCTCAAGATGGATAGCCGTTCTGCATGCCTATTGATTCGGCACAGGCCACAGATATAAGTATCATTTGTCATTTCTGGAATGATATGGAGTCCTAGTTAAAACCCAGAGTGGGGATATGGCCATGCCTGGAGGGGGGGAGGTATAGGACAGGTTTGTTCGGACTCGTTGAAATGATGGCCTATAGCCTTTGTTTTTGCTTGAAGGAGGTCCCCGTTTTAAGCAGCTATTTGCTTTCACTGCATTCCAAGAACAACAAGACAGCAAGGTACGTAGCCTGAAGCCGCCACTGCTGCAAACAGGGTTGGTCTGACCCCGTTGCAGGGGAGATGTGGGACAAAATAATTTTATTCCCGTGCTGTTTGCAAGTTGCGTGGGTAGTGAGGACCTAACAAGACGTGCTCTCATTATGGAACTTCCCGTGCTGCTGGATCTGATACTTGATCCTCAGTTACATTCATGTGTGAGTACACCAGAGTTTTGACACACACATCATTTGACGTCCGCAGCATATAGTACCTTACAGAATTGTTAATTTACATCCCGTATACAGAAATTAATATTCCGCCATCGTTGTGGATTCAGCCAAGAGGTTCGACAACAAATAACTAATGTTGTCTCTACAACCAGAGCAGCAAAGAATCGCCACAGAAATCCCCTGGGTGACCTTCACTTTGATAATGTTGTGCGTTTGGGAGGCCCAGCCAACCGGAGAGCGGACTCATTATTGAAATGATCATCTTTTCAGACCATTTAATATCACAGGGCCCCCCTGAGTCGGTAAATACTCCAAGACAAAGGAAGACGCGCTCTCGAGTTTTATGATTTCAAAAAAAAATTGGTGTGTTCGCATGTACAGTATGCAATTTCCTCATCTGGTTTTATCTTTGTCGAGAAATCAGGGACGCATTCTTTGTATTTTTGATAGAATCACATTTGAGTTATGCCATTGCCGTTAGCCGCAGCAGGAATAGAAGATGTGCACTAACCCGGGAAACCTTCAAACCGAGGAATGACTTTAATTACTTCAGTGTCCATGCAAGCTTGTTGAAAATGTATCATGGATCCGACTGATGCTTTACAACTTCAAATCCGGATGAAATAATTAACCAGATTTGACACCCAACCAGAACTTCAAGGTTGGTTCAACGCGACCTCATGTTGTCTCTCCCTTCCTCGCTAAGGGCCCCCCAGTATGTTGGTGCCACAGTAATTTGCACCACATGATCCCGATTTTGCCCCGCAATTTCTTTTTTGGCTACTGGCCAAAATGTTCACATCCAGCTGGAGGGAACCATTTTGTGTCTCTTAGTAGGCTCACAACACACACCTGCACCAAAGTCCCACAGACCTGTGGGTAAGGTTACAGTCTCTGCCGCTTAACTAATTAGCCAAGTCCGAAGAGGTCTGCCTCTGACGTATGCCCAGTCCATGGTCTTTTGAAGCGCTGGTTCGGACAGCTGAGACAGTGACAAAATAAGCAGTAACAGAAAGCATACTAGATCTCAATGCCTCATGGTTTTTTTGTATCACGGTTTCACTGATTGTCAAAGACTGGCTGGACGTTTAGACTCACATCCAGCGATGATGAGTGGCGGGGGGAACGCCATTGTTATACCATCGAGTCACCCTCATTAAAATCCTCAACAATGCAGTCATCCAAAGGAGGGATTTTTCTTAAGTAGTCCAGTGAGTTTTGCACCTGTTTTGTACAGCGACTCACATTTTAAGATTTCAGTGTGGGTGATGCATTACAAGGATGCAGAAAAAAATGCAAGGATGTATATCTATCTATCTATCTATCTATCTATCTATCCTATCCATTCATCCATACAGCGCTTAACTTTGCAGTCCACACACTCAACTGTTATTCCATATCTTCAATGCTCTACTTTGCTATAAGACTCATTCCTTGTGGGACTTGAACCAGCAACCTTTTTTTCACTGGCCCTGAGCTTTAGCTGCTACGCCACACTCTCCACAGGGAGGTCATGCAGCGACCGAACAGCATTCAGTTGTGTCCCAGGGTCTTGCACTTCACCTCTTTCCTGTCTTTGCATCGGTCTCCATCTTGTTCCAGGCTATGTATAACAACAGAGTACCGTTTGCGCTTGGATCCCCTCAGAGAAGTAGTGCATGAATTGATCCCTTCCTCCCTCTCTAATGCCTCTTTCCTCGAATGGAACAAACAGGCGGCGCGTGCATGCCACCCAGGACAGATGTTCGGGATTACTTTCACCTCGCTGCTTTATTGCATGCACTTTGGAGGATCCCATCTGATGTGGAATGCTGCCTCCTCAGTTCGCCTGCCACCGCCTCTACATGTCTTCTCCAGCTTTATCTTTCTATCCCGCTCTCCTGTCTCGCTGTATTTCTCTTTCCCTTTCTACTCCTGACATCCATCACTTCATTGCAGAAAAGAGTCTCTTTGGAAGCAGCTGCCCTCCAAAATTTGTTTGCCACATCCGTGTAGCTTGAATACTGTCCAGCGTCTTTGTGCGGATGCCGTTTTTTACTGCTTTTACAAAGGCGCTGCTACAAGCTGTGCCAGGATATTTGAATTTAGAAATGCAGTCCCAGTCAGACACCTGTACAGACAGCGTAGGGAAGTAGAAAACACTCATAGCAGCTAGTTGGGAGGGAAAGCAGGTGTGTATTTGTGCGTGTTTCTTGAAGTGGAAAGCCATTGAGCAATGAGGCCCCTCACTGAGAGGAGAGGAGGGGAGTGACGTTATCTCCTCGCCAAGCGTCTATCTAATCTGGCCACTGTGAGCCATGGGCGGAAGTGGGAGCAAGACCGGGGACGGGGCCTCAACGCATCTTTAATTACCGCTGATATCTCAGTGGAAAAAAGGGGGGACGAGCGAGCGAGAGAGAGCAGAGCCCGCATTCACTTTTTAATTAAGGCTCGGTAGTGTAACTCGTCAATGTACATTATTGGAAGAATGAACGTCAATGCCATTGCTTTTTCGCCCCCTCCTTTATCTCTGTCAATGATTCAAAGACATGATTTATGGTCGCTCGCCGTCTTTCAGGATCATCCATCAAAGCACCGGGCTCCACCACCGCCCGCCCGTTGTAAATCATTCTGAAAGCCTGTCACTCATTTCCATTAACCGTTCCTCTGTCGCTCTGGTCCCCGCCTCCCTCACCTCCTCTTTCTCTTAGTATCTCCCTCTCTCTTTCTCCTCGTCTTCCTCCCCCTGCTGGTGCACAACCTTCAGTCACACGGGGGTATGTGTTCCATATCGCCGCCTTCCCTTCCCCACCCTTTTTCCATAAATTAACCATTTTCAGACGTGCTGTGGAGGAAGGGGCCATGCCATTCTGTATTAGCAAGCAGAACCCCCCTCCCACTTCATTACTGGTTAAGACCCCTCAGCGGCTCGGAATCTCAAAAGGGCCAAGGGGTGGATGTGATCATTATGTAGACTGATAGGTAATTCACTAAGAAACTTAACACCAATAGAGCTGAAAGCAGGTCACTCTGAATTAGGTGTCGGAAAAAGGGAACTTTTGGAATGGGGATAATTCACAAAACTAATTAAAAAACAGGATATCAATGTATTTGTTAATATAAATAGATCTGTCACTTACATCTTAACCCATTTTAAGATGTAAGTGACAGATATCTCTTGTCTGGTACTGGCATTGCAGGGAGATTTAATGGCATCTGATTTTAGTAAATGGTTGTTGATAAGACATGTCAAGCAATGATAGCAGCGTCCACCTCCAACTATTTTAAACAGCATTTTATAATTTATTTATAAAGAATATATTTAAAACAATTATTTTGTAATTCATGATTTATGCTTCATTTATATGTAGTCAAAAAATATTTTCCCCTGCAATCATACACATTTATATTATTGCCTGTCCGTGTTTTATATATTCTATAAGTTTAAGGATTTTCCATTTTATCACGTCACTTTAATTCCATTTCCTTTGGGAAAATTAACGTTTATAAAGATTTTAAGCGCACCCGCCCCACGCCTCAGTCCCCTGTAACATCCTCCCTTTATTTTATACATTTACCTGTTGGCAAACATGGCATACAGTGACACACTCCACTGTGTGATGTAGCCTATACAAACGCGTATCACAGAAACTAAGCACGATTGGCATTATCAGCAACAAGTGCTGTTTTTGTCCCGAATAGCGCGAGTGCAAATGTGATTTTACACAACAGTTCAATGAATAAGTTAACATTGTGTCATATTTTAAACACAATATTGTCTGTTTTTACTCGATTTTGCCAACAAAAATATTACCTATAAAGCCACATCAGAACTGTAACACAGCGGTGATTCATTTCTGAATGATTCAATGGCTCGTTCATTAAGAGAGCTGTTTACCTCATTAACCTAATGACTCACCATTGAAGGAATCAAATAATTACTTACTCCCAATGACTTACTCATAAAGACATTTACCTCCAACTACTGGCAGTTTTAGTTTATTATTTAAAGTATCATTTAATTAAAGAAATAATTTAATATTTAGTTCACCAAAAGAAAATCTATCTAGCCCGTTTCTGTTTGTGGAACAAAAAAAAATAATGAAGAATATTGGTAACCAGAAGAAAAAGAAGAATTTTGGTAACCAAGCTGATTTGGCTTTAAATTATTTTGGGGGGGGGGGGGGGGGGTGTATTTTACGACAGCCGAATTATGTTTTGCGATTAATAATTACTTATCTTGTTTATTATTACATCAAATTTGAATCCACTGAGGCCCTAAATATTAATATCAATTTTTTTCTGTTCAATTATATACTTACTGCTATTTCAGTTCTGCTTTCTTTTTTAAAGGGGTCATATGATGCAATATTGCAATTTTTCCCTCCTCCTTTGGAGTGTTTACAAAGCGCCTGGTGCCATAGATAATATCTGGGAAAGTGCAAAGCCTACAGCTCAAATCCACAAGAGACTGACTGGGATGCACAATGGCCCTCGTTTGTAATGGTTTGGTGTATGTGTTTTTGTCTTTGACACGGGCCTCATAGTTATTTTTTAAGGGCTGTAACATTTCCGTCACACGCTTGAGGTATTTCGCCAATCACAACACACTGGATAGCTTGCCAATCACAGCACACCTAGCTTTTCAGAACAATGAGCTTTGTAAAAATCTATGTGTTTCAGAAAGGCGGGGCATAGAAGAGCAACAATAATGCACATTATGTGGAAAATAATGTGTTTTTTGAACCTTAAACCGCATAAACACATTGCATTACACCAAATACACAAAGTGAGTCGTATTTATGCAGCCATCATATGACCCATTTAAGATCCAAGCACAAAAGGGTAGTCTAATAAATCATTTACGATTTGTTTGGAATAATTTACTCAGCATCATATACGAGCCATGGACGGAGCACAAATGTAAATTTGTTCCTCTGCCACTGCTACAGGATAGAAGTGTATTAGTCATTCAAAGCGGGAACTCGTTTATCTATCAAGTCAATATGAAACTTAAGGAAGTGACTCATGCTGCTTCATGGGCTATTCAAAGTTTGTGCAGTAAGAACAGGGTTAGAATCTGTACTTTCTGTTGTGGTTTCTCCGTCGCTTTCCAGCTAAATTGTCTGTGTGGTTTGAAATCCTGCTGCCCTTAAACGGCAACTTTACTCCTTTGACAGCGCATGCAGCAATGCTCTTTTATGAAGTGAAAAAAAGTTGACTCAAAAGAGGACTGTCAATCTCTCTCAGTAGCTGACACTGCTCTGCGGGGAGCTTTTGGCCTTTCAATTGAGTGGCTTCCTTTTTCATTCTAATCAACAACTTGATATCAACGCGACAAAATATCCACCAACAGCAGTAAAGTAGCATTGAGGGAAGTAGCATTGAGGGGGGAAACTTTTCAGGGAATGCCTTTGCCAACACTTCTCACAATTCAGGCAGCCATTGTCTGCGACACAGGCTGTCTCCGAGTGACAACGCTCTCCCGGCGCATCCCGAAGTCAGTGCTTTTCAAGCGAACCCTAATCATTGTGCGGAGGACGTTTGACAACAACTCCCGACAAATTCGCCATTAAAATGAAGTACCGTGAACAGCGTGGCCGGTTTTTGGAAGCGTTCTGCTTTCTCTCTCTCTCCCTTTGGTGTTCGCTCCCCGCTGGTGTTGCAGGTTTTGGCGTGAGAGAAGTCTTCCCTCGCTTTATTTGTGCCACCAAACAGTCTTTGGTCCCTCAAGAAGCTGACAACACCACGCTTCTGTTGCACATAACTGGAAGGTCTCCGTTGATATTTATGAAGGGGAACAACTGGCTTATCTACTTTGAAGGAAACTTGGGAATTAAAAATGCTCCTTTTGCTGAAAACTGCACAAACCGCTTGTATAAGCAAAGTGGTGATGAAGGGGTCCCGAAATCCTAATTAAAGATTCCATAGAATATCTTGCTTGGGAGTAGGGTATTGAAAATGCAATGATTTTTAAAGAATGTTCCACCCAAAAGACCATTTTCTGCCATCATTTACTACGTTGCGTGGTCTTTGAACCCACTATGGATTTTTTTTCTTCAAAAACACATAATTGTGGAGTTTTTTGAAGTCTCCCTGGGTCCACTGTTCCCCCTATTATGAGAGAATAGGACCAATCTATCAGTGGTCACCAACCTTTTTTGGTCCAAGATCCCTGACCTCGCCCTTTATGAAAGACAAGATCTACCTATTGAAGAATTGATAGAAAAAGACATCCCAGAATGTACTTCAAATTTGAGGCCTTTTACTTATTATTTTAATCAGTGACGCGCCGTTCATAGCCGATTCAGAATTCAGATTTTTATTTTCCTTTCTTTCTTTTTTTATTTTTTTTACTAGCAAATTTAATTCTGTACTGATACTGATAGTTTTTTAAACAAATTTATTTAGTGGGCATTTTGCCTTTTTATAACAAAACAAACGCGCTTTACAAATTACTAGCCCTTTGAAATTAGAGGCACCACTGCATTTAATGCATGAGCTCACAGGCAAGTTGTTTTTTTGTTTGATTTAGTTAATTTCAGGATTTAAAACAAAACAGACTGGGTTCTTACTTTAGTGTTACTATTTAGTGTTGCTACATCAACATTCGTGCCCGAAAACAAACACAGGAATCCTGAATGAACGCACGCCTCTGCCGCAGGTGGCGCCTATGTTATAAAGGTTGCCAGTTGTTCCGCCAAAAAAACTATCCCTTTTATTCCGAGGGGGATTCCTGTTGGTAACTACACAATTTTCCCGGTGGATCTTCTCCTACAATTCACATCCAGGACTAAAAATTCACGGTTTATTATGTGGTCACTTCAACCCGTGTACATGAACCAACACCCCGCGGCCAACAGTGGTGTTGCAGTAGCCCAATTCCACGGAGAAACCGCGACTTTAGGTAAACACGCTTATTAACCGACCGCACGTATAGCGTGTTCTTTGTGCTTACCTCTGAACAAAGCACAGGTTTGCAACGTGCTTAAATGTTACGGAGAAGAAAATGCCATCGACACTTTTCTCAATACAGTTCCCTTCAGTGATACATTAATATAACCCCATATATGTAATGCATTTTTGTACTTATTTTTACTGTTTTTTTTCGGGATCTACTGGGACAATGATAAAGATCTACCACTCGATCGCGATTGACGGGTTGGCAACCACTGCGCAAATGACCAAAAAACCTCCATAAATAGGACTCGTGCAGTATATTTAAGTCTTCTTAAAGGGATAGTTCACGCAAAAGGGAAATTCTGTTGCATTTATTCCCCGTCATCTCGATGCAAACTCCCAGACGTTTTCCCAAATAACCAAAGGCGAGTTTTTGAAAAATATCATGGTCGCTCATTGCCATACAGTGAAAGTGAATGGGGACTGGGAAAATTCTTTTTTTTTTTTTTGTCCATAACATTAAAGTCATGGAGCCCCCCACATGCATGCAGGAAAAAAATGAGCTAAATCGGGAGCACAGAGTTACTATTTCGTTCCGTCGATTTTTATTAATTGTGTGCATGATTTACTATTTCGTTCCCTCGATTTTTAAATTGTGCACACGATTTATAAATCGTGAGAACGAATTAGTAAATTGTGCACACGATTTAGAAAATCGAGGGAATGATTTAGCAAATCGAGAGAACAAATTAGCAAATCGAAGGAACAAAATAGTAATCATGTGCACATTTTAGTACATCGAGGGAACAAATTAGTAAATCATGCACACGATTTATTTATTTTTTCTTGCATTGGTCTGTGCGGGGCTCCGTATAAAGTCCATGGGGTCAATATTTGTTTCAATATATATATACAATACACCTTGTATTGGACATTTTGGATCCCCCAAAATTGTCTCAAAAGTCTAAAAAATCCCTTCTTATCTGTGTTTTTCCAAGTAGAAAAGGTAATAACGTAACAGATGTCATACAGTTTCATTTTGGTAAGATCCCTTTAAAATGACACCAAATGAAAATCAGTATGTCCAATAAAAGCTTGTTCCTCCCAATGTAGCTCTCAGCTTTAGATACGTTGCATCATGTGTGACGTCTCTCAGACGAAACATGTGGACCATCTAATGACTCCATATTTTATTTATTCAGAAACTATTGTATGTGATCATCAGATTTTGAATATGATGCATAAGTTGTATGGACTTTTTTATTATTATACTTTATAGAGCTTTTCTGACACATTAACTTGCATTATATGTCAAATTTATGGTTTGCATATAACATGAGGATGAGCAAATGAAAACATTCCCTTTTTCTTTCTCATCCAAAGTTTGAGATCTATTCAACTTTACCCTTCATGAGAAGTGTGTGTGATTTAAATCTCTTGGCATTATACGAAACCTTCAACAGTTTTTGGAGGCGTATTCAGATCCTAATTTTAGCGTCGGCTCGTTAAAAAGATGTCTATAGATGTCAAAGGTCTCACACGGAGTCAAAAGGAGAGGGCTTGCTTTGTCTTCAACGATGTTCGGTCACAAAAAACAGGTCGCGATCATCACTTCTTTAAGTATTTGCATGTTCTCGAACTCGAAACATCAATTAGAACCTCTGAATCCCATTACAATGTAAACTCCCTAAACAGACAGAGGAAATAGATAAAAAGAGGAGTTATGTGTTCTCTGATCCAATACCCCACTTCTTTGTCTTTGTAATCATCGGTACGTTCAGTCCTTTTTATATATGTCAGACAAGGTGACTGTGACAAAGGCCACATGAGGGCTTTGTTCATATGAAGCACAGAGGACGGGGAATGTGTCCCAGTGGATCTGTTTCCACCAGTACGTCCCTTCTACTTTCATTTAGGACAGTGGCAAGCGCGTCAGTGGCGTTTCTCAGCAGCTGTTTGAGAAGAAGTGAGGTGTCCCACACTCTCACCCACCCCTCATTGTGTCCTGTGACATTTCTTAATGTCATGACTTTGTTCTGTGTTTCAGGATATTTGGAATGTCTTATTAGCGTTATGCATACATTAAGATTTAAAGAGAAAGTTCACCCAAAATTGAAAATTCTGTCAACATTTACTCACCATCAAGTTGTTCCAAGCCTGTATCAATTTCTTTCTTCCGTTGAGCACAAAAGAAGACATTTTAAAGAATGTTGGTAACCAAACAGTTGTTGGTCCCCATTGACTTCCATAGTATTTTTTTTTCTCCATACTATGGAACTCAATGGGGACCAACAACAGTTGCATGTCTTTTAGTGTGCGATATAACAAGAAGCCACAGAAAATGAGTTCAACTGTGGCTTAGCGGTTAATGCATGTGCCATGTGGACGTGAGAGTTTGAATCTAGTTTGTGATACTTTGAGCCGTGGTGTGTATTCAGACTAACCTTTGAATTCGGTTTTGGATCCAGTTCATTTCCTGACATTTATGATGTCATTTCCTGTCCTATGTCATGTGCCCTGTAAATAAAAGTGACAAAAAGCAAAAAAAGGGGTTGAAACAAACTGAGTTTGATTGGTTAGCCAGTTTTATTTATTTATTATTTGATTTCTAATTTATAATTTTATTATATTTTTAATAGTTTGGTTTTAGTGTAATGTGTTTACCTTCAAGTTTTAGTAATTTGTTGTTTTTGTGATTTTCGTAGTATCATTTTTATTATTAGTATTGTGTGTGTGTGTGTGTGAGTGTTTGGGTGTGTGTGGATATACTAATATATATAAATCTATATTTACTTTAGTTTTTCAGTATTTAGCGCAATTTAGTGGTTTTATGTTCACTCATATGGTATGCAGTTTTGTCATATATGACTTTGACTTTCTGTATTTTCGCTGCATATCTTGAACATCTCCTCTCCTGTCCCCCCATTTTTGTCTTGCCTTTAAAATTTAAGTGGCAAACACTTAACAAAGTGTATTTCAGTCTTTGCATTCTGATTTTATATCCACTGAAGCACAAGGTTGTAACCATTGATACAGGGTCGTTTTAAAAGTTGCAGCCCACTCATACTCCCTCTCTCCTCTCCCCTCCCTCCCTCTCTCTCTCGCTCTCTCTCTCTAGCTCTCTCTCTCTCTCTCTTCTCTCTCTCGGTAATGCCACCATGCAAACATTCCTGACTGACATTCAATCAGGAAATTTAAACCAAAGCCTGATGATCTTTCATTAGCAGCACCCTGCTTGCTTGGCTGCTCAGGCTCAGATGAGTGGGAGGGATGGGGGCCGTAGGGGCCAGCGGGGCCGGTGCTCCTCCATCAGGCCTCATCACGCTCATACTGGAGCAAAAGCCGGTGACAGCCGATGGAGGGACAGAGAGGTAGAGACACTAGTGGTCGTGACCCATGTCATAATGCTAGAAGTGCTTCTATTTAATGGGAATGATGACAAAAATCAAGCACATTTTTGAGTAACTCATTAGGTCAATTAATATACTGTTTTTTTATTTTTTATTTTATGTATGTCTATATTATATGTCATACACTGGACTTACTGCTTATGTATTTTTACCCTGTTCAATTGGTTAATCATTATTTTAAAAAACGAATGAAAAATACCGCAATACCTAACCTGTGTGTAAATTTATTAATAAAGAAGTTCTATACAATCTTCATTTGGACTTAAACATGTTCTCAGAAAATATACTTACATTTTGTGTAAAAGATAAAATGAAAATACAGTATAAAATTGTAATGAAAAATGAAATACATTTTCATCCTAATATAGCAGTTATACGTAGATATAATTTGCTTGTATACGTCGTGACAAAATATCTATGAACTCATAGAAAATATTTTTTCTTATATATGAAAATATGTTTCTAATTTAAAAATAAATAACTTATGAAGGGCCCTTTTCGCCTTAATGACTAAATTGACACATATATATATATATATCATATTTAATATATATATTTAAATAATAATATATAGATATCAAAGTCTACATTTTTGCATAGATGAACTTTGATGATTTGACACTTTTAAATAAACGACAGCGCCTATTTTAACCATGAGCTTGTGTCAGCAAATAGAATAGTGTACTCTTGGAAATGGTTTATGCATTTTTAAATCTGTATTTTATTAGTTTAATATCACCTAAAATACAATATTTTTAATTTCAATTTAAGCTAGGTGGGGGGGGTTCCAGTGAAGACGCGGGTGTTGTTGAATCGTTGTGCGTTTTTTTAGAATTGACAGTAGAATTTTGAGGTTGTAGAGGAGGAGGAGTCCCAGTCTTTAGCCCCTCCCACTGCTCACTCTCTATCTTCCATCATTAGCAGACTCTAAAAAGCCTGACTTCCATCAGCGTCCGGTTCATGGATGAGAGCACAGCATGATCTGGTTCTCCGTGAGCAGAGAGGGAACAGGAGCTAGTGTGCTGCTGCAGAAGCAGAGTTTCCGTGTTTGAGGTAGAGCCGTCTCAGAGGAGCACTTTGTTTACCAGCGAGAAGATCACCAATGTTTGTCAGTTTGTGGACCACAAATGTTTATGGCACAAATGGTGAAGGATCAGTTTATAACAGATGAGGCCTTAGTGACCATAAAGTGCTTTTGTAAACATTACTTTTAATTATTATAAACGGAATCGTTGATCTTTGAACAATGTTCTCTTGGATTTTACTTTGATTTACCCAAACATGTTCTTTCAAAGAATGTCTTTTGATATGCAGTATCCAACTTAAGCTTCGAATCAAGCCCACAATTGCTGCAACTTTCCATGCCAGAATTGAGACTCCTGTATTTGATTATATTATACCATTAAATATTTCATGTGTGGGTATATGAAAGCAAGGCATTTATCTGCATGAATTGCTCCTGTTTAGTCAAGGAAGTAATGTACTTTAAGTAACATCTCTGTCATGCATACAAAAATGAACATCGCCTGGTTTCCAGCCAGAGCCCTGGAAGAGCAGTCAATGCATCTCAGCATGAAAACAACACATAATACTTTACTGCAATGCTTTAATATCTATTTTATTGATGTGTCACTAATAGTATAGATTTAATTTCATTCAAATGTAAATTATATTGTAATATCTAGATTTAAAACGAGAATATTAAACTGTATTAAAATGTAAATGACACCAGTAACATAGGCAGAGGGGAATAAAATCCAAATTAATATTTAATCATATTTTGTCATAAACATTAAATAAGTATATTTACACTTTTTTTCAGATCTAGTGGATTTTTCACAAACATTGTCTTGATAATCGCAGGTCTGTGTTGTTATTTTAAGTATTTGATCGATCTTTATAATCTGTTTCAGAGGCCAGACTGTTGATGGTGAACATGTTTTTGTGCTTGATATGGATCTGGTATTTCTCACTTCTGGTCAGTGTAAATGTAGACGTGGAGAATGTTGACACTCTGAGTGCCTGCGGCGATACACTGGGTAAAGATTTAATTGGGCCTGTTAAGTATTAATTGACGTCACGTCAGCAGAGCCACGCTTTGAACTGATTTACTAAATAGCCAAACATCCAATGGCATGCTAATTATGGAATGTATTTAAGTTAAAAATGTTTTGAAAAAATTATTTATAGATATATAAAAATGCCGATATTATTTACTTTTTTTTTTCTCTGCTACAGTAATGGTGCCATTTACATTTAATAAAGTTTAATATTTATTTTAGTTAAAAGCAAGGCTTTATCTGCAAGAATTATATATTATTGAAGTTTAGAGGAAAATGTATTGAAAATAAAATAAAACTTCTAGTGAGCAGAGTGGTTATTTTAATTAAAACTTTAATGAATTTAAAACAATAAATTAATAATTCAAAAGTTAATTAAACATAAAAATTGTGAATTGAAGTCAAGCTGAGCTAAAATAAAAATAAATATTCGATTAAAATCACAAAAATGAAAAGAAATTGCCTGGTAGCTAAAAGGCAAAAATGACATTGAAGTATTAAAATTACTACAACTAAAAAATGAAAGACAAATAAAGTTAAACAAAGATTTAAACAGTGACAAAAGCATTAATACAATTTATAAAAGATGAACAAATGTCTTCAACTCAAACTGAATCAAATCAACTAAAATGCCTAAACAGAAATTAAAGCATGACAAAAGTGTCAAAATTTACTAAAGCTTAACAAAATGTACTTAAACTATAATGGAATATTAGCTATAGATATATATATGTATATATACAGTATATATATATCTATATATATATCTATATATATATATGTAACCTTAAATTTACTGAAGCTTATACAGTGGGTACGGAATGTATTCAGACCCCCTTAAATTTTTCAGTTTTTGTTATATTGCAGCCATTTGCTAATGTCATTTAAGTTAATTTTTTTTCCTCATTAATGTACCAACAGCACGCCCATATTGACAGGAAAAACACAGAATTGTTGACATTTTTGCAGATTTATTAAACAAGAAAACTGAAATATCACATGGTCCTAATATTCAGACCTTTGCTCAGTATTTAGTAGAAGCACCCTTTGATCTAATACAGCCATGAGTCTTTGGGAAAGATGCAACAAGTTTTTCAAACCTGGATTTGGGGATCCTCTGCCATTCCTCCTTGCAGATACTCTCCAGTTCTGTCAGGTTGGATGGTAAACGTTGGGGGACAGCCATTTTTATGGCTCTCCAGAGATGCTCAATTGGGTTTCAGTCAGGGCTCTGGCGTGGGCCATTCAAGAACAGTCACAGAGGTGTTGTGAAGCCACTCCTTAGTTATTTTAGCTGTGTGCTTAGGGTAATTGTATTGTTGGAAGGTAAACCTTCGGCCCAGTCTGTATTGGTCCTGAGACTCTGGAGAAGGTTTTCGTCCAGGATATCCTTGTACTTGGCCGCATTCATTTTTCCCTCGTTTGCAACCAGTCGTCCTGTCCCTGCAGATGAAAAAAAACACCCCCACAGCATGACGCTGCCACCACCACGCTTCACTGTTGGGACTGTATCGGACAAGTGATGAGCAGTGCCTGGTTCTCTCCACACATACCGCTTAGAATTAAGGCCAAAAAGTCTCATCAGACCAGAGAATCTTATTCTCACCATCTTGGAGAGGCCTTCAGGTGTTTTTTTAGCAAACTCCATGCGGGCTTTATTGTGTCTTGCACTGAGGAGAGGCTTCGTCGGGCCACTCTGCCATAAAGCCCGACTGGTGGAGGGCTGCAGTGATGGTTGGACTTTCTACAACTTTCTCCCATCTCCCACCTGCATCTCTGGAGCTCAGCCACAGTGATCTTGGGTTCTTCTTTACCTCTCTCACCAAGGCGCTTCTCCCCCGATAGCTCAGTTTGGCCGGAGGCCAGCTCTAGGAAGGGTTAGGCTCAGTCCCAAACGTATTACATGAAGGATTATGGAGGGCCACGGTGCTCGTAGGGGAACCTGAGTGCAGCAAGACAATTTTTTTGTAAACGTTGGCACAGTATCTGTTGCTTTTGCCACAATTCTGTCTCTGGACTCTTCAGGCAGTTCTTTGAACTCATGATCTATTTGCCCTTGACATGCACTTGTGAGCGGTACGTCACCTCTAAGATAGAAAGGTGTGTGGCTGCTAAGCTAAGGACAAATAAGTATAATCAAACACAGATGGACTCAAATGAAGGTGTAGAACCATATCAAGGATGATCAGAAGAAATGGACAGCAACTGAGTTAAATATATGAGTGTCACAGCAAAGGGTCTGAATTACTTAGGACCATGCGATATTTCAGTTTTCCTTTTTTAATAAATCTGCAAAAATTTAAACAATTCTGTGTTTTCCTGTCAATATAGGGTGCTGTGTGTACATTAACGAGGAAAAAAAAAATAACTTAAATGACTTTAGCAAATGGCTGCAATATAAAAAAAAATGAGTGAAAAATTTAAGGGGGTCTGAAAACTTTCCATACCCACTGTATATATAGAAGCTCTTAACATTACTTAAAGCTTAAAAAAATGTACTTAAACTGAAACAAAAAACCTTACTTAACGCTAAACAGAAATATTGAAAAATAAAAATTATTATCAAAAAAATATGACTATTATGAAATGAAATGAAAACAAAAATCATCTTTCAATGGAAAAATGAAAAAAATCTATTAAGATACAAATATATAATCTAAAATATTAATAACTCATATGGATAAAAAGTTAATTGTGTAATTTATAAAAAAATACTAAAATTACACTGTCTAGTAGAAAAAAAACCCTATTCTGTTTAACTTTGGCATTCCTTGCAGGCGTTGATTGCGCGGTCTGAACAGTTACAGCACGCTGCTTTTGCATCTACCATATTTCCTGTGCTACACTGCAGACGTGTTGGGAGAGGCAGGCGCTGGTAAATGAGAATGTCTTGCTGCTGCATGCGATTTATCAAAGTCTCCGTGCGCCGCAGCTTCACACACCACAAGACTCTTGAACTCTATTTAGGGCACAGTTAGGTAAACCCACAGTGATCCTGGCTGTCATAGCGTATGACAAAAATCAATAGCCAAACCAGTGTGTCCAACAAAGGCCTGCCTGTGCAGCAGCGACTGCAGTGGAGATTACAGCGCTCGCATGACCTGCTTCGTTAGCGCGCGCGTGTGTGCGTGTGTGTGTGTGTGTGTGTGAAGGCTTTTTATGTGGGACACGAAAATCTTGCCTTTTCTCTCTCTCTCTCTCCTCTCGCTCTCCCATTCGCCTCTCTCTTTTTTAAAGCGTGGCATAAATCCGGGAGATGAAAATGTCATGGAGCAGGTTCATTTTGCAAAGAGGTTTTGATTGCCATGCACGTGTAATTGATTGTTCAAGGACAGGGGGAAATCTAGAAATGTCATAACAGCCTCTGCTTAGGTCTCTGCTGCTAGACAATCAATGAGAAGTAAAAAGAGCTATCGATCGGCGCGCGGCAAAAACTGTAGCCTGAGACGGCAAGGAGATCCGTGGCGAAAGTGGCACAGACCGCCAGACCTGTCAACAACGCCTCAGAATTAGACGGTCTCCTGCGACGCTAGCGTTACCTTTCGCATATTCGCGGAGGGCCGGAGATGTTGCAGCTGTTCGCCCTCCTGAACTGATCGATGATAGAAATGTTACCGCTACGGGGCTAAATGTTTGATGACGCGCTGATAGAAATATTAGCATTAGGGCAGTTCGGCACACGTGGAAAACGAGAGAGCGACGGGAAGAGTTCTTGCCTGAGTGTTACGTTGGTTCCTTGAACTAATGCAAATCACACCCCTGACTGAATGCTGACTGACAGATTTACCCCCAACAGAACCTCACACGTCTCAAAGGGGATGATTAGCCTGCCGCAGTGGCACGCTAAAAGGACACGTCCACCAAGAAAGCCTGCACGCCTCGTAGACCACATTTTTAAGTGTTATTATTCCTCTTCCCTCTGTATTAGTGGAGTTTCTCAGTCATTTGTGTGAACGCTGTCTAATTCTGTTGCTGCACATGATCCGGAGCTGTGCTTTGTTTGTGGGAGTGGTGACTGACACGGTATAAGAATGATTGTTTATTGTGTTCATGTCTATTTTAGCATCTACATTATTTGACTTGAATCTACCATTTGTGGCATGAGTTTGATTGGACGCACAGCCTCACAACATCAACATCAAAATATAAGCAAAACTATTTATTTTGCTATGCTATGATTATTAAATGATATAAGTTTTCATTTAAGTTGAACTATTTGTTACATGTATCATATTATTATACTTGATAAGCTATAATACAATGTAAACATCAGTAATTGGAAGAGAGGAATGAAAAAAAAATTAAAATTTAATATAATTTTTTTTTTAATAAACAAACAATTTGTGGCATGACCTCACATCAAAATAAATAAAAATAAGCAAAAACAGTTATTTTTGCTATGCTATTAATTTTTTTTATATTTTCTGTTATAATTTTAAATATTTTTAAATTTTTGTGCCTTATAGTGATCAGCTATTTAATGCAATGCAAATGAGTCATCAGAATTGGAAGAGTTAGTAATAAAACATGGATATATTTAATAGTATTTTGTGTTAAATAAAAGTGTATTGAAAAGTAATTATATTTTTCATTGAGTCATTTATTATACTGATAGCTGTAATTACAATGTATACATCAATAATTGGAAGAGAAAACAAAATAAATTAATAATTATTTAAATTTTTTAATAACAAAATCTTTTTGATTTGTGAAACCACACATCAAAATATGAGGTAAAAACTTTAAATACATGTATTTAAGGAAGTCAAATATTTTTAAATGTATTATATTTTCTACTTGAAAGTATACTACCATATAATGCGTAATCAGTAATTGGAAAATGTGAGGAACTACAATTACATAATATTTGAATATTAATATTTGTAATAAAAAAAAATATTGAATTGTGGCTGAGTTGCCGTGATGGGAACAGGCCTCAGAACATCAACTTCAAAATGTAAGCAAAACTTTTCTGGTAAGACTATAGAGGACAAATTTTATAAAGGTTTCGTTTTAAGTAATTAAGCTAGAATAAAATGTAAATAACGATCAGTTAATTGGACAAGAAAGAAGAATAAATAATAGTTAATATGTATATGAATATTTTAAAATAAAAATCAAATAAAGTTGCACTTTCGAAGTAACGTAAAAAAAAATCAGTATTGAGTTAATACCATTTGATAATATTCTAAAAGATAGTTTAAGAAATGGCTGTGGAAGATTTATACATGATTTGATAATCAGAGTTTGTATTTTTATTTCAATTATATACGATTCATGATTTAATCTCTTTTTATAATACATTTCAGTTCAACTTCCTGATACTGATATCTGTCAAAAAGCAAAAAAATTTAAAAAATAAATAAATCTAAGCTTAATATATTCCAAATGAAAAGTGCAAAAGTTATGTCTTACTTGTGTCATTTCTATTTTTCTGTAAAGGCTGCTTCAATCAAAAGTTGAACAGAGACATCTGATGGATCCTCATTTTGAAGCGCTGTATTAAATTACACACGCATTTCTCAATGCTTTTTTAGTAATGCTCACGTTTTTCGCTTCTTTTTTAATATCGCACTCTTTCAACTGTCTTTCTTAAACTCATATAACTTCATTTTAGGTGCATGAAATTTCAAGACAGCACTTTTCTTTCACGAGTACATTAAAACGATGGTGCCAGAGGAAATGATACAGATTACACTCACTTTGATCCATCAAAGTGCAAAATCAGTAACTCATTACAGTTTTTGTAGGTTTAGAATACGGTTCATCAAAACGTCGGACACCATTGTGCAAAAAAAACTGGAAATACATCACTGTCTCTTTTACAATTAAAAAACGGTTTTGTTCCAGCCTTTGATCACACTTACATTAATAAGAACTGACTCTTAAGAAAAAAAACATGATAATACCACTACTGTATATATGAATCAGATGTGAAAAGCGCATTTAATGCTAGCGTTTCTCTTCGCCCTTCTGCAGCCATTTGGCTGGGACTCAGACAGCTCTTTGAAATCCAGCTGCTGCTGTGTTATGCCAGGAGTCTTTCCCAATGGATTAATGTTATAAACACTTAGTGGCTGATTTATGATGGACACCTTCGCTTTTTTGACCTCTGAATATCCCTGTCTGAAGATATAAATTTGTTGTGACACAGATTGGAGGGTTTACAGAAGTTTATGACATGCTAAATCTCTGCAAAGGCATGCCAGTGCCTTATTTTGTAAGCCGGACCGACGGCTGTTTTCATTGCTCTGATACAGCGCAGAGAGCCCAACGATGGTGCGCGGGCCTGCGACGAACGAGCATGGCTTCTTTGAGAGGTTAAATGAATGAGGTGCCATGCATGCGCAATTACGAAAGGCATTAATGTATGCGCTGCTTAGACCAAATCAAAATAATGCATATTGAATATTACTGAAATTAATACAAATAGCCCACCTCGGAGATCAAATTATGCTTTGGTTGTTCTATTGGCTCAGACATCAATAACAGAAGAGGGGGGTGGGATTGGCCTGCTAGCGTGGCTGAGTCCTAGTAGTGGATTATGGGAAAGGCTGGTGTATCTCATGTCTGTGGGAGTGGTGTCCTTGTGTTTGATCTTGTTCTCCGAAATCCTGCCGCTTAGCAGGGATCACAAGCTGGCTAACACAAGTGCCCTGTTACAAATGGGTAAGGAAGGGAAATGTAACCATTCATGAAGGGATTTTGGAGAGATCTGGGCCTGGAAGGTTAACATGTGCCTGTGGTTGTATTAATGTGTATTCCAGATGCTCAGAGGATGAAGAAATTGGAGCCTAGGGAACAGTGACTTTAATAATGCCACCCACATCAGTTTATTTTTCTAAACTGATAAAGTTTTTAAAGTAAATAATTGAATTGTTTTATCAGGCAAATAATGTTGCATTGTTGCATTTCAAGCTAAATTAATATATTTCAATACTCAAGAAATGCATTTTATTTAGCTAGGATGCATTAAATTGATCAAATGTGACAGCAAAGGCATTCTAATGTTACACAAGATTTATATTTCAATAATGCGGTTATTAGAACGTTCTATTCAACAAAGAATACTGAACAATCACATGTATCATAATTTACCCAAAAAATATTAGTAGAAACAATTTTTCAACAATGCGTATACTAGATATATATTTTTTCTTGAGCAGCAAATCAGCATATGAGAATGATTTCTGAAGGATCATGTGACACTGAAGACTGGAGTAATGATGCTGAAAATTCAGCTTTGCATCACAAAATAAATTACATTTTAAAATATATTCATATAAAAAAACAGTTTTTAAATTGTAATAATATTTCAAATTATTACTGTTTTTATTGCATTTTTGATCAAATAAACACAGTATTCAGCAATCTGAACGCCACACAAACTTTGGAATGTGTATGTTTGAATGCAAATATGCCTTCAGTGATACAGAGTTGACTGTTTTACAGTTTAATTTGACATTGCAAAAGAATTTAATGCTGGTGTGTCTAGAAATATCCATATAGCAATTATACATGTATACGTTTAGTATACAAACTCACGTATAATAGGGACACAAATGGTACCGGTTTTCCACCCTCACTTCTAAAACAGCTAAAATTAATTGAGATACAAAATTAATTTGTTTAATAGGTAACATTGTCTTAGTGAGGTAAATTTATGCATAGCAATTGAGTGTCAAAATAAAATCAATATGTCAAAATACTGTAAAATGAACAAGTATTTGGTTTAGATTGGCTTGAAGTCTGAAAACATGGTTGCCAGGCTGAGTGGATCCTGCGGCATGTCCAAGTAATGAAACCTGCATTAAACCATTTTAATTGCTCTGAATGAGACACTCCTCAGACCTGTCCTGATTTTTTATTAGGTTGAAGAGTATTACATGTTCACTAAAATGCAGTGTGGTGGACTAATGCATTTTTCATGTAGCCGTCTATCTTTCACCCACAGTCCAAATAGCAGTCGATTGATTCCTCCAGGTGTACGGTGTCATGGTAACTTTGCTTGTTTAGATTGTAACTATCGTAAAAATCTTATAAACACAGAGATATGCAGAAACATGCCAGTCACTTAAAAAAAGAAAAAATCACATTGCACCATAACTTAACTATTTCGTTGCAACAGCACAAGGATTGTGCAATAGTGCAAAGGAAGGTTAATTTCAGTCTCCATATTTAAAATGTTTTGATCCCACAAAATAATCTGTAAATAATGTAAATAATCTAAAGCTCAGCTAAAACTGCTGTCCATCATGATGCCAGTCGACTGGTTGAGTGATTACAAACCTTTGCGACACCATCCTCACAATCTCACTCCTCTTATGTCAAAACTATATATACACATCGCAATACATAAAACATGATGCTTCTCTTGGAAACTGCTAGTGCATGAGCACATTCTGGGATGCAATCATCCGTCGTAGTCAGTCATTTGAGAAATCTTCATTGCGGAAGATCAAGGTCGTGGCATGTTGGGAAGCTTTTGTACGGGCACAGCGGGCCCCTAGTTCGAGGGACCCCATTCTTTGGGTTTGTTTGGAGAGGCTAATTCCCAGCTCCATTTTTATCCATTTGCTGACATCGGTTCACCTCCAGGCTTACTCCTGAGGCACCTTTGAAATATTGATAAAAAGTCTTATTTTCAGAATCCAAACGCACAGGACATGGTGAGGGCTACACAGTGTAGCACTTTTAGCCCTCATATTTGAGAGTTGCTCTCATTGAGCATCTCCAGCTCAGAAAAATATTAACCACATGAAAGGCAAGTGCCTGGCCCGGGCTGTTAGGTCCTATGTATATTTAACTGAGCACATCTGTGCGTAATAGCACTTGAAATTCAAAGTGCTATCCAAATATGTGTTCATAAAATATAGATGATCTTGATTTTTCTTAACCGCGGCGATTGATGTAATTGACGGCCTTGGATATATTTTATTAAGTGAATAATACAGTACAGTTTAAGAAATGATGAAAGATTTAGGAAATTATTTTGAGTCTAGTCAATAGTGCTTAATTGGTAGCCAGCAAATATGTAGGAGGGATCAGAAGGATGCCAGGTTGCATTTAACTAGGTTAACTGCATGTATGCGGTCTTATGATGTTTTTGTCTCATTCTGAATGAGAATGATTGACAGTAAATAAAAACTTTCCAGACATTGTGAACCCACTTTTTAACCATTTAATCTTTAAAAGTGAAATATATCTTCAGATCAAGTATATCGCATGCAGAGCTTGTTAACAGATTTTACATTAGGTTTTGAGATGTGCAGGAATCAACTAGGAACCTATCAAATAGTTTTACAACTAGACTATTGCGATGATGCTTATCACCTAGAGAAAATCACCGTTTACTCTGAACCCATACGGTAGGTGAAAACAGATGAAACCTTCGGAAAACTAAGTCAGTGACTTGTGAATCACACATGCTGCCAAATTGCCCACTATTACCAGGAGAAGATTACAGGCACACCAGCATCTGTGAGAAGGGATTACAATGCTCCACTTGAAGAAGGATGACAGTACTACACAACGATTTCTAATAATAAATGATATCAACTTCATTTTTGTATTCTCCTGTTTTTCCTTTAAAAGATCTGATGCTCATATATTGTATAAATGGTTAAAAGACATTAAAATGTGTTTTATTTGTACAGCTATAACTAGGGTTTTTGATTTAATGCATTTATATATAATTATTAAAAAAGCAATGAAAAATAATGTTTATGTAACTAGAA
The DNA here is from genome assembly GCA_018155175.1 of Sinocyclocheilus anophthalmus. Taxonomy (NCBI): domain Eukaryota; kingdom Metazoa; phylum Chordata; class Actinopteri; order Cypriniformes; family Cyprinidae; genus Sinocyclocheilus; species Sinocyclocheilus anophthalmus. The sequence goes on along the minus strand of JADLZN010005529.1, from coordinate 508,914 downwards.
AGCACAAACTTAAGTACATGTATCTAAAGCATTTGAATTATCTGCATTTGAGGTCTTTTCTCATGAAATATTGATGTATGTGAATGTTTGTGATTCATTTCATTAATCACTGTATTGTGTACTTAATTTGATTACATTTAATTTGACAGCCCTTAAAACACTATTCTCTGTTTTTTTCTGTTTTCAGCATACGAGCCAGATGATGATGGTGGTGTCCAAGAGTCAATCATAGGGGAGGAGGGCGAAAATGAAATGCAGGCGGAGGAGGAGAATTCTGAGAGGCCCACTTCCAAGGACAAAGAAGGCAAAGACATAGACAACAAAAGCAGCTACAGCTTCCAGAACTCTCCGGTCAGTGTCCTCTCCAACCAGGAGGTTGAGCTGGAATCCCGTCTGAGCGATGGCAGTGACAGACTGTCTGACTTTAAGACCTCACCACCAGGAAGTCAGAAGGACACAGAGAGCCAGGGCTCAAAACTGAAAGATGACATGCACAGTAGCCTGGAGAAAATGAGGGCTGCTTATGCCAACTTCCTTTCAGACTCATACTGGTCAAAGATTGGACTAGATTTGAAGGTTGCTAACACTGGCAGCAAAGCAAACTGTGACAGCACCAACGGGAGCACCAAGAGCATGTTTGACTGGCACCAGGACGCACTTTCAAAAACCCTGCAGCAAACGCTGTCCCCGAAACCTGTGGCAAAGCCTAATCTATTCAGCTCTGTCCACCTGTACAGGCAAAGTAGCAAAGCGTGCGGTGCGGTCTTTACGGGCGCCAGCCGGTTCCGCTGCAAAGACTGCAGTGCGGCATATGACACCCTGGTGGAGTTGACGATACACATGAACAAGAGTGGCCACTACCAGGATGACAACCACAAAAGACAAAACATCGCCTCCACTTCATCATCCAAGAACCGAAAGAGGAACCTTCAACACATGGAAGGCAAGGAAGATGCACAAAAGGTGCTGAAGTGCATGTTCTGTGGCCACTCTTTCGATTCTCTACAAGACCTAAGTGTCCACATGATCAAAACGAAGCATTACCAGAAAGTGCCTTTGAAAGAACCTATTCCAGTAATCACTCCCAAATTAGTCCCACCAGCAAAGAAACGTGCATTTGAAGCCATAAGGCCTTGTTCACCCGACTCCACCACAGGGGCTTCAGGTTACAGTGAGGCACAAAGGTTGTCTGGCCTCGCCAATGCTCCCAACAGCCGCTATGGCTATCAGAATGGTGCTAGTTACACATGGCAGTTTGAGACATGCAAATCTCAGATCCTGAAGTGCATGGAGTGTGGAAGCTCTCACGAAACGCTCCAGCAGCTCACCACTCACATGATGGTTACCGGCCACTTCATTAAAGTGACAAATTCGGCCTCCAAGAAAGGCAAACAACTAGCCCTCGATCCTCTAGCAATAGAGAAAATGCAGACACTTGCTGAACCAGCAGTGAACGAACTTGAAGGAGAAAAGGTTTCTCCAAAGAGCACAGCATCTGGTGACTCTGAGAGGGCTACTCCAAGGGACATGTCACCAGACAAAACTGAAAAGAATGGAGAGAAGGACAACAAACAAGATGAGGAGGACCGGAAGTCCACTGAAGCCAATTTCAAGTATCCCTACTTGCGAGAAGAAGACCTTGAGCAGGGCTCCAGTGGAGGCGGTGACATTCTCAAGTCTTTAGCAAACACGGTGGCTTCAGCAATCAATAAAGCTCAAACAGGGACCCCCAGCTGGAGCGCTTACCCCAGCATTCATGCGGCCTACCAGCTATCAGGGGTGATCAAGACGGCCTCCTTTTCCTCTTTTCCTCCCATCCAGCTCAAGCAGAATCTCAACCACAAGCACAGAGCCATCGCACCCAAGGCGAAGTTCTATCAGGGACTTCGGGGACTTGAAAGTTTCCAGGGACATCACAATTCGGACATCAAAAAGGAGAGGGGTGGCGCATCTGACGGCAAAGAGAGCCAGAGCTGTAGGTTTGATCTGGTGGAGAATGATGACAGTGATTGTCAAGATGATTCCTCCTCCTCTTCAAAGCTGGATGCAGACTGTGTAAGTGAAGAGAATGACACAATCAAAGGGAAGTTGAGCCCAGCTTTCTCTGACAGAGGGAACCCGTCACCTAGCCCCCCTGCCAGCAATGGGCACAGCAGTTCTTCAGAGCTTGTCAGAGACTCCCAGGAAGTCCTTAGCATAAACCCTCTAAGCGCACTACAGTCTGTCTTGAACAATCATTTGGGTAAAGCAAACAAGCCCAGGCCCGAAAGCATCCTCTCCCATCACACACAATCCTTCTTTTCAGAACTGAATAGAGGTTTAGAGAAACCAATTTCGGCACTCTCAGCATCTGCTGCCCTCAGGCCCAGCAATAGCTTCATGTACACAAATGACGACCAACCAATAGACTTGACAAAACACAAACACAACAAAACAAAGCCTTCCCTCTTATTGCAGTCCTCCACTCCAGTGCCCCAGAAACATGCCCTCTCTGACATTGCCGACATGGTGAAGGTTCTTCCAAAAGCCACAACTCCAAAGCCCTCAATCCCAGCGAGAGTGCCTGTCATGAAGCTGGAGACTGACGTGCGACGATTCGAAGATGTCTCCTGTGAAATGTACTCGGTTCACAAGCGTAAAGGCAGACAGTCCAACTGGAACCCCCAACATCTGCTCATCCTTCAAGCCCAGTTCACCTCCAGCCTTTTTCAGACTTCTGAGGGCAAGTATCTCCTCTCAGACCTCGGGCCTCAGGAGAGGATGCACATCTCCAAGTTCACTGGACTTTCCATGACCACCATCAGCCACTGGCTCGCCAATGTCAAGTACCAGCTTAGGAAAACAGAGGGACCCCAAAAAGAAAAAAAACCCCCCGACCCAGGTTGTGGAAGAACATGGACACTGGCCATCCGGTCTTCTACTGCAATGACTGTGCATCGCAATTCAGAACGCCCTCTGCGTTTATATCCCACCTGGAGAACCACCTGGGTTTCCAAATCAAGGACATGAACAAACTACCCATAGAACATCCAACTAAAGTAACAGAGCCCAAACTTTCAAAGGCGCTCAATGTCCGGCCGACGGATTCACAGATCACAGAAGAGGAATCTGACTCAAAGTTCAAATGCAAGCTTTGCAGTCGGACATTTGCCAGCAATCACGCGGTCAAACTTCACTTGAGTAAAACTCACAGTAAATCCCCCGAGAATCATTCACAGTTTGTGGAAATGGACAAAGAGTAGCTTTGTTGATTTTTACTACTTGTAGTTATCTTGTTGGTAAATAACTGTAATTGTTCTGCTTTTATAAAACACGGGTCAAATTGTCTACTTTTTTTTCTTCCTTTTTTCCATAATGTTTCAAGTAGCATTACGTAGAATGCTTAAAGTTCAACTTCAGAATCAACATTTCATCATATTAGACTAAATGGACGCACTGGCTGGGCTAGAATGAAGTGTACTGTTAGAAAATAAATAATCATAAAAAGATTAAGAATACATTGATGTAAGTCTTTGCACCCTGTTCAAATGCACCACCAGTAATGAAATGTATTACTGCTTGAGACATAAATGCTGATGTTTGCATGCAATAGCTCTGGCTATGACTACTATTTATTTGTATGATATGGCAAGTTTTAACTGTATTACGTTTAACAACAAATTGATCGATGCATTAACTGTAATTTGCAGATCTGATCATGCACTTGTGTGAACACACAGGCGCTCAGACAGGTAGCCAGACACACATTAAAAACATTTACTGAAATGTACAGTATATTTGCTCTGTAAAATGTTTGTGTCACAACGATATAACAGAAAAGCACTTTAATAAAAGTTTAATCATGTTTAGGTGCAGATTCAGTGTGTGGGCTTACAGATTTGGACAGGTTTGATATGAGGAAGTTTCACATTAATGTATATTTAGCATTGCAGAAAAAAGTGTCTCATCGGAAAATGCTTAGTGAGACAAAAGAGCACTGCACCTTTTATACCAATACAAATAAAGCATTAACATTTTCTAACGGTCTACAAGTCTTCACTTCAAATCCATTCTTATTGACTGGAACAAAGAAGAATAATTTTTTTGAAATATTTTTTCAGTATGTTCTTTCTTTCTAGAAAAATAGTTTTTATTATATTTACCATGTAGGTCTTTTTTTTTTTAAAGAACTGAACAATAAATCCAGGTAGCTTTCTACTAAACATTGAAATGTTCTCAGGACATTTTTTTAATAAATGTCAGGTCATGGCAGGTTGTCACGTGTTTTAAATGTAATTTTTGAGATAAAAATTACATTTTTGCTCTTTCATGCTTTTTTTTCCATAGTTTTATTGTTAATAAAAGGCTGTTTAATGTCAGATTGCACCCCACACAACAAAAGGTGTTCAGAATGAACTGTATCTTTTTTTCAGGGAAATGGTGGAATTATTCAGTTTTCATTGTTTTTGTAGCCAGACTAAACTACATCGTGAAATATTCACTGGAGAAAAAAAATAATATCAACTAGCCCCATTCTCACCTATAACATTTAACCCTGATGATGTCACTTGGCTATCGAGAATCACATATGATCCACTTAAACATTCCCTCAGCTTACAAAACTATGAAAAATTATAATTACCCTCTGAACTTGCAACATTTTATGCGATTTCCTTACTTTTTTTAGCAATCAAGCTACCAATTACCACTCCCCATCGTATCTGTTTTATAACAGGAAAGTGACATTTGATAGTAAATGGGAGAAAGCACCTGGTGATTTGTGCATCCTGACAGTGGCGTGCCCTCCATTGTTGGAAATGAGCAGGCAATCACGATAGCTCATCAGATGACTCCTAATGCAGTTAAAGTATTCCGCAATAATTCCTCCTTGAATTTATAATTACAGCCATAGAGCTCACACCTCAGTGCACAGATTAAAGCCATAAATTATTTAGCGCCTTGCCTCACCGATGGATTCCTGATTCCCTCCGTTGAGCCATTATGCTTCAGAATACCAACTTCCTTTAAATGGAAGCCTGAGGATGATTTAAGATAGGCTGAACAATATGACAAAATGAACGCAATATTCCGGTCATTTGTGTTTCTTAATTAAAATTGAGAGCGTGCCTCTGAAGTGTCACGGCCGTGGTAACTCACAATTGAGTCATTTAGCCTTTGCGGTTAATGGCGAAATTTGAAACGACCCTGCCAATGGATGGGCACTTGTGATGGGGGAACATTTGAAATGGTTTTTGAGGTAGCCGCTCAATGTCAGAGATTCACATTAGGGGCTTGGATCTTTTTCGTCATTGTAATCGGGGAGGAAATTAGCTGTTTCTAATATTAATTCAGAACAATAATTCAAAGTCATTTGAGATTTATTGCCACATTAAAGGCGAGCTCCAATCGGATATACAATCAGGGGTTTAAACAACCCCGCAATGAATTAACTGTCTCTCTTATGTTTATACGAGATGGCAGTGAAAAAATTAAAAGCTGCACCACATGCTAAAAGAACAATAGGATGAGAGTAAATGAACAAGCGATTATGCTGATTATTACATTACTGTCCAGATAAATATTGCTGGGCAATTACCAAAGGCCTTTTTAACTTTTTTAACGTTAGTTAGTGTGTAATGTTGCTGTTTTAGCATAAACAATATCTGCAAAGTTACGAAGCTGAAAGTTCAATGCAAATGGAGATTAGGCGTCTTTTAAAATTCTGGCGTTTAATGCCTACACAAACGGCTGTAGGACTACCCGATTCGTCCCGGGTTTTCTTTTTGGACAATCAAAACCAGATAAACCCCGCCCTCGGGAAAAGGCATCAAAGGGGGCGAGGCCATGCTGCGCTGTTTTAGAGAAGAGGAAGAGAAAACTAGAGGTGCACATAAAAATCTATTCATAGATGAATCGCGATTCTGTCTTCTAACGAATCTAATGGATTCACAAGTTTCAAAATCAATGTCTAAAGCAGCGGTTTGTAATCGTGTTCCTCACGTCCCCTCTCCACACGCTCTCACTCACTCTCTCTCTCTCTCTCTCTCTCTCTCTCTCTCTCCTCTCGCTCATTCAGCGCAGCTCCACAATGAAACGTTTGTTTCCAATTATCACTTAGGTGCACATGTTATGAAAGCGTAACGGACACTCGTGCAGTTGCTGTACTGTATTAAAGCTTTAATTAATCAGGATAAAACCGTATATTAAAAGCTAACATAAGCAGTAACATTTACAATAACACATAATCTACACAGTAAATGAGAACACCAACAAACAAAAACAAGGCTACCATTAACAGCTGCTGTTCACAGTATTTCTGCTTCGGCACGATCCTCTTCAATAATATCCTCTGCTTCTCAATCGGGCTCAAACTGATAAGCGATATTAATGACGTTGCTGTTTACAATACAACCGGAACACGTGCCGCTGAGGTGAGGGGCGGGACGATTAGACTAAAGGTGGTTTAGCCAATCACAACACACTGGCTGACTACACATCAGCCCCTCGCCTATTTCCTATGGGCGGGGCTCATAAAAACAGGAAGAGATCAGCCCGTTTCTCAGAGAAGGGACAGAGAGGTGTGGAATAAAGGTAAATTATGTGAAAAATAATGTGTTTTTTTTTTTAAACGAAGCATTAACACATGTTAGACTGCACCCCATAAACACAACCAAGCCTAGAATAAAACCAGTGAACCACCCCTTTAAGATCTGTGATGTGTCTCATTTCACTCCCTACTTCTCTATGATGTAAATATTTTGAACACAAATTTGATCATTATTGATGAATTATGGAAAGAAAACAACATGTTTCTGCACTGGTGCGATCTTGAACAGGACTGCATAAGTGAGTACTTGCTACTAAACTAGTAAGCGTATTGAGACACACCCCTGGTTATCGTCTTCCACATCACTGAATGCTCTTGGAACCCTGCATTCTCTGTCATTTCAAAGTCTTAGTCATTTAGAAGGAAGATTTTTTGCAAAACACATCTACATAGACAGAGCTTCCCCCTGAATGCCTAATCCAGCAAATGTGATTGTACCATCTTCTGTGGGCCCATGTGGATCATCTTGTCAGACAGCCACTTGAGAAGTGTCAGTCCTCTGCCTAATTAAGTCACAGTGGTGGAAAAGGGCCGTGTGCATCCAGACACTGATTTTAAACCACACAGAAATAAAGCATTTTAAGCGCACTAACTGGACTGAAAATAAACTCAAATTTGTGTGCAAAAAAAAATGTCAGAGAGTCGTTAAGTGTCACATGTCAAATGAACAGCAAAATAATGGGGGACCATGGAGTGAAATGTTTGGAAAATGACTTGTGTTGGAACATTTCAACAGTTTTCTACTCTAAGAGACGGGTTAAAAAGTGAGCACGTCATTTAACCTGGGACGCCAATTATTTATGAATTAGATTGCAAATTTTTATCAAAAAGTTGTATTTGTGGATTATGGCAGAGTATGTCTCTGAATAATGTTATACATCGGATGTCCTTAAAAAATTTTTTTTATATATATGGTAACACTTTACAATAAGGTTCATTAGTTAACTACATTAGTTAACATTAACTAATAATGAACTGCACTTATACAGCGTTTTATTCTCGGTGAATGCTAATTTCAACATTTACTAATACATTAAAATCTTGTAGACAATTTTTATGCACTGGGAACTAACTAACATCTGTATTTTTTATTAACTACATACGTAGATTAGTAAATACGTAACAATGTATTGCTCTGGTTATTCATGTTAGGTTAATATATTAACTAATGTTTAACTAATGAACCTTATTGTAAAAAGTTACCATATATATGTATTAGCCCACCTTTACAGGGCTCAAGACTGCAACTAAACCCCCCCCGCCCCCTTAAATTAGCAGTTTGAATTAGGCTCACTCAGTCATCATTCAGAGCCGTTTCTAACTGCCCCACTGAATCGCAAGTCATATTGATGATGTCCTCCTTTCATATAACCTTTTCACAGACTATGATGATGCGTTTTCAAAGTTATTAACATCATAAATCGACAGTTTTGAGATTTTCAGTTTTGTAAAAGTTTTTTATGTTCTGTATTACGTATTTTGTTTTCTTACCTTGGCATTAATATACATAAAACTAGTTATCGCTGCTGCGTGAGTGTTTCTAATACAACGGCTAGTGTTGTAGTCAGGACAACCTAAGCTGAGACCAAGACCAGAGCGTGCTGAGACCAAGACTTTGAGGGGTTGAGATCAAGACAAGACCAAGAACAAGGCAGGGTGTGTGTGTGTGTATATATATATAGATACACAGTTTTCAATCTCAGATAAATTAAAGAATGTCGTGGAAGTTAATTTATTTCAGTAATTCAACTTTTGTGAAACTCGTGTATTAAATAAATTCCCTGCACACAGACTGAAGTAGTTTAAGTCTTGGTTCTTTTAATTGTGAGGATTTTGGTTCACATTTAACAAAAACCCACCAATTCACTATCTCAACAAATTAGAATATGGTGACATGCCAATCAGCTAATCAACTCAAAACACCTGCAACGGTTTCCTGAGCCTTCAAAATGGTCTCTCAGTTTGGTTCACTGCTACACAATCATGGGGAAGACTGCTGACTTGAAAGATGTCCAGAAGACAGTCATTGACACTCTTCACAAGGAGGGTAAGCCACAGACATTTATTGCCAAAGAAGCTGGCTGTTCACATTGTGCTGTATCCAAGCATGTTAACAGATATTTGAGTGGAAGGAAAAGGTGTGGAAGAAAAAGTTGCACAACCAACTGAGAGAACCGCAGTTTTATGAGGATTGTCAAGCAAAATCGATTGAATAATTTGAGTGAACTTCACAAGGAATGAACAGAGGCTGGGGTCAAGGCATCAAGAGCAACCAACACAGACGTGTCAAGGAATTTGGCTAAAGTTGTCATATTCCTCTTGTTAAGCCACCCCTGAACCCCAGACAACGTCAGAGGAGTCTTACCTGGACTAAGGAGAAGAAGAACTGGACTGGTTGGCCCAGTGGTCAAGTCTTCTTTTCAGATAGACAAGTTTTGTATTTTCCTTTGAGAAACCCTGTCCTAGAGTCTGGAGGAAGGTGGAGAAGCTCATAGCCCAAGTTGCTTGAAGTCCATTGTTAAGTTTCCACAGTTTGTGATGATTTGGGGTGCAGTGTCATTTGCTGGTGTTGGTCTATTGTGTTTTTTGAAACCAACGTCACTGCACCCGTTTACCAAAAATTTTTGGAGCACTTCATGCTTCCTTCTGTTGATCAGCTTTTTGAAGATGCTGATTTAATGTTCCAGCAGGATTTGGCACCTGCCCACACGGCCAAAAGCACCAAAAGCTGGTTCAAAAACATGGTGTTACTGTGCTTGATTGGCCAGCAAACTCACCAAACCTGAAACCATAATGAATCTATGGGGTATTGTCAAGAGGATAATGAGAAACAAGAGACCAAAAAATGAAGATGATCTGAAAGCCACTGTCAAAGAAACCTGGGCTTCCATACCACCTCAGCAGTGCCACAAACTGATCACCTCCATGACACGCCGAATTGAGGCAGTAATTAAAGCAAAACGAGCCCCTAGCAAGTATTGAGTACATGTACAGTAAATTAATATACTTTCCAGAAGGAAATTCCAACAATTCACTAAAAATGTTTTTTTTAATTGGTCATATGAAGTATTCTAATTTGTTGAGATAGCAAATTGGTGGGTTTTTGTTAACCGGTGACCAAATCATCACAATTAAAAAAAAAGTAAAAAAAAAAAAAAAAAAAAAAACCAAAGACTTAATCTACCTTTTCAGTCTTTGTCATTGAATTTATTTAATACACGAGTTTTACAATTTGAGTTGAATTACTGAAATAAATGAACTTTTCCATGACATTCTAATTTATTGAGATGCTGTATATATATATAGTTATATTAGAAATGTTGTTATATAATATATAATAGGTCAACGTAACTTTTTTATTTATATGTATTAGTTTTTTTTTTTTACATTGATCCGACAGTTATGTTTAAATACATTTTGTTACTTGCATTTACTGTTGTTTTTAGTTTATTCCCACCCCTGCTTCTTATTACTGGAAAATTCCTGACAATCATGTTAAACTTAGAATGCTCATAAATCCATACGGAAATGTGCGGTCACATCGTAGCTTCCTCTTAGACTTAACAGGCATTCCAGGGCTGTTTACATGCATGCAGTCTGTATCGGGACGGCCCGTTTGAGCAGGGCATATGGGCTGTGTTTTGAGCTCTGGGTCAGTGAACCCCGGCTATGTTTACAGTATGAGGGGGAAAGCTGAATCCTGATGGAGTCACAGCTAATTCATATCTCCATGAGTGACAGATAACCTGAGGGCTACCGGCCTTACAGCAGGACCCATTACATCCTCCTGGCTCGCGTGCTCACAGATGGCCTGCACGTGACTGCTGGAGTTGGCACACACACTCACTCATGCACGCATTAGCTCAGATATACACATGCCAATAGACAAGACTGTCAAAATAGATTGAGCTGTACCAACAACAGTAACCCGAGGACTTTTGGGCTCCATTTAATGGAAACACATAACTGATGTTCCATTTTTCCCGGGGTGGCGTCGTGTGCGTCACTCACGGGGCGTGAATGGGCCAATTGATACAGGCAATTTCATACAATAATGCACCTCACATTTACACACACTGAGCGGGTGCTTTTTCATGCATATTTCAGATCACACTCTGCAGTTCAGTCTTACAGTCCATAACGTTGCTGATTATAGGTTTTTGAGAGTATTCTCGGGAGGCATATAAAGAGAGACCGTCAGGCATAATTTGGTCTGTGGCGGAACTGCATGCTCCAACATGGACTTTTTGGCACAGCAGCGTCCATTCTCAGTGTGCTAGTGGGGGAATGGGTTAGCTGGTCCGACACCTGACGGTGGAGGTCGTGTGAAGCCAGTGTGGACATTGTTGTTAATGTCTTAATTGTCTTTAAACTAAGTGCAATACTGTCAAAAAGTAAAAAAAAGAGAAGCTAAAAAAATGATTTGGTAAGACTGAAAGAGTTTAAAATTTTGCGGGGGACAAACTACCCCCAAGTGAACTCTAGTAAGACATCAACCTGATGTTTAATCAAAAAATTAAAAAAAAACCCTGATGTTAATTATTAATTAAAAAAATATATTAAATACAATAATTATTTCATAAAGTCAACCACTCTAAAAACAACACATAGACCACACACATAGTAAATTATAATATCTCTTTAAAAAAATTTTAAATTATTTAAACATATTTACAACTAATTTTAATAAAAAAAAGCCACATACATACACCCCCCACACACACACACACACACACCATATAGATATATAATATAATATTATACATATAGTAAGTATAATAGAGAGAGATGCCAACATTCAAGAAGTCATTTGATATTGGTTTATATATGTTAAATTAGATAAACAGATAATAACCCCCATCCGTTAAATTACTTAGTAAGCGGCATAAATTTGAGTTGATTCTATACCTGTTCCTGTAACGTCCTTTAAAAAAAAAGCCGAAATATAGGAGACTCTTAATAGATTTGCATTCTAGTTATGGAGTAAATGCATACTGAAAATTTGAATGTTATTTTCTTAAATATTAAAATCATTTAATATATTTTGAGTCTCATTCCATTTAATCTCCCATTCGAGGTAGGGGGGGGGATCCTAAACTCTGGCCCGTGTTGTGGCTCTTGCTAAATTCCTAATCATATAACAAGTAACCAAACACCGTATGGCAACATACTGGCATAACCCCTCCACACCTAATAGCAACCAATAGGACACCCGGGCAACCAACCAGACTATCTTAGTAGTGTCATGGTCGGGAGTTTTGCATGCACAAGCACATCATATTTTCTTTAACAAAACAAAACCAAAAAAATAAGTAAAAATGGACATTACTGCAAAGTAGGCTTGCCAACGTCTTTTGGAGATTTTGTCATTTCCCCCTTCAAGCCGACAGAAGCTGTACTTGACTGGAAATAGATGCCGGAGGCATTGGCAAGATGGCCGCTGACTGTTCTGACTCGCTTCGGGATAGTATCTGCTCCTAAAACAACTCCCCGTACAACCGTCCCACAATGCCCAATCTGCCGTGGTTGTGTTGAGATGGCGCACGGGGGGCGAGACTGCTGTCTGTGGCAATAGGCCATGTTCGGCACATTTCTGCTTTGCTAGCTAGCAACAGCTGGAGCGAGCAGTCGGATGGTCGTCAGGAATCAGTATGGCAGCCGTGATTGTGCTGACGCCGGCACAGGGCCTGGCCAGGAGATCAGTGCCCAATGAAAATGTGTGATTTGTTGCTTTTAGATTTGGGTGATGTCAGCTCCAATCTGAGGCAGCTCTCTGGCCCTCGGGCGAGTCGCTGTGACACGACCACATACTGATGAAGTGCTGGCAATCGGGACCCAGTTCTTTCATCCGGGCTGTAATGGAGTCCTAAACCGTTGCACAATCTCTCATTCAGATGTGCTATTGACATTCGCTCGCCTTTGAAGAGAAAAAATAATGGGTGTCATTGACCCCATACATCTCTTTGCAGTGTAGAAGTGGCTTGCGATGAGCACAGCTTGATTATAGTTTTACACCCAGACGTTGTGAATACAAGAGGTCAGGAAAAAGGTCTAAATAATCACATGTATGTTAGTGAATCTTTCCAAATGTTGTGATTATAAGAGGTTTTGCTGGAGTTATTAGTATTGAATGTGCAGTACAAAGAAGTGTAATGAGATGCTTTCATCACTTTGATTTAAGATTGGCAAGATGGGACGTCTGTCTTTATGCTGTCTGTTTTTTTCATGGCATTTCTTTGTTCAAAAAATACGCTTCAGATGTGTAAATCAGGATCTTACCAGGCAGACTAGGAATTCTGCGATACATTTGAATGATATCCATTGTAAATTAAAGAGAGATAGTTTGACTAACCGTGATTTGTTATGAAAATAAAATAAAAGGTTTGATGATAATGCAGGGTTAGGTCAAATTTGTCATTCCGATTCTTTTCACAGGATGTTGAATTGGAAATTGAACTGAAATGACAGGAAGAGGAATTTATTGAATTGCTGAAGTTTTGAGACATAAATAATTCAAGTTTTGAGACAAATCATTTGACTAATTATACATATTTAATCCTACAGTTACAATACAATTTCTCTTATTAGCCATTTCTGTAAATACTGATAAAAAAATCGTTGAATAAACAACATAACCAAGTTTATAAAAAATTATTGAAAAGTCCAAAATTCAATCCAATGTAATGGTCCATAAACTGAAAGTTAATAAAATAATATTTATAATATCCCCAGTTGTCTGCGCATAATATTTACTGGTAATTTATACTGAAAAAATGTTAATTTAAATGTTAGACTAACCTTTTCATTACTTTTTTGTTTATTATTACGCCCTTTTAACTCCTTACCTCCACAATCAGTTTAAAATTATGCATTGTGTTTGCCTTTCAGAAAAATATTGAAAAATTTAATCCCATGTAATGGCTAATCAGGATCCTAAACTGAAATAGAATAAAATAAATCAAATAAATAAAATACACATAAAATAAAATCAAATAAAATAAATCCATAAAATAGATAAAATAAAATAAATAATAAATATTATTTAATTAAAAACTACACTTGCAGTTCTTAGAAAGTCATAACATGTTATTTACAATTACACATTCTCTTTCCTTATTTTAAATTCAGGAACTGAATTGGAATTTAAAGGCATTCTCAGTTCAATTCTGAATAGCGAATGGAATAGCGATGCTAGTAAAACAAGGTTTGCTACATCAGCCAGTTAATCATACAGCCACAAGACGTTGAGCAACCTGGTTTGATCAAGCCTCTTTAAATTCACTACAGCAGCAATACAATTAAAATTTCATGTTACACATTGTTTCATATAGTGCATATTTACACAGAGCTACAGTAATCTCCATTGATGGGTAAACACTAGAGCTGCTCAGAGACTTGAGTCTACAATATTTTTATATTTTTTTGGGGAAGAGTGACACTCCTTGAAAGCACGTCTGTCTCTCCTCCACGCTGAGTGTGCAACACTTTATTTCAGCTGGCCTTTTGAAAAGTTGACTGGAAGTGAGTGACGCTTTGCTAAAACCTTTCAAACGTTCTTGTGCAGGTAAAAAGGAAACGTAGACGCTGCTCAATCATTGAGCATGTCTTTCTGGGCCGAAACACAGAAATGAAAGAGAATGAATATTTAAAGACAACCATTACAAGTTGAGCTTGCCACAAGGAAGACAGAGAAATGGAAAGGAAAAGAGGAAAATAGCGACTGCCCTGAAAATGATGACGCTGTCTGTTGGTCTGAGGTACACGGTATGATGGAGGGCTGTTCCAGATATTGCTCTACGCCAAAGAGCTATTTAAAGTGCGAGAGTTCCTTTACCTGTAACTTTTATAAAGCGAGGTTTCAGTTTTCATCTCTGTCAGTTTTGTTTTTCAAACTCGTCGTCTATAGTTAAAATGTTTTGAGAGGTTTTAGAAGTGCATCTGAAGCAAAGCATGAAATCAAAATGGGAGTTTTACGGCTTTTAGTTCACGCCTGCTAGATTCGAGGGCATCCACATGCTAGTGCATTGCTAAAAGTTAACAAAATTAACTTTTAAGGCACAACCACCTCACAAAACAAAGATATATGGACTATAATTTTAGTTGTACATATACCACAGCATTCAAGTTTTTAAAGCCTTTTAAAAAAAAAGTAAAGCCTGAAGATCGCTGAGAATGAACAAACATAAAAAGACAAGTGCTTAACATCACAACACAACACAACAAACGTTGCATCTATTTGAAGCAAACTTCATAATTTTTCTGAAGAAAGACAAACATAAATAGTGTATATTTACCATTTTCACCTGAGATTTGGAGCCAAATTACAGGGGGGTAAAAATGACTTTAGAAAGATGGCAGCATAATTATTTTATTTTTACATAGAGATTGGTAGGTCTGTTAGAAAAACCAGTTGACTTTAGCAATCTTTGTTGCATCATATGCCAATGGTGACAGTTCAAAAATGGGATACAAATTCAAAAATGTTATCCAGACTCAAGAAGTATTAAAGATATCTTAATATCCCTTTTGAATTTGGTTTTTAACAAGCTATTCTTTTGTTATCTTCATGTTTAGGGCCCTATATGGTTCACTACCAGATATATTTTGATCTCAATATTGCTCCAAGAGTAAATAGTTCAATTTTACACATTTTCAGGGGTCATAAACCAAATGTGGGTCACTTTGCATACAGCTGATGCTTATTGTATTTAAAGTAGAATAGCCAAGGAACAAATATTGCAACTAGAAATGTATCTGGTTTCCCTCTATCAAAACAATTGCATAGAACATACCTGTCTGTGATTTTAGATTCCGTAACAAACTTTTCCTGTTATCTTCTTTTTCAAGGCCCTATATGGTTCAGTCCCATTGATATTGGGATCTCAATGTGGCTCCATGTCCAAATTGTCCAAGTCACTTTGTATATAGATAATGCTTATTACATTTAAAGGGTAATATATGAAGAATAAGTATTGTTGAAACTAGAAATGTAGCTTGTTTTCCTGTATCTTATCTATGGCATTGAACATTCCTAGCCAAAAAATGTTAACTTTATATGTGTTGGCATGAGAGTAGTGTGACAGAATTACCTGCTAACCTTATTGGTGTAATTTCATCTGATCTTTTCTTCTCAAAGTCCATGTGACACCAGTAAATTTCGTATAGGCATAAACACACAACCAGAAGTTCATCTGCCTAGAACTCCAATAGGTTTTTACTGAAAAAAGCATATAATGTAAGTGCTTAAAAACACAAGATTCACATCTCTGCTTTTAAATCCTCTGGGAAAATGGCCCAGTTTGTTACTTTAAACAAGATTTTTTTTTTCCATGACTGATCATCATTTTCTGACATCTGCCACAAATGCTGTCAATGTTTACATGCTAAAACAGGGTTTAGTTCAACTTTGACCTCACATTTCAGCTCATGTAGGAGGAAGAAAGAAAGATGGCTGATCGACACTGCTGTTTGTGATTATGAAGATCTCTTAGTTCACAGAAAAGAGCTGAGCTTTCATCTGTCACCCGAGTCAACATCTGCCGAGGTGTTAACATCACGTACATGCAAAAACAGCTTCTCCCACACATGTGGTCATATTAACTGACAATGATTCATTTAATCTCTGTTCATCCACACCTAGATACTGCAAACAAGACAAATGAGAGGAACAGCAAATATTTCTGCAAACCTAAAACCGAGATTTGTCAACCCACTGATAAAAATTGCAAAATGGAAATGCAGTAGAAACCAAATCAGATGCAGGTACTTTTTATACTCAGTATATGAGGAAAAAGTTCTCTCTTTGATATCATATATATAGTTTTATATATATATAGTTTTTTTTTTACCCTAAAACTATTTTTTGGTATAGTATTACCATACTATTCATTAAAACCAAGCCATTAGTCAAATTATCAATTTAAAAAAAAAAAAAGTAATTGCGTCAAAAAATAATTTTTAAAAACATTAGAATAAAAATGCTGGAATAGCATATGAACAACTTTAGAGTCCTACAGTTGTCTTAAAATCCTTTCAGGTGCATAGTATACTGTGTAAAATATATAGATCAAGACAAAGGGTATACTATGCACCTGAAACGATTGTAAATCATTTCTATGCATTTTTACTGTTGAGAATTTTTCGATTAGGTGCGAAATATCTACAAATAAGTAAAAAACTATACAAATATATTCATAATATAATTATAATATAAAGGATTCATAAATATTTTTGTATTTCCGAAGCTGTGCATGAGGAAATACATGCAATGCATGTAAATATTATATACGCATACTATGAACATAATAGGATGGTGTTATCTCATTGAAAGGGTAATCAGCCAATCACAGCGGGACCTCGACATTGGACCTCAATGAAAACAGTGAGCAAAATAAACACGGCCTGTGCTTGTGTTACTGTGAAACAGTGTTACTTAATAAAAAAAGTTAAATGAATATGTTTTATGTTTGTATTGTTGATTGTATCTCATTCTAAATCCCCTCCTAGAGAAACGAGGTACTTATTTTGGCCTCGACACCTCATGAATCCTGAAACCTCCTAATCGAATAGCACCCATGTTACCATCGCAAGCTCGTTGACCCTTTTATGTTCCCTTCGAGTCAGTGTTGATCCAGAGAACACACAGTCATCAGGAAAATACAAAGTAAGGCAGAGAGAGAGAATGTTTTGTGTTTATTCAAGCAGGCAAATTTCAATGCACATTTGGCCCATTACAGCACATCAACATCAGAGAGCAGCACGCTAAAGCGAGCGAGAAGCGTACACTTATCATTATTTTATAACATGTCTAATGACAGATTGACAGAGGATTTGCAAATGTGAGCCGACATCGATTTTGCCAAGTTCGGCTTCCGCCACTGCAAGCATACTTACGTGGTTAATTTGATTTTGCAGTGGATTTATTAGTACATTTTTATAAAAAGAACCTCCACGCTCCGTCGGTGTGGTGAATCTAAGATGTTCGGATGTTTTGAAGCCATCAGACTATGAATAACAGGAATTATGACATTTAGGAAGCTCATAATGGTGTAAATGCTTCAAAACAATTTCATAAGGAGTCAGAATGTATGTGATGGTACGGGCAAGCTGTTCGCTTTGATCAGCTGCAAAATCGTCATGCAAAAATAAACCTGACCGCGTTGCTAGTTTGTGACCCAAGTACTTTCAGATCCCCATGAATACCGTGCTGATCGCAATACCAGGATTGATGTATCTACAGACGTGATAAGATACTCTGCAAATTTAAACTCTCTCCCTTTTCACCCACTTTCTGTCACGTAATTTTGATTCAGTACGCTGTGGTGGTAGCGCCCGCCTCGTGTGCACCCTACAGAGTCAATGTGCAAATGAGGTGCAGGATTCCTTTAATCTTTGCTCTTTGCTCAGACTGTAGCAGATCAGGGTTCACAAGAAGAAAGGTTGTAATTAAGGTGGACAAGTTAGATATTAGATTAACTGTATTAATATGGAAACACTTGAATTGAATAAACATGAAGCTCGAGATAAATTGCTTGCCAAATCTTCACACTCGCATGACAGCGAAGTAAGACTCGCGTTAGCGAGTGAGGATGATGATGGAAATTATTTTAGAAGGCAGCCGTAATGATGATCATTATAACCATAACTGCACACATGATATGGTATTACCATGTTTTTGGACAAGTGTCATGGTAATTCAATGGCATGCTTTGATGTACTTTGGAGTACTATGCAAATACCATGGTATATAAATATGGTAATAATTTTGGACCATAATTTATATTTAAAATCAAAGAAAAATAGGATTGCCATGTTGTTTGGATGAGTACCACGACAATCCCAAGGTATGCTCTGATGTGCGTTTGAGAAAGCATTGAGAAGTATTGTCATATATACAGGTGCATATCAATAAATTAGAATGTTGTGGAAAAGTTCATTTATTTCAGTAATTCAACTCAAATTGTGAAACTCGTGTATTAAATAAATTCAATGCAACAGACTGAAGTATAGTTTTTAAGTCTTTGGTTCTTTTAATTGATGATTTTGGCTCCATTTACAAAAACCCATCAATTCACTATCTCAACTAATTAGAATACTTCAAAAGACCAATAAAAAAAACATTTTTAGTGAATTGTTGGCCTTCTGGAAAGTGTTCATTTACTGTACATGTACTCAATACTTGGTAGGGGCTCCTTTTGCTTTAATTACTGCCTCAATTCGGCGTGGCATGGAGGTGATCAGTTTGTGGCACTGCTGAGGTGGTATGGAAGCCCAGGTTTCTTTGACAGTGGCCTTCAGCTCATCTGCATTTTTTGGTCTCATGTTTCTCATTTTCCTCTTGACAATACCCCATAGATTCTCTATGGGGTTCAGATCTGGTGAGTTTTCTGGCCAGTCAAGCACGCCAACACCATGGTAATTTAACCAACTTTTGGTGATTTTGGCAGTGTGGACAGGTGCCAAATCCTGCTGGAAAATTAAATCAGCATCTTCAAAAAGCTGGTCAGCAGAAGAAAGCATGAAGTGCTCCAAAATTTCTTGGTAAACGGGTGCAGTGACGTTGGTTTTCAGAAAACACAATGGACCAACACTAGCAGATGTCATTGCACCCCAAATCATCATAGACTGTGAAAACTTAACACTGGACTTCAAGCAATTGGGCTATGAGCTTCTCCACCCTTCCTCCCGACTCTAGGACCTTGGTTTCCAAATGAAATACAAAACTTGCTCTCATCTGAAAAGAGGACTTTGGACCACTGGGCAACAGTCCAGTTCTTCTTCTCCTTAGCCCAGGTAAGACGCCTCTGACGTTGTCTGTGGTTCAGGAGTGGCTTAACAAGAGGAATACGACAACAGTTGCCACATTCCTTGACACGTCTGTGTGTGGTGACTCTTGATGCGTTGACCCCAGCCTCAGTCCATTCCTTGCGAAGTTCACTCAAATTTGAATCGATTTTGCTTGACAATCCTCATAAGGCTAGCGGGGGGGCGGCGAACTGCGGTTCTTTCGGTTGGTTGTATATCTTTTTCTTCCACACTTTTTCCTTCCACTCAACTTTCTGTTAACATGCTTGGATACAGCACTCTGTGAACAGCCAGCTTCTTTGGCAATGAATGTTTGTGGCTTACCCTCCTTGTGAAGGGTGTCAGTGATTGTCTTCTGGACAACTGTCAGATCAGCAGTCTTCCCCATGAATGTGTAGCCTAGTGAACCAAACTGAGAGACCATTTTGAAGGCTCAGGAAACCTTTGCAGCTGTTTTGAGTTGATTAGCTGATTGGCATGTCACCATATTCTAATTTGTTGAGATAGTGAATTGGTGGGCTTTTGTTAAATGTGAGCCAAAATCATCACAATTAAAAGAACCAAAGACTTAAACTACTTCAGTCTGTGTGCATTGAATTTATTTAATACACGAGTTTCACAATTTGAGTTGAATTACTGAAATAAATGAACTTTTCCAAGACATTCTAATTTATTGATATGCACCTGTATACATAAAGTATATACCAAAGTACCGTGCTATTACCAGATTTTTTGACAGGTATAATAGTACTCTTTGAGGTGCATGCAAATACCATGTTATTATTATCATTTATTCATCATAGTCATGATATATAACAAAGTACCATGGTAAAAACCATGGTACGCTTTGAAGCACCTGAAAGTATCATGCAAATGCCACGGTATATATTTTTGGTCATCATTTAGAGACATGACATAAAACAAAGTACTATGGTATTACATTGTTTTCAGACAAGTACCATGGTAAAACTATGGTACGCTTTGAAGTATCTGAAAGTACCACGCAAATACCATAGTATATGAATATGACAATCATTTAAAGCCATGATATAAAACAAAGTACCGAGGTATTACCATATTTTGGAATAGATACCATGGTAATACCACAGTATGCTTTGAAGTACCTGAAAGTATCATGAAAATACCATGGTATATAAATATGGTAATCATTTAGAACAATGATATATAACAAAGTACCATGGTCTTACCATTTTTAAGGACATGTACTATGGCAATACCATGATATGCTTTGAAGTACCTCATAGTACCATGTAAATGCCATTGCATCACTTTCAAAAAAGTACCATGGTACTAGCATGGTTGTTTGCACATGATACTATGGTATTTTGGGCAAACAATTATCATATTTGTACATATAGTAATACCATGGTATATTTTGAAGCACATTGGAGTACCATGTAAATACTGTGGTCTCAATTATAAAAATAAGTAGCATGGTACAACCATTGTTTTTGGACATGTACTATGGTATTACCATGGTATTTTGGACATGTCTTGGAAAGACCATGGTGTAAATAAAATAAAAAACATATTTCATGAATGTCAGTACCATGGTCTAAGCTCAAATTAATCCAAACAATTTATTTTTTTTAATTGCTATTTGCTTTTATTGCCATAATCTTTTATAAACTGCCATAATGTCCACTGATGAATCGTTCACAATAAGATCAGGAACATGTACTAAGAAATTAAATACACTCAAATTTGATTTCATGTTGACTTAAGATCTTAGCCAAAGAGTATGTAATTGTACAATAAGACACAGCAGAGACTGTCCTTTGAATATACATGACACAGGAAGCATAAGTTAGTGTTTAAAACAGCAGTCAGGCCTGAGCTGACAGTGAAAAAAACAGTGGAATCAATAGAACACACTGTTATCTATCTCTATATCAGCGTTTAAAGAGAAAGATTATATGTCAGGACTGGATCTGACCAGACGGAGGCAGAGATACATCATTGTGAAGAGTCAGTGGTCTCTTGTGTGTTAATCATACGTCACATGGCCTCCGAGTTCATCCGCAGGCCACGGAATATATTTACAACAGAGACAGACCTCCATATTTCTCCTCCGATTGGCTGTTTCCTGTAGATGTATGTAGATTATTGTACAGCACTGCATTTGCCTGATATTTATCGTGGTCAGATGTGCCATATCTTTTACAGTGATTCTTATGTTGTTTTACGTAGATCTCAAAATAATGGCTTCATTTTTGGAGGGAAAACAAAGCATTAATCTTCATGATGAACAGTCGGTCTGACATCATGAGGGTCAGTTCTTACATTAATGCTAAGGGAACAAAAATAGCCTAATCCACCACACTTTTAGGTTAACGCACACGCTAGCTACTGTTTCATGCATTGTTGCACTCCAAAATGTGTCAGAACAGAGCTCATAATGCAAGCCTAGTACACGTTTTCAACGCTTGGGTTAGTTTTCTCTTCCAGGTCAACTACAGTCAGTCAGGCAACAATTTAAAGAGAATTTTGAAGAGTATGATATACAGACATATCATTAAAAGTCATGATATATAACAAACATTACCATGTTTTTGGTAATACTACAGTCAGTGCTGGGTAGACTACTTACAAATTGTAGTCTGATACTGATTCCAAAATTACATGACAAAAATTGCTTTAGTAACGTAATCCATTACATTACACATTTCAGGTAATATAATCAGATTACTTTTAGATTACTTTTGACCTAACTTGTTTATCACATTGATTTAAATAGGACAATCTTGTACGATATTGATATAAAAATACAAAGAGAAAGAAAATATACTCCATTTGTCGTTGTTATTAACATGAAGTGCATTAAACGTTATATTATGTCAAAGTTTCCCAAATTGGGGTTCGTGAAGGAACTGCAGGGGGTTCGTGAGTTTAATTGAAAATTGAATAATTAATTAAATCATAAAAATGCTAAATTAAAATTCATCTTTTAAATTTTTTTTAAGAGAAATCTTTTAAAACTTTTTTAATTACAGCAATCAAATAAAACAATAAAAAATATGAAATACTATACCGGTTTACCTGCATGTCATGTGACCATGTGAATAATATGTAATCCTGTAATCAATAAAAAAGTAACTGTAGTCTGATTACTAGTATTTTAAAATGTAATATAATTTAATTATAAGTACTTTTTTTTTAATTACATAATCCAGATTACATGCAATTGGTTACTACCCAGCACTGACTGCGTTATGCTTTGAAGCATCTGAAAATACCATGCAAATACCATGGTGTACAAATATATATGGTAATCATTTAGAGCCACAATATATAAACAATTTGTTTTTAGACAAATACCATGATAATTTTATTTAAGCAGGTTAAACTGTTGACATGAAAAGTAGTACCTACAGTATGGTGTGATGGCACAGACATTTGAAAGTATACTTTAGGTATGTATCTAGTTGTATAGAGTATGTTTCTGACCTTATTGTAAGCATCAGATTATCTCTTGTGCTTTTCTGCCATTACCCAAATCCTTTTCCTCGCCCGTCTACTGCCAACAAAGGCAGTTAGATTGTCTTCAAACTGTTGCTCTGCCATGCCAGTAGTTGACCTGAAAGAGTCAACTGACTACGAAAAAAAGTTTTACGCAAATCTCTGTTATAGCCCATTTGAGGCAATGTGGACAATACAATGCATACTTATACAGAACTCAACTCACACATTACATTTTTATCAAAAGAGACTTTTACAGACTTTCACGTTACAAAAAATCTATTTCAAATAAATGCTCTTCTTTTGAACTCTTTTCATCAAAGAATCTTGAAAAAAAGACGAATCAAACAGTTTCCACAAAAATATTAAGCAATAAAACTGTTTTCAACATGGATAATACAAAGAAACATTTCTTGAGCAGCAAATCGGCATATTAGAATGACTTCTGAAAGATCGTGTGGCACTGAAGACTGGAGTAATGATGCTGAAAATTCAGCTTTGACATCAAAGGAATAAATTACATTTTAAAATATATTAAAACAGAACACAGTTGTTTGAAATTGTCATAATATTTCACAATGCTACCTAGATTCAGCTATGTGGTTATAGGAACAAATGCTATGGACTAGAATTTAGCATTCCAAAGACTCATAACATAACAGCACCTTTTGCAAATTAAGTTATCTCTAGAATAATGTATCATTTATCACATGCTTTAGCAAAGACAACACGTTGCCGCTTGGCACAAATAGACAGAAATGTGATATTAAGATACATGAACAAAGCAGATAAGAGACATCCAACACACTTAAACCAACGCAAATATTTTTAAATAAAGTGTTCCTTCTCAGAGATGCCGTGAAGTGATATTACCAGCTTTCTGGATCTTTACAGGAATAAGATTAACAGCCGGTGATCGTGTGGCGTTATGAACATCAGCTTAAATGTGGTGGGTGAGGAACGAACAAACACGCTCTCTTACTTGCTTCAGTGTGAACTCAGACAGTCATCTAAACCCTGAAAAAGGCTGTGAAAGCCTTAATTGGCAGGCTGCTCCCATTCCCAAGCATCTTCTATTAAATTTTAGAGTGCCAGGGAGCACTTTCATTTTGCTTTAATGAAGTTTTTAAAAGTTTGACTGATCTTCAGTGTAAGTCATTCAGAATGCCAGACCATTTGTGCTCGGTTCCCAATTTTTTTTTCATTATCACTCTCTGTTATGACTCTCGTTCTCTGCATCTCTGCCATTTTATTATGAAGGATAGAGCCACTCTTTTTTTCATGGCCAGGGCCTCCATCATTTTGTCGGCTTTTTTTTACAAAAAAAATCAAACGTACACCTAAAACGCCTCTTTTTAAAAGGTCAACAGAAGTAGATTAGACTTTCTGGAAAAACAAAAAATGTTGGACTCATTAAAAATAGTTAGTTTGCTTGCTTGTTTTGACCTGGCACCTGAGTCATATCTAGAGACCAGAATATCACAGAGACTTGATGGTGAACCCTTTGCCTTGGGCTAGTAAGCAGCCAACTACACAGAATACCATCAAATACACACAAGATCATGTTCTTTTTAGCAACATCATATGACCCCTTTAAAGGGAATATGCATTTATGAATACAATAAATGTACAGGATACGCATACAAATATTTTATGGCCAAATGGGACAATAAATATTTGAGTGAAGAATTCTTACCTTACCTTCGAAAAGTCTATTCAGGAATAACTTAATAGGCCTATTGCATGACTTGACAGTAGGCTACATAATACGAGAACGAAGACACTGATCGCAAATATGCAAATAAGAACGTTAACCCAGGGTTTTATAACAGTGTGAAACGTCAGCTTATATACAGGATTAATGGTTAAACCCAGGTAAAGTATGAACAAACAAGATAACCCAGGATTCAGTTTACCCCAGAGTTAACTATTTTAATTGAGAAAAGCTATTCTGTTCCTGAACTAGCTGAACAGACTAAAATAACTCTACGAATAATGAATCCTTACAGATATGCAGCTTCATACATTTTTTTGTATAATAGATGCATGAAATCATTTACTGTAACCTCAATGTTAACACCAAATAGATTAAACAAATACAAACAAATAAAAATAAAAAAGACTAATGTTTTAAAAAAATAGTCTGTTTTAACATGATCATAAGTTAACATAAACAATAGTTTACAATATTTATTAATATATATTATATAATATATATCTATTATATATATATATATATATATCATATATATATATATATATAAAAAAGTAGTACATAATGCTAATTTTTGTATACAGCTTGCAATTCAGAAATTAATATTTAAGTTAATTTTTCACATTATATAACATTACTGTTTTAATATATATATATATTATATATATATGTATACAGTGTTACTGCTAGGTGTCAAAGCGACCATTGATGATGCATCCAAACTTAGCGTTCAACCTTATGCAAATATGCATGTAGCGAACTACCAATGGAAGTGCAGATAGTGAAGCTCAGGTGGATACAGCAGTCAAGCAGAAATGCATAATAGCGGATTGGTCCATCCCATTAGCTTAAATTTCATGTGCAGTACTTGAAATCAAGTCTCTAAATGACAGCATCTGTCACAAAAAAATGTTAAGCTATTCCAAATAATGGAACTGTAGCTAATGTGCAGGAATTACAAGTCATATTGTTGTACGAGGTGTTATGGTTTGTAAATTCACTCAAGTGTCCATAGACAATGTCCTTTTTGCAGTCAGGGTGGAAAAAACCCAAAGTATTTGAAGGCCTAAGGCTTCCACTAATACAAAAGTCTAATCAGAGCAGCAATCCCTGATGTTAATGAAGGTGTCACACATTGCACAAAGAAAGTTGTGCCTGGCAATCTTCCATTTTTCGGCTGCCTACACCAGTGACATTTCATCTCATATTCAAAGAGCGCCTGGGCCCTTAATGAAATGCATAATTAACATATTCTAATTGTGCTGAGCTCGGTGATGGTTTTGACAGAGCTCACTTTCCATGTCTAATTCAATGCTAATTTAATCTGTTCTTTTCCCGGCGACATGACCTTTCTTGATTGAGTTTCACCGCAAAGAATTTTTTGATGGATTGATTTATCAACCTCTTGGAATGCAACAAACGCATCACTTTGAGACAGAAGGGGGGGGATCCTTCATCGAGAAAAAAAAACGCAAATAAGAATGAAGACAAAATCAAGGAACAAAAGGGGGGAAAAAGGATTGAACTCAAGCAACCTGAAAAATGTTTCTGATGATTTACTGTGTTATTAACCCCTGGTGCACAGATTCACTCATCGTCATCCAGAGCCATTATGGCGAATTTTCCCAGCCATTTAATCTCACTTGCTGAGTGTCCGTAAACCAGTGAAGTTGGGTTACCTTTTTCATGCAGAGTACTGGCCATAGTGGAGATGCTGGAGGGTCTTTTAATACGCTATTTGCATGAGATGGCACATTGTCCCATTTGGCCATAAATATTTGTATGCATATCCTATAAAGTTATTGTATTCATAAATGCATATTCCCTTTAAAGGGGTCATATGATGTTGCTAAAAAGAACATGATCTTGTGTATTTGATGTAATGAAATGTGTTTTTTCCGCCTTTCTGAAACGCGTCGATTTTTACAAAGCTCATCGGTCTGAAAAGCGAGGTGTGCTGTGATTGGTCAGCTATCCAGTGCATTGTGATTGGCCGAATACCTCAAGCGTGTGACAGAAAAGCCCCTTAACATACTGTGATGCCCTGTCAG
The DNA here is from genome assembly GCA_018155175.1 of Sinocyclocheilus anophthalmus. Classification (NCBI taxonomy): domain Eukaryota; kingdom Metazoa; phylum Chordata; class Actinopteri; order Cypriniformes; family Cyprinidae; genus Sinocyclocheilus; species Sinocyclocheilus anophthalmus. The sequence continues at coordinate 482,279 of JADLZN010005529.1, read as the reverse complement.
GCCAGAGCGACGAGACAAAAACATGAAAACCCATTATAAATGAGGCATTTGTTGCATCCAGTGGGGACATAATTACGGATTATAATGACTTATACTGTCTTGTACGACAACAAAAACATAAAAACATGTCTGCACTTGTGATCGGAGAAACAACAAACAAGAAGCCTACTCTACACTGCTCAAAACTCGCGTTTGAATCGTCAGTGGCAAATTCTTTAAATATAAAAATGGCGGACTAGAGTGAGCAGAGGCGGGCGGGCTTGAGTGAGCGGAGGCCGGAGGCCTAGAGTGAGCGGAGGCCGGCTTGAGTGCGGCGCGGCGGGCGGGCTTGTGACGTGTGACGACCCCGGGCTGGACTCCGCTTCGTCCACGGTGAAAGCCGATCCGGCGATCACAGCGCAAAGTTGATGTATTTCCTAAGCGACCACAGCAGGATCAGCTCCAGGCTGCGAAGCGGATATCGTCCTCTTTTGGAAGGCCAAACAAAGTTTCGCTTTCACAATGAAACACACAGCATCTTCACGACATGGCGGCAGCAACAATACTACAGCGAGAATAAAAGTTACGCCTTCTTCTTTCTTTGCGTGAACATTTGGGCGGTGTTATGCAAAATCTTTCCACATAGTGATGTAGACATGTGGGGTGTGTTAGAACGAGGTGTTTTAGGGGGGCGTGGACAAGTCTTAACTTTTATAAATAATATCTCTTTGGATTTGAGACTTTAGTCTTGGCAACTTTTCAGATCTTCTTTTTGCACCAAGAGCTTGTAACACCAAAGAGAAAGGAAAAATTTTAATCACATCATATGACCCCTTTAACTTACCAGATAAAACACTGTAAACCTCTAAAGACTAATTTCAGAATTCTGTGGTGGCTAAAGCGGCTCACACATTGGTTGTGCAGTCATTGCAAAATTGAATCCTTCATACACAGAGAATGTTCTTGTGAAATGCAGGCTTGATGGTTTAACTGGGCCACCTTCAAATGCTGGATTAAAGTGAATAAAACAGAAGAAAATTTATTATTTTCAATCAATAATATCCTAATATTCAACAGAATGATACATATTATGGTATATTAAACAAAACAATACAAACAACAAAAATGTAAACAGACAATACATCATAAACACATCAAAACTAAATTAAATTTTAAACTAAATTTTTTTTTTTAAATATGTTTTTTCCCCATTATACATTTTTTTATTAAAATGGAGACATAATTTATAGATAATACATTTTACAGTTTCCGAATGTTATTTGTATGCCAATTAATCACCAGCAAAATGTTGTGAGTGTTACATGTATGCCTTGTTTTCTGTTCTCTCCGTTGTGACCTTGTTTTCCTGAAGTTGCCTATTTGTCATTCAATTCCCTGTTGTCTGTTAATCATCTCATTAGTTCCCTTTGTTTGGTTCATGTTTATAAGCACTCAGTTCTAACTTAGTCTTCGTCCGTTCTCGTCAATGTTAAGTTTGTTTCTGTGCCTGTTCTCCTGGATTTATCTGATTAAAAGACTTCTCGTTGATCTCCTTCATCCTCGTGCAGTTTGTATCACCAACGCGTGACAGAAGAACGGACCAACTACAGTTTTTAGTTTTTTTGCTGTGTTTTGTTCCCTTTTTCCCCCCCACTCCTCTGTCACCATGGACATTCCTGCTGTGGCCCTGCTATGCCTGGAGCAGGGTAACCGTCCGCTGGAAGACCACACATGGGACTTCTTACATCTCACGTGCCTGACTCATTACCCTGATCGCTCGCTCTGTGTTTTTTACCATGCCAGCCTGAGCGAGCGGGTGAAGGCACGCATTCCAGCGGACGCTCCCAGGGACAATTTTGCCGCATTTGTGGAGTAGGTGCTGGAAAAAAAATTGACTGTTTTTCTCTGTTTGCCCTGCCGATGAGGACCTCTCCAGCCCCACTCCCAAACCAGAGACCAGCCAGCCGTCATCCCGATGCACAGAGGAATTGCCTGAGCCCACCGCAGATGGAGAGCCTGAGCCTGCCGTGACATGTGAGCCAGTGCAGAAACCCGCGACTGAGCAGATCAGCCTCGAGAGTCATCTGACCATGGGCGTGAGCCGGCAACACCGCACGTGCCCGAGGGAATGCTTGTGGAGATCGAGGGCTTGGAGGGAAGCCTGCCCACACTCCCACCACTGAGGGTGAGCTGCTACTGGTCACTGGACATTATTTTGAGGAACTAATGGATGTTTCTCAAGAAGACTTAATAGACTGGTTTGGGGAGATAATACCCAGTGCTCCTGAGTCTCCTATGTCTCCTGTGTCTCCGCTGGTTCCGTCCAGCCCTGAATCTCTTCCCAATATGGTACCGGTACCTATGTAACAGGTATGTACTAGAACCGAATCAGAACGCAGATTTCGGAGCCTCATTTCGGTGCCACTTATGCCTGAGCTATCGATTTAAATATTTGTCCTGGTTCTCCGAAATGGATGTAAGAAACATGGGCGTCGCTAGGCAATTTTAAGCGGGGCTATAGCGATTAGCTCCATAAACTGTACACAAATTCGTGATCGCCTCAGAGTCAGTCCCCTTTAAATTTCATATGAAAACGGCGGGTGACTTCGTCTCCTCCCTGTCTTTCAGCACGCTCTTCAATCCGCAGACCGATTCTTTCAGCGGACTCAAACAGAAACAGACGACACAAGGTGTGTGTTTATCGATAGATTGTTATAATATATGTATCTGTGCAGTTCTTTCTTTGTCATAAGTACAGTTTACAAAAGGTCACGAGGGAGCAACCGGTTTCCCATCTACTGTAAAGTTTGCGCTGCGTTCACCCCTCATCACACCACAGCTGTTTCCTCCAGCGAAAAATCTAGCCCTTAACACATATGAATTCATACTTTATAAAATGATCATGTTGCTATTTTCATTTGAAAATTTAATATAAAACATATTACAGTGCATGTGCCATACCATACAGTCATTCACAGAACTGGTTAAAGACAGTGACAGACAGCACTCAATCAATTCACTCATTTTAACTAAATATCAGAGTGATTGACAGAGATACTGTAGAAACATTATGTGTGGTTTTGTATAAAATATTGTTTTGTATTAAATTAATGACCCAGATCGTGAAATACATTTACTAGCCTTAGAGTAAAGGAAGCACAACTCGGGAAATGAGAGCATCCGAGGAGCATGTGACTGCTGTGTATATTTATTTTAAATATTTTTAATGTTTTTTACTGGTTATCATACTTTTTTTGCCTCTTTTTTTTTTTTTTTTTTAAAGATCGGTTCAGGCACCATTTAGGCACCGGTACCATTTTAAAAGTATCGATTTGGCACCGGTATGTAAAAAAACCCAATCGATACCCCCAAACCCTACTCCTGGTCTCCGCTGGTTCTGCAGCCAGAATCTCATGCTCTAGCTGGGTATCGCCCCAGCTCCTGTCTCCTGTGTTCACTCCCAGCTCCATCTTCACATCTCTCCTAAAACCAGTCAGTTCCTCAGCTATCTCCGCTGGTGCTGTCAGGCCCTCGTCACCTCAGTGCAGCGCCATCTGGGTGCTCTGATCCGCCTCGGGACTTCCAGTCTGCAGCTCTGCCTAGGCGTGTGAGGATGACTCCTGTCGCGCTCCAGTCTTCGAGGCTTGGTATCCACCATGGAGGTGTCAGCAGCCACAGCCGGTTTTTTTCCCAGCCCCTTTAGCGCCCTTTTTCTTTTGTCCATCGCTCCGACTGGCTCCTAGCTCTCTTGTCTCCACGTGGACCGTCATTCATGAGCTAAACGGGTTACCATCGTCCCTCCTGCTCCACCCTGGTCAGTCGTCGACCATCCGCCGCCTCGGGACTCCACTTCTCTGGCTTCACCTCGTCACTCCATCACTCCGGCTCTGTCAGGCTCCTCCTTCCCTTTGGCTCCGCCTTCATCCTCAGTCGCTCTGGCTCCGCCGTGGTCTTCCAGATCCCTGTCTCCGCCACGGTCACCTGAGCCACCAGCTCCGCCTTGGCCCTCTGTATCCTCAGTGTCGCCCTGGTTCTCCGTCGGCTCGGCCTCCACCTCCAGTGGCTCCGTCTCCATCGTTCGTCCCCAGGGTGTTGTCAAGGCCTTCTCCACCATGGCTCCTCCCTCCTTCGACTCCACCCTGGGGCTTCGTCCTGGCTGGTCTCAAGACCAGCATCTGGCTCCTCCTGCTCCTGGCTTCCCTTTGGCTCCTCCCACCCTCCACTCTCCTTTGGACTCTTTTGGACTATTTTTGTTTCTCCTGCTCCACGTCCTCCTCCAGGGCCCCCACCCTCCCTCCTCAATTTGAACTCTTTACGGTGCAGGGACACGCCTTCCCGGGAGGGGGCGAACTGTTACATGTATGCCTTGTTTTCTGTTCTCTCCATTGTGACTTTGTTTTCATTGTGATTATGTCATTCAGTTCACCTGTTGTCTGTTAATCATCTCATTAGTTCCCTTTGTTTGGTTCATGCTTATAAGTCCTCAGTTCTCCCTTAGTCTTTTCCGTTCTCCGTCTATGTTAAGTTGGTTTCCGTGCCTGTTCTCCTGGATTTATCTGATTAGAAGTCTTCTCGTTGATATCCTTCGTCCTCGTGCAGTTTGTATCACCAACGCGTGACAGTGAGTGTGACAATCTTAATAACAGATGAAAACAATCAAATTAGCCAAATCATTCATAAACACTAAAGAGAGGTGTATAACAGGGGTTTGAAATCTGCAGAACTTTCTGTTCAAACATATTCAGTGTGGATCTGTCCATGACCAGTGCTGCGAAAACAACATCTTTACCCTGCAATTTGGCTGGATAATAAAAGCCTTCTGTGGAACTAACCAGGCTGGTTAAACATCACAATACCTGTGGCCTTAAACAGGATTTGGACACTTTTGTTATACTTGTCTGAATGTCATTGTATGAGATATCAAATCAAGTGGCATCTGTTCAAGTGCTAGAGCTTTTTTTCAGACATTTTTTGCGATGTCTTTTTAACCAACTTAAAGTTTTTTTTTTTTTTAGTGGATGTATAAAGTGAATTATCCTTAAGTTCACATGGTTGTCTTAGTACACTGGTACCCTTTCAAAAGGTACTAATATAGGGCCTTTCACATCGCAGGAACCTTTTCATAGTACCAGAACTAATTGTGGAACTACCCACTTTTCGGCGTGTTCGCACCGCCGGAACTGGGAGTGATTTTAGTACCGGACTGCCTTTTTCGAGAACCAAATTAGCTCCTACTCCGGAGCAGGGTCTAACTAGCACAACTGGTACTAATCGTGACGTAAGTAGACACTGATTGGCGTATGAAAACACCCTCACCCGCCATGATTTAAAACGCTGTGTAAACATACTGTAAGCATGTCAACTTATTTCGCAAGTATGGAGAACAGTGATAGATGGACAGACGCTGAAGTGCAGGCGCTTGTAGCAAAAAGTAGGCACGGCAGTTGTTCGTTTGGAGCTTCTAAGTCCTCCTGTCCAATCTTTCAATGGCTTTACGATACGTCGACTTTCCATGTACATTATTGTGAAACCCGCGAAACACAACAAAAACACAGCTCCAAAACGCAGCGTCCTCCATCTCCGTTGTTAACGTTGTTTTTATTTGTTTTCATTGTTGAACACCGCGCACAAATGACGTCGCTGTCGACCGGCTTACGTCACTTCCTAGTACACATCTCGTTGCGAATGCAACCCTTTAAATGGTACTGGGAAATAGTTCTTGCAAAATCGTCCCTGTACTTTAGTACCGTACATTTAGTTCTGGAAATAAAGCGGTGCGAAAGGCCCTATTGACTTTAGGTACTAATATGTACCTTTAAGATATTAATATGCACCCTTTAGGGGTAAATAAGGTACAGAAATGTAACTTTTGAAAGGGTACCGCCCCAGTGACAGATTTTGTACCTTTTTTCCAGAATGGAAAAGTTAGTTCAGTAACCATAGATAACTATGAACATATTTCACTAACACTTCACAACCAGAAAGTCTTCAAACAATAAATGGTTTCATTTTTTGTGTGTGTGTGAAATGCCTTGTTTGAGAAGGGATATGCTTAATTTCCTCAAAATAAATCCCTCTTTGTTTGATAATTTGTTGCATTTACACAACGATAACAATATGAAACAATATTCATAAATTTGTAGTGTTCGGGATTAAGCGTGTCAAATCTTTTATTAGTGCCATATATATATATATATATTTATATGATCGAGAGAGACGAGAAGAGCAGAGAGTTTGAATGTACTTTGTCATGATTTAAAACCAAATCTTATGGCTACAACAGCTGAACTCAAGGCCTTCTTTACCATCACGAAGCTACTGTTTAAGAGAGAAAAACACTACGCCAAAGACATCACAACATCACAATTTTTCCCTATCAAAACAGGTTGGGTCTTTCTGTGTCACCCCTTTATTTTGAAGAACCGCAAGTTCACTAAACTGCTCTCTGTTTGCCATTCACACAGCGAATGGTGCGATTCCACAGGATGGAGCTTTCAGCTCACTCAGAGACCTGAGAGAAGCATACGACAGCTCATAATCCAGCAGTGCTACAGTAATTCCCTTCACCTGCCATTTTGCTTACCCCACATTTAGAGTAGAGTTAGCGAAGTGAGATGCTGGGGAACTGCATTCAGACTGCAGCTGTCTATCTTCAGGAGAGATGAGGGATTATACATCGTATGCACACACACACAACCGTAATTGCAACACTGCCAGGCCCACCCTCATTTGCATCTTTCCCTTCCATAGACTTTGATTGGCAGCTGTACATGAAATGCCACATCAGTTGAAAGTATGTTGTGAGCTGGCACTAACGATCCCCGTGGCTCCGGGGAGACCTGCCATATTGTAATTTGGTTATCAGGCATGGAGGAAATAATTCTAAGTGCCAGGATATGTGAGACAGAATAAATGCTTCAGTGCCACACGTTGCCCAGGGTGACAGTTTTTATTTAATGTACAAGAGTCTCCTGTTGCCGGCAGCATTTGGGTAGGGGATCAGCAGAAGCAGAATTTCTCAGTCTTTCCACGGATTGGAATAGAGAGAGTGGAGGGAGGAGCAGGGGTGGGATTATCGACCGTGGAAGAGCATAATTGTTTAAGGCAGGTGTCCGTCTCCAGAAATTCTGTATGCTGCAAAATCTGTAATTACCTCCTCAGTGGTTCCATAGGATGACAGAAGTGGGGGCCTCCCGTAGAGATGATGCTGAATTGCAGGACAGCCTGGCAAAGAGCCGCAGAAGACTGTGGAAGATTGCTTCGTGCGCTCTGGCCTCGACGCGACGTTGAAGGAGGGTACTGATCGAAGCTTTTCATAAGTGGAGGAGGCCTTATTTGTTTTGATGCACTGTTTTTGCATGGGGAGCCATACCCCTTGAGATGGAGCTGTCACATTGCAAAGAGAGGCCTCTGACGCTGGAAGCAGCCCCCGGGCAAAATGAAAACAAGTAAGCGGCATAGATGGAGGATGCCAGCTTGCCTTTTTCCTGAGCAGTCCAATGAGAGTGAAGCAGTCCATACTCACTATGCACTTTGAGTAATCAATGCTTGCTGATAAATGGTAACAAAAGTTTATGTGAAGTAATTGGGTGAATGGGCTACAACAGAAAGGAATGGAAAGGTACACACATTATTCCACAGGTAAAAACATAAATGCATGCACCAGTCAAAGGGTCTTCTGAAAAATAAGAATAGCAATCAAGACATCGCACACATCTTGGGTACGGCCAAGCCCTGCATCACACAATTAAGCTAATTATTAATGAATTCAAGGGTTAAGAGAGCATCCCCTGCCAAGATCCTTTCAATTGAGTTGATTGAAAGGCGTGAAGCCTGACATTCCCTGGCCAAGCACGGATCGCTTGTCTGTGGGGATAGAAGCCGCTCAGTTCCAAATGCCATGTGTGGGGGACACACACAATGGGCTCTGTGCACCGCTATTATCCCTGATGTCAGCAGCCTGTGCCCTCCTGCGTGAAGAGGTCTCCTTGTCGGCAACCATGCCACTCTGCAACACATCATTTGGTAGTCTGTCAATTTCCCCAACATTATCAGACCGGGTATAAAAATAGCAGACAGACTTGTCATCCAGAACCTCTCCTCACCTTTTCCCTTCATCCGCTGGAACCCGAGTGCCAGTCTGAAGGAATCCAGATGGGTGGCGTTTAAGGAATGCATGAAGGTCATGTGTTCATCTCACTCAAATCTAAAGGCTGGAATACACTACACGACTTTTTGTACAGATTTACAGTCTGGACGAGTCGATGCTAGGTGCTGAAAGTAAGAGCCAGTAGGCCGATTTCATAAAAAAATCACAGTTTATGATACTCACAGAACCCAGATTTTTTTTTAGCTTCAGACTATTAGTCCTTCCTGTCGGATGCCAAACACTTTTGATATTTTCAGCTGATTTCAGAACATATTTTGTTTTTATTTGTCACTCCAACAATGTGTGTGTTTCTACATGAGTTTGTTTTGTTTGGAACAGCTTTAAAGTCTGATAGTGTGCAATCCTCAGTCATTTAGTGTATGATGCCCAATTTTTCTCTGTAACCATATACAAAGTCGACAACCGTATGGTGCCTAGTGTCGAGTATTAAGTCTTGTAGTGTATTCCTGCCCTAACGTGATCTGCAAATGCAAGCCCACAAGTAAAGCATGCTAAAATTAGCCAAAACATGCAAAAACAAGCATACAAAGAGCTGCAGGATGCATAGAACTTGCTAAAAAAATGAATAAATCCTGCAGGCACAAATTCTGTGCATGATTACTGAATAGCGCCTAGGGTCTATAATTTAATAGACTTTAGATTGGGTAAACTACGTGGCCGAAAGTTTGTGGACACCCTCTTTCTAAGGAACAGGTTTAGTCATTACTAACAGGTGCAGAATATCAAGTATACACCCATGTGAGGTCTCCTTAGACCTTATGGTGTGGAAGAACTTGACAGACCTGCACAAAACCCCAATGCACATCTTTAGTATTAAGAACTGTGTGACATCCCTGACCTCCCTGATGCTGAATGGGAGCAACTCCTATGCAAATCCAATGTTCCTACATTTACTGAAAACCCTTGCCTGAAGAGTTAAAGCTATGATAACAGCAAAAAGAGGACAGATTTTCTAGCAATGCCAATGGTTTCAAAATTAAACACTCAAGATGAACATACAGGTGTGGTGTTCAGGTGTCCGCATACTTTTGGCCATATAGTTTATCTTAAATGCATCTCTTTCTGTACGACCAGATGGGTTGTACACCTCAATACCACCTCTGCAATTTTATTCCACAAACCATACCCATTCCTCATTAGAGATAAAACCTTCCATTGCTCCAGGAGAAAGTGCAACCAAAGGCAAGGCATTGGCCCTTGATGGCCCTCGTTCCTAGAAACTGACTGGTTGACAGGGTGAGGAGAGCTGATTGATCTGATGACAGATCCTTCTGAACCTCAGCCTCCATTCTGGTCTCTGCGGCGATATATGCGGAGATCATTGACGCGCAGGGTTGATACCTGATCAAACAGGCCTCTGAACTGCCAAACATGGGGCATCATTAGCAGCAGCGGCCCGTTGCTGGGGAGATGTTGGCTGGACGATGGCCATGTGGTGTTGATGCCTGGGGAGACGTCTGGCGAAGTGGGTGGTCGGCGGGTTGAATCGTCACCTCGGGGTGTGTGTGAGGAAGGTCTGCTGTTAACTAGCAGCCAGCAAACTGGCCTTCAGCTCTCGTACAAATGGGTACGAGAGCTAAAAGAGCACACGCACAGCTAAATCCAACTTGCACAACCAAAAAATGTTAAGGCTAATTTTCAAATAATTTCTGTTTGCATTTTTTAAGTGTCATCAAAGCTCAAAATGGCTCTCCCAAATGATGTTATCAGCAAAAGCAAAGACAATTCAAAATTTAGAGTAATAAAACTTGCAAAATATAAGTTTTTGCTTAAAGCCTGATCTCTTTTCTATTAACAAGCACTTTTAGACAATCCAGCAGAGTCCAGGGGGAGACTAAATCTGCAGCACTAATTTTCAAAATAATGAAATATCCAAATGTTTGGATATTTTATTGCAGCCTCTTGCAGTGCATGACAGTATCTTTTACAAGCTCTCAGAGCAAGTCTTTGTTTTCACCCTTGGCACTGCCAGACACACTCATATGCATTTCTGGAGATGGGAATGTTTCAGGCGCTCAGATACGCCCGAGGGAATTAGATGGTAAACCATCAGTTTGAGGGGAGAAATAGACTTTGCCAGTGGTAGGTTTTGAGATGTGAGAGCTTGTTTATGTTGCTGTTTTAAGCATAACTCTTGCTGACAAACGAAACCAGATGGAATCACTTATGATTATGTTACAATAATGTTTTGCCTTTGAATAAAAAGACTCCCTTTACCATAACTTATTGATTTTGAAAACCAGATACACTAGAAGGGGCAGCATTCTCTTCAAAAGTCCAAATGTAAACTTAGATGTACAACAAAATTAATTGCATATTGTGTTTTAATGTTTTGGAATGGAATTTTGATGCTTCTGTGTTTCACACTTCCTGGTTTCAGAAATCCAATGCGACTGCCATGCGTTTAGATTGTATTTCCTATTACCTTCTTGAAACTAGAATTAGAAGTGCACGGTCATAAGTTCTTACAACCTTAAAGGAACAGTTCAGCCTAAAAATTTCAATATTTACTCATGAAGCAGAAGAATTTCTTTTTAATGAAGCTTCAAAAACAGCCAAAAAATTAACCATAACTGTGTGCACAAACTGTGTGCTATATTCCAAGTTTTTTTGAAGCCGTTCGCTAGCTTTTTCAATTGACAATGTCATTGTCATCAATTGATAATGGATCAGTTTGAATATACCGAACAGAGTTTTGAGAGCAAATTATGACCTCAATTTCAGTCTGTTTTTCAAAAAAAAAACTTATATGACTTAAGAAGACTTGGAAAGCAAGGAGCATGTGACTATGTGAATACACTTAAAAAATTCTCCTTTTGTGTTCCACACACAAGAATAATAACCTGCTGTTTTAGAACGACACACAGTTGAGTAAATAATGACAGAATTTTCATTTTTGAGTGAAATAATCCTTTAACAAATGCATGAGAGTGGTGCATGTGAACGCAACCCTCCTCGTTTAAACTTTTGAGAAAACACATTGCGGTGTACCAAAAGTACTGTAAGAAAGAACACAAAGTACAAAAGCAAGTACAGTCTCCAGAAGACAGTGACTGCCTTGGCTTCAGTCTTATCGTCTGTGATTTCGTGGACTTCAAACAATCACGCCGCGCTCTTGATGCAGGCGTGGCGGAGCGGATCTTCACATTTAGCTTTGACATCTTAGACAATTGGGAAGAGAAAGGCAACCTTCACAACTTTGAAGCGCACATGAAACTTAGATCAACTGTATTTTTAAAGGTGCAGCGGGGGGACTCGCCATCCTCAAACCAGGCCTAAATCAACATTTCAAAGTCTCCACTGAGCTCTTCACTTCTGAGTCAGATCACAGAGCTGTGGATTGGCAAGGCCTCATTTACATGGTTCTGAAACAGACGGCTACTTCATCTCATCGAGAGGAGGGGGGGATTCTATCAAATGCACTTTATGGAGCCTAAAAATATAACTATTTCTTCCACAGAGGGAAGAAACGCTGAAAAATAACTACACTTCGAGATCAAAGATGGGCATAATTGACATGTTATATCTGCGCAAATAGAGCAGAAGTGGGCGGACCACTGAATGATAACCAATGGTCACATGGGATGGTAGGGGTGGGTGGAATCACATATGAGTCATATATATCACAGTAACGGTACCCTTAACAACTTTCTACCTAATTTATCCTAAAAAGGTTCATAGTAGGGCATATTTCTACTCTAAAGTACTAATATGCACCTATAATGTACAACGTTTTCCTTAAATGTACAATTTTTGCATCTATTTTCACATTTTTTTTTAAACAATTTTTTTAATTTTTGCTGACACTGGATACTACAAAGGGGTTTAATTACCACATTAATATAACTTCCTCAGCTATAAAGCTTAATGTGCAATACAATGCAACTGAAACCACACATACACAAAAAAAGTACTCTGGGTGGCCTTAAAAAATGTGTTAAAATAGAATTTTATACATAGATATTTCATCTTAAACATAAAAGAGTAAGAAAGGGTGCGTTATAACTCAAGCTGGGAGGTTCCTCTGCATGAAAAATGTGTAAATGTACAGCAGGTTATTGAGAGGTCCAATCATGTAGTTCTGTTTAGAAGGCATTTAAACTAGTTTTGACGATGGGACACTTGGCTTTGGTTGGAGATCTTGCTGCGCTTTTAAGGCCGTGTTTACACTTTCGGTGTAGTTTTGTGGTTGGTTATGAGAAATGCGTAGATTTTTACAAAGCTCATCGGTCTGAAAAAGCGAGGTGTGCTGTGATTGGCCAGCTATCCAGTGCGTTGTGATTGGCGAATACCTCAAGCGTGTGATTGAAATATTACGCCCCTACCATATTGTGATGATGCCCTGTCAGGCTGGAGCGATTTTTCAAAAACATGAAAACCCATTACAAACGAGGCATTCGTTGCATCCAGTGGGGACATAATTATGGATTATAATGACATATACTGTCTTTTTACGCATTGCATCACGCCGCGTAAACATAACGGTCTGCATTCGGTTTTGAACGGAGAAATGACAAACAACAAGCCCTACTCTTCACTGCCCAAAAAACTCGCTTTAAATATATAAAATATAAAAACTCTTTAAATATAAAAAACGTACTTACAGTCTTTGAGTCAGAACAGCCGGCATTGTAGTCTACTCTCCCAGGATCAGGAAACGGTCCTCCATAAAATGCGCTGGACACATCAGAATATTTGGGTTAAACTGTTCTGGAACAGTTTTGTAAATACAACTTAACCACTGATTTCTAGGTCGTGTCCATTTTGGAAGGCCAAACAAAATTGTTTCACTTTCACAACGAAACACAGCGGCACAAACGGCGGCCTAGAGTGATCAGAGGTCAGGGGCTAAAGTGAGGAACGGCCGGAGGGCTAGAGTGAGCAGAGGCAGCGGATTCGACGAAGGAGCGTCCGGCGGACTTGTGGCAACCACATGTGACGACCCCGGGCTGGACTCCGCTTCGTCCACGGTGAAAGCCGATCCGGCGATCCACAGCGCAAAGTTGTAGTATTTCCTCAGCGACCAGCACGGATCAGCTCCAGGCATGACGAAGCAGATATCGTCCTCTTTTGGAAGACCAAACAAAGTAGTTTCGCTTTCACAACAAAACACAAAGCGTCTCCACGACATGGCGGCAACAAAAATACTACAGCGAGAATAAAAGTTACGCCTTCTTTCTTTGCGTGAACATTTGGGTGGCGTTATGCAAATCTTCCCACATAGTGATGTAGATATGTGGGGGCGTGTTAGAACGAGCCGTTTTAGGGAGGCGTGGCTAACTCTTAACTTTAATAAAGAATATCTATTTGGATTTGAGACTTTAGTCTTTGCAACTTTACAGATCTTCTTTATGCACCAAGAGCTTGTAACACTCCAAAGAGAAAGGAAAAATTGAAATTGCATCATATGACTCCTTTAATACCAGGTATAAACAGATAAGTTTGCTGTGACGAAAGGTTGCACGGAAAGCCCTTATATGGAGATGGTTTGGGCATGTTTAGTGCAAATTAACCTTAGACACACGGTCGCTCATTTCGAATACTCCAAATTCTTTAATATTACAATGAGGTTAAGAAGTTCTCCCATGCAAATCAATATGAACAATCTACGCAATTATTAGTGAATGAAACCCATTGTTCTCTTTGTTTGAGCACCTCGACCAGCCCAACACTGCAACACAGGCTCAACCAATCACGTGAGTTTGGGAGCGGGACTGTCTGACCAATTGCAATCTAGATTGCGTTTGACAGTCATTCTTTTTGTATTTCAGTTTAACAGCACAGAAATTACACAATCTACCTTTAAGTTAGTAATGTCAGTTGCTCCTCAGCACTCATACTACCCAACAGGAAGCTGGTAGAGATCGTTTTGGATTTCCTTCCAAGCAGATGTGTGGATTTATAGCCTATAATGAAAAAGCGCAAAAGAGAGGAGAAAGTACATTTGAGTGACTCCTTGAACGAGGAGGATCTGTAGTCCTGTCAGCTGATTAGCCCTCTTGATTAGCATTTATAAGAGGCCCTGGTGCTCTATTATTTGCATTCCTATTTAGCCATGATTTTGTGAAGGGCTCTCTGTGATTAAACTTGTCACCGGTCTTGATTGACAGGGTCAAATCTTCACATTCCACTCGTCTGAAATGGAAGTGCGCAAAAAAGTGAAAAGGAGGGGGGAAAAAACGATTGTCAGCTATTCTTCGCACTCCTGACGAGCTTTGTGAAGGATCTCTTTCAACTTCTCTCATGCTTATCCCTTTCTTCTCCCCCTCTCTTTTCTAACTCTATCACTTTTTCTCTCTGCGTCTCCTGTCAACTTAGATAGGTCAGGAATGTTTTAATTTTAGGGATAGATTCGGCCTGTCACTGAGGCGAGATGACGTGTTGCTCAGGAGATGAGGCGTGAAGGGTGTAAAACAATAAAAAAAATAATAAAGTGTGAACAAAAAAAATTTAAAAAGAGAAAAGTGCTCACTTTATTAGACAGATTTAATTACTCTGAATAGGGTTTAAAACAGACCATTCAGTGGAGTGTGAAATTAACCCTTGATTACTGATGAATCTCTGAATGGAGGCTAAAACAACCATTTGGAGAAAAAAAAAAAAGCGATACTCTTCAACAGTAATTGTTTTTTTGGAAAGGAGATCGCATTTCCCTCACATTACCATGCCTCTGGTGTGGCGGGCTGATGTCAGGTGACTACATTATTAACAGTGAAAATGCTAACAAAGACATGACATTATGTGAAATCCAGCGCTGCGCTTGCATCAGGGACCACTAACCTTTCGGAGAGACTGGACTGCCTCCCCAAGGATGAGCTCTGGGTAAAAAACAACAATTAAAAATGCAGAAATGAGCCGAGTTGATGCAGTCTCTCCAATCTGATGAATATACGGCAGGCTGAATATTAGACATGCTGTCTTAATGGAGCCAAACTCTTGTTGGTCGCCATTTCTGTCAAAATACCAAGAGCAAAAAAAAAAAATTACTGGAAGGTATTCACGTTCACTGTGATGGCATAATATTTCATTTTGAAGAATTCGTGATGACCTTTTTTTGTAATAAAAAGTTTTTGATTTGAGGATTTGTAATATAGTATAATAATAATATAAAAGCAAGTAGTGTGTGCAAAATCTGCATAGTTATGCTAGCGTACAGTTTTACACAAGACTTGTAAAATCAGTCATAACCTTTTACTTCAAATAATATAATATAATATAATATAAAAAATATCTATAAATAATAATTAGTAGCATGAATGTGTGTACAGCTTTGCAACAAGTCTTTTATAGCATGAAACAGCATTATAGCTTAATATAATATAATATAAAAAAACAAATATTTATGCTAATGGTGTGTACACTTTGCAACAAGACTTCTATAATAAGTGAGCATGAAACAGCGTTCATAACCCATTGTACTTCAGTAATATGTTGTGTTACAGAAGTAAAATTTAGGACAGGATGCTCAGAGAGGGCAAAAATGTGTAAAGTCTGGCTGATTTTATCCATCAGGTAATTATAACAATTATTTAAAAAATGAGGGAGAAAAGGGTTTGGTGACAACATCTGAAAAGGAAAGTCATTTCAGGGGTTGAGCACCTTGATATTTTGATGAAATGTAACCAAACAAGCATCTTTAAATCAAAGAATCAAAAAATATAAAGTAATTAGTGTGTATTATTTCCATTTTTATTTTTAAAAACTTCTCCCTTTCAAACATGACGTTGTCTATTTGGCATTTTTAAGATCTTTTACACATTTGATTTTTTTTACTCCACCTCATAATATGAGAGGTCTGATTCAGGTTATTTAAGTTATGATTATGTTTATCATCATGACAAATGTAACCGCACAGTTTGTCAGTCATACCTACAGGTGTCATATATAACGTAATCAGGGAGAAGGTTCAGATATGACAGCAAAGACACAAAGACAATTAAGACACAGTACTGACATTCTGATTGTGATATACACCATTCAAGTACAAAATCCTGTAATAGGTGCCCCAGCAAGAGTGTGCGTGTGCTCATATAATTAGTAGTAATTAATGATGAAAAAGTGAGGACCCGTTTGTATTTCAAATTATCCCATTAGCTCTTGTCATACTCGTGTACACAAAACAGCTTGAGTTCAATTAGTTTTTTGTCACACAAAAGTGATTATAAGCAGCTAGTGCAACCTGATTCATGGGATACCTCCTGTCTAATCGCAGCGACTGATTTAATAGAGCACTGGTACTCAACCCTAGGCACGCTAGCTCTGTAGGACTTTTTGGTGGCATTGTGCTTTAAAGTTTTTAAAGTAACATTTTAAGTGCCAACCGATTTTCAGTAACAAGAGCATTTAGTTAGCTAGCTAGCATAGGTTGAATTTTAACTACACATTTTTACAAAAGTCTCCTATGCTAAATTTTAAAAACATCAAAAATACTGGAAGCCCCTTACATCCTCTTAGGGGAAAAAAAAATAAAAATGTAATTATGGCTTAATATTTCATAAGTGTGTCTCTAATATTTCACAATTGCTCTCATCACTGCAACCTTATTTGTCATAATGGGATTGTGCAGTTGTGAGAAATAAGTTAAATAAAATAGTAAAATACAATTTACAAAATGTTTCTGTGCTAAATTTTAAAAACCTTGAAAATAATGGAGGCCTATGATATCTTCTGAGAAAAAAGGATGGGGGGGGGCAATGAAAAGGGTAATTATGACTTCATGGGTCTTTATATCATACAATGTGACTTAATATTTCCCAACTGCAACTTTCTAATTAAGTCATAATGTGATTTTGCAATTATGAGAAATAAAGAAAATTATGAGTCTCAAGAAGAAATAAGTAAAAAAAACATGTTTGATAATCGATCTATCTATCTATCTATCTATCTGTGTATTTATATGAAGTTACAATTGTGAGATACTGATATTAAGAAAAAAATAAGAAAAATAAATATATATATATACATACACGCACATACACACACACAAAATAAATAAAAAAGGTAATTTACTTTTTATTTTAGAATTCTTTCTCAGCATTCCAAGATTTTCATCTCACAATTCCGACATTTTCTTAGAATTCGGAGTTTACATTTGACTTTTTATCTTAAAATTCTGACTTTTCTCCTCAGAATTATAGTCATAAACTTGCAATTGTGAATTAACATCTATGAGATGTAAAGAGAAAAATAAATAATATAGAAAAACTATTTGAGAAAAGTCGAATGTTAGTTTTGGGTTTTATTTCTCATAATTCTCACTTTATATCTTGCAATGTATATCTTTGCAAATGCAAGAAAAAAAAACTCTGAATTGCGAGATATAAACCCAGAATTGTGTAATAAAGAGTCACAATTACCTTTATTTATTTATTTTTTATCCCGTGGTGGAGACAAGCTTCCACAATAGACACATACATACAATATCTCACAATTGTAACTTCATATTTCATAGTGAGACATTTTTTTCTTATTTTCAACTTTAGCTCACAATTAGGCTTCCTTTTTTATTTGATTGATTTTTTTTATTTATTTTTTTTTACTCTTGAGATGGAAACAGCTTTCCATATATATCTCCAAAAAGGAGAAAAAAACCAAAACAATAAAATGAGTCCGTATGACATGCATTTTATTGTCTATTGCAATCGAAAGCATGCCACAGATGCAGCACATATACATTATGCTGAGAATATCCCAGAATATTCCTTCAAAACAAGCATCTCAGCCAAGTATCATGCAGTTTACCATTTGAAACCTTGACCGAAAAGAATAATGAACAGTGACATTTTGAAGCATGCGCTGCAGTCTTCACCAGCACATCTAGGCTGATTCCACATGAAAACATAGAAAGTACCTCCACTAAATCAGCATACGTCCTGCCAGTTTTGCCGGGAGGGCCTGTACTTAGGGGCTCTTCGCTTTGACCTTACTTGACCTCTTCATTGATCCTTTCATCTGTCTAATTCAGAAAACTGACATAATCAAAAGCTTTCAAAATCGATCAGATGTTGTAATGCACCCAAGATGGCTTGGCAATGAGCATATGGACAAGAAACTAAAACATGATCGAATCAATGGGTTTAATGTATCAATACAAACCTCATATTCTAACAAGCCTGTCCGCCATGGTCTCGTGCACCGCTCTAAACATTTAAACGGATCCTCTGCACAGTTTGTATTTCTCCCTGTGAGCTTGCATAGGGGCTGCTATTTCTAGGCTGAGTGAAACTTTAACAGATGTTGCTGTTAATTACTACAGGAGGGGGGAAATGCGATTTAAACACTTTTATTAATTAGTTCCAATGGAAGTGCGATGCCAGGGAGATGGAAAGGCTTGAGGGACACTCAAGTACTGAGGTGTCAACAGTGCCAATGTCTGAGATCAAAATAACAAGCTTTGAAAGAAACCGTGCTTGCTGGAAACACCATTTTAAGTGAGAAAAGTAATATAATAACATGTTTATAACATGGTCTGAGATATAAAAAATAGACATGTTATCATGTGGGTTCTAGAGTACAGCTGCAGAGAATAAAAATAAAGACTTGATTGTGAGCCCTTTGAGGTGACACAAAAAAGTTTAACATATTGTATATTATATTATAGTTGTCTATTATATTATATATTTGTTTTATTGCTGGCTGAGTAATATTAATCCATGAAAACATAAATACAGTAAAAATGTAACCTCTATATACGCACAATTATTTACATATGTAAAATGGTATGTGAAATTTGTAATGTATTTTAATATAACTGATATATTATTATAATATTATAAATATATAATAATTTACACACACAAACAAATATACATATAATATATATATACTCCGATATATAGATAATATAATATATATTATATATATTCTCCAGTTATTTTCGATGTTTCGATGTTATATTAATCATAAATACCATAGTAAAAAGAAAATATATATACAGTGGGTACGGAAAGTATTCAGACCCCTTAAATTTTTCACACTTTATTATATTGCAGCCATTTGCTAAAAATAATTTAAGTTAATTTTTTTTTCCTCATAAATGTACACACATCACCCCATATTGAAAGAAAAACACAGAATTATTGACATTTTTTGCAGATTTATTAAAAAAGAAAAAACTGAAATATCACATGGTCCTAAGTATTCAGACCCTTTGCTCAGTATTTAGTTGAAGCACCCTTTTGAGTCTTTTTGGGAAAGATGCAACAAGTTTTTCACACCTGGATTTGGGGATCCTCTGCCATTCCTCCTTGCAGATCCTCTCCAGTTCTGTCAGGTTGGATGGTAAACGTTGGTGGACAGCCATTTTTAGGTCTCTCCAGAGATGCTCAATTGGGTTTAAGTCAGGGCTCTGGCTGGGCCATCAAGAACAGTCACAGAGTTGTTGTGAAGCCACTCCTCGTTATTTTAGCTGTGTGCTTAGGGTCATTGTCTTGTTGGAGGGTAAACCTTCTGCCCAGTCTGAGGTCCTGAGCACTCTGGAGAAAGTTTTCGTCCAGGATATCCCTGTACTTGGCCGCATTCATCTTTCCCTCGATTGCAACCAGTCGTCCTGTCCCTGCAGCTGAAAAACACCCCCACAGCATGATGCTGCACCACCATGCTTCACTGTTGGGACTGTATTGGACAGGTGATGAGCAGTGCCTGGTTTTCTCCACACATACCGCTTAGAATTAAGGCCAAAAAGTTCTATCTTGGTCTCATCAGACCAGAGAATCTTATTTCTCCCCATCTTGGAGTCCTCAGTGTTTTTAGCACAACTCCATGCGGGCTTCATGTGGTCGGGCCACTCTGCCATAAAGCCCCGACTGGTGAGGGCTGCAGTGATGGTTGACTTTCTACATCTTTCTCCCATCTCCCGACTGCATCTCTGGAGCTCAGCCACAGTGATCTTTGGGTTCTTCTTTACCTCTCTCACCAAAGCTCTTCTCCCCCGATAGCTCAGTTTGGCCGGACGGCCAGCTCTAGGAAGGGTTCTGGTCGTCCCAAAGTCTTCCATTTAAGGATTATGGAGGCCAAAGTGCTCTTAGGAACCTTAAGTGCAGAATACATTTTTTGTAACCTTGGCCAGATCTCTGCCTTGCCACAATTCTCTCTCTGAGCTCTTCAGGCAGTTCCTTATACCTCATGATTCTCATTTGCTCTGACAAACACTGTGAGCTGTAAGGTCTTATATAAACAGATGTGTGGCTTTCCTAATCAAGACCAATCAGTATAATCAAACACAGCTGGACTCAAATGAAGGTGTAGAACCATCTCAAGGATGATCAGAAGAAATGGACAGCACCTGAGTTAAATATATGAGTGTCACAGCAAAAGGTCTGAATACTTAGGACCATGTGATTTTTCAGTTTTTCTTTTTTAATAAATCTGCAAAAATGTCAACAATTCTGTGTTTTCTGTCAATATGGGGTGATGTGTGTACATTAATGAGGAAAAAAAATTAACTGAAATGATTTTAGCAAATGGCTGCAATAGAACAAACGAGTGAAAAATTGAAGGGGGTCTGAATACTTTCCGTACCCACTGTATATATATATCATAATTATATATAATATATATTATACATTACATAATATATATATATATATACACATTACATAATACATATTATAAATTAAACATACCTAAAGACATATAACATATCTATCATCTATATATCTAGATATATATATATACAAAAACATACATACATACATAATCACACACCACACACACACACACACACACACACACACACCACCACCACAAACCACACACCACACACACCACACACACAAACAGACACACCACACACACCACACACACACACAAAAACACACACAAACAAAATACAAATACATACATAATATATACTATTATATATATATATATATATATATATATTATACACACAATACAGACCTATATATATATATATATAAATATATATATATATATAGTATACACACATTACATACATACATACATACATACATATATGTATATATATACACATACATACATACATACAATACATACATACATACATAAATGAATATTATATATATATATACACATCTACATATATTATCTTTATAATTATATAATATATAACAGTGGGTACGGAAAGTATTCAGACCACCTTAAATTTTTCATTCTTTGTTATATTGCAGCCATCTGCTAAAATCATTTAAGTTATTTTTTTTCCTTATTAATGTACACACATCACCCCATATTGACAGAAAAACAAAGAATTGTTGACCTTTTTGCAGATTTATTTAAAAAAAAAAAAACGAAATATCACATGGTCCTAAGTATTCAGACCCTTTGCTGTGAAACTCATATATTTAACTCAAGTGCTGTCCATTTATCCTGATCATCCTTGAGATGGTTCTACAACATCATTTGAGTCCAGCTGTGTTTGATTATACTGATTGGACTTGATTAGGAAAGCCACACACCTGTCTATATAAGACCTTACAGCTCACAGTGCATGTCAGAGCAAATGAGAATCATGAGGTCAAAGGACCTGCCTGAAGCGCTCAGAGACAGAATTGTGGCAAGGCACAGATCTGGCCAAAAGGTTACAAAAAAAATTTCTGCTGCAATTAAGGTTCCCAAGAGCACAGTGGCCACCATTCCTTAAATGGAAGACGTTTGGAACCACCAGAACCCTTCCTAGAGCTGGCCATCCGGCAAAACTGAGCAATCGGGGGAGAAGAGCCTTGGTGAGAGAGGTAAAAGAAGAACCCAAAGATCACTGTGGCTGAGCTCCAGAGATGCAGTCGGGAGATGGGAGAAAGTTGTAGAAAGTCAACCATCACTGCAGCCCTCCACCAGTCGGGGCTTTATGGCAGAGTGGACCGACGGAAGCCTCTCCTCAGTGCAAAACACATGAAAACACATGAAGTGAGGACTCCAAGATGGTGAGAAATAAGATTTCTCTGGTCTGATGAGACCAAGATAGAACTTTTTTTGGCCTTAATTCTAAGTGGTATGTTTGGAGAAAACCAGGCACTGCTCATCACATGTCCAATACAGTCACAACAGTGAAGCATGGTGGTGGCAGCATAATGCTGTGGGGGTGTTTTTCAGCTGCAGGGACAGGACGACTGGTTGCAATCGAGGGAAAGATGAATGAGGCCAAGTACAGGATATCCTGGACGAAAACCTTCTCCGAAGTGCTCAGGACCTCAGACTGGGCCGAAATTTACCTTCCAACAAGACAATGACCCAAAGCACACAACTAAAATAACAAATGAGTGGCTTCACAACAACTCTGTGACTGTTCATGAATGGCCCAGCCAGAGCCCTGACTTAAACTTAATTGAGCATCTCTGGAGAGACCTAAGAATTGCTGTCCACCAACGTTTACCATCTAAACTGACAGAACTGGAGAGGATGTGCAAGGAGGAATGGCAGAGGGTCCCCAAATCCAGGTGTGAAAAACTTGTTGCATCTTTCCCAAAAAGACTCATAAAGTGTATTAGATCAAAAGGGTGCTTCTAAAAAATACTGAGCAAAGGGTCTGAATACTTAGGACCATCTGATATTTCAGTTTTTCTTTTTAATAAATCTGCAAAAATGTCAACAATTATGTGTTTTTATGTCAATATGGGGTGCTGTCCGTACATTAATGAGGAAAAAAATTAACATAAATGATTTTAGCAAATGGCTGCAATATAACAAGAGTGAAAAATTTAAGGGGGTCTGAATACTTTCCGTACCCACTGTATATATATATATGCACATATTTAAACATGCAAAATATATCAAATGTTTGTAGTTATATTTTAATATACATATATTTCGTGTAATATTTCATGTTAATTTTTTACTTTTGATGAAAACATTAATACAGTAAAATATTTAAAAACGAAAAAGTATTTATATATAATTTACCATTACATATTTTAAAAAAAATTGAAAAAATATATTTACATTTTAAATAAATATAATAATGGAAATAATAAAATGAAACAAAAATGTATGAAATAAATATCAACTTAACAATACATGAAATAGTATATAAGATATAATAACATTGTATTAGTAAATAATAATAAAATAGTATATTATATATAATTATTATATAACTAATTAATAGATCCTATTATCTGCTAATTGTAGGCTTGAAGTTACAAATTTGCAACAATTTTCATAAATGTTTTTTACATTTTTAAAAATCATTGTCTTTGATAACTAATCAGAAATCAATTTCAGAAATCAGAACTAATCAGAAATCTCATCTTAGTTATCATCATCTAAAAAATCCACTAGTTTACTATTTAACTCTATATAAAGCTGCTATATAATTCTATAGCAGCTTTGAAAAACAGACATAAAACTAGCCCTGCTTCTAGATTTCTCTCTCTCACTATCTCCCTATAAAACCAGAAATTATGGACAGCCTGATGTGACTTTGACGATGTTCACCCGAACCGAGACACACTTGCCATTTTGAGTTCTTTGTCTGGCCAGCATGTGCGACAAAACAGACACCCACGGAGAGCCGAGCATCTCAGCCGGCCCGCGGAGCAGAACCGCGTACATATCGTGAAATATGTACGCTGTCTGTCCTTTAATACACCCTCACACGTCTCACTCTCAAGACTGGATGGACAGGAGAGAAAAGGCCCAGTGG
Organism: Sinocyclocheilus anophthalmus; assembly: GCA_018155175.1. Classification (NCBI taxonomy): domain Eukaryota; kingdom Metazoa; phylum Chordata; class Actinopteri; order Cypriniformes; family Cyprinidae; genus Sinocyclocheilus; species Sinocyclocheilus anophthalmus. The sequence continues at coordinate 458,508 of JADLZN010005529.1, read as the reverse complement.
AAAAATAAAGTGCCATAATGAATCTAAAAAGCATGATTCACTCCCATCAGACATACTCAGGGAAGTGTCACGTTCTCCCAAGCTCCCTGACCACTGACAGGCTTGTTGCAAAGAGAGAGTGGAGAGAGCAGGGGCAACGCCGATGGTACGCAAGAGTATAAATCCTAATTAAGCATGGTATCGCCTGCTGTAAAATGGCCATCTTTTTTAAAGGCAACAGATCGGAATGCTTTTTCTTAACTTGTAAATTGCTAAATGTATTAAATCCCCAAAGGAGAAACAGGGCGATTGGCTTTATACGTGAACAAAACACCAAAAAAAGGACGCATAAAGCGGGGAAAGAAAGAGCCAGCAATCTCTGAATTTGGCTTTGAAAGAAAGGTAACATAATCGATTAATCCTGGCAGTAATTGGGTGTTGGGAAAAAGGCAAAATGCAGTAATGAAAGTCATCCGTTGTGCTCGTCTTTCTCTTCCGGCCTGACGAACCCTCCCCCCCATCATCTGCGGGATCTCAGGTGCTTAGCCATGCAAATCTGTCTGACAGCTCAGTACATCTCTGTCTGCCTAATTGGACAGTATAGAGTTGTTTATGGATATTGAAGACATTTAAGGCTCAGTCGGGGGCTGCTCAAAAATCATTAGCCGTGGGCCTCTGATACTGGACTAAGTCTTCTCCCTCCGCCGATGTCAAACTCGGCTGTAAAAAATGTTTATCTTTGTCACCTGCGCGGAAAGGGGCTCTGGAAATGTGCAATGTGCGCGAAGAACATCTTAACGTGAGCGAATGTGTGAGGCTTCAGTCGTGACAGCTCAGACAATGGCCTTCCAATTAGAGACTTACTGTGGAGTTAGCGATGCAGCGTAACGTGCCTCATCAAAATAATTTGCTCTAAAATCTTTTATTCCTTCTCTTTAATTTATTTATTTATAGAAAGTACTAGAGAATGGCTTAGTGTCTTCAAGGTACAGTCATATTATTGTGTAGAGAGCATCCACGGATGTTTACTGACTGAAATACACACACAAAAACGGACAAGAGCTGACTGGAATCACCAGTTCCCATTTGATTAGCTAGCTTCTACACAATTCCGGCAGTCAGAGAGCACGTTTTGAAACAAATTTGTTTCTAAGGCTGATAGTGAGAGCTTTAGTGCAAGAACTAATCGATGCCTTTTTTTTAAATATATAATAAAATCTGGCAACAAAAGTTGCACTCATTTAGTTTCTTAGCTCAAATCATGCTACAATACTGTATGTTTACATTTATGCATTTTGCAAAAGCTTTTATCCGAAGCGACTTTGTATTCAAGATATACATTTTATCAGTTCTCAGGGGATCAAACCATGACGCTGACATTGCTAGCGTCATGCTCTATTGTACAGGAATTTGTTTCAAATCTGCAATCAAATCTGACAACAAATGTAGCATTCATTTAGCTGCTTAGCTCAAATGTTTAAATACTGTATTTTTAACATTTCAAATCGGCAATACAATTTGGCAGCAAACGGGCGATTCTAGGATTTTCATGTAAGGGGGGGCTCAGCCCCGGTATAGTAATAAAAAATAATAAATAAATAAAATAATGTTTGACTAAATAGGTTAGGGTGTATACCAAACCCATTGCAGTATTCCACTGCATTGCATAAGTTAGATTGGTAGAAAATTGGTATGAATAAGCCAAATACAAGACCTCCTGATCACACACACACACCTGTTTACTGTACAAACACAAAATTGTAGCCTACCGTTTCTGTGCTCAAGTAGGTCTGTCACTGTCTTCACTCATTTCTGTGCATGACTGTATGGTAGTTAATGCCACATGCACTGCAATATGTTTAATATTGAAAGTTCCATTTTCAAATGAAAATAGCAACATGATCGTTTTATAAAGTAGCCTATGCATTCATACGTGTTAAGCACTACATTTTCGCTGGAAGAAACAGCTGTGGTGTGATGAGGGGTGAACACAGCGAAAACTTTACAGTAAATGGGAAACCGATTGCTCCCCCATAACATTTTGTAAATTGTATTTATGACAAAGAACTACACAGATGCAGATATTATAACAATCTATCGATAAACACACACCTTGTCCTCTGTTTCTATGACACCAAATAAATTATTTATCTAAGTTCTTCATGCTGTCTCTGGCATTTTCATAAGCATAACGTACATTTATAATGGTACTTATAATGAAAACATGGGAAGTGAGCAGCGATGCTGAATGTCTCCTAACTCAAAATAAACTCAGCCTTTGTTCATCACCACTCCTCAAGCCCCAGTTGGCCCACTTTGGCCCAAGGTGTTCGGCGGGCCTAAAATCCCTGGCCGTTGGTCCTGAGATTTAACATTTCAAATCAAATGTAAACATTTTTTTTAAAATTTGGTAAACAATTTATTTAGTTTGGCTCAAATTGCGCTACAATACTGTATTTTAATATTTCAACTCAGCAATAAAATCTACCAACAAAAGCAGCATTTATTTATATTATTCTTAGCTCAAATCATACTAAAATTCTGTATTTTAACATTTCAAATCAGCAATACAATCTGGCAACAATAGTCACATTCATTTAGCTTCTTAGTTCAAATCATGCTAAATTAATAAATTATTAACATATTTCAAATCAGCAATAAAATCTGCCAGTATTTATTTGAATTGTTCTTAGCTCAAATCATGTTAAATGCATTCAGTTAGCTAAGAGAATGTGCATAGCATGGAGTGTAATGTGGGGTAAACAAACTGAAACTACATTTCTACAGTCACAATACTGAATGTCTCTGGACAATTTAAGATTTGCCTGCCTTAAATGTTACATAAAAAGGCAGTTCTTGATTGTTCTTGGTAATGTAGACTTCATCACCAATAGTAAAAAGTCTGACTATGGAAGACTAGCAACAACACAGTTCACACTGTCCTACATTCAACACACCGATTCTGCAAATAGAACAATGCGTGCAAATAAACAAAGATCTATATTAAGTAAAGAGTTTATTATTGTGTAAATCGATGCCTTCATAATAAGAGTTTGCTTGCCAACGACCCAATAAGTCCGCCATAATGTCGTACGCACCTAGTAGACTTAGAGATATTGGTGAAGTCACGAAAGAGTGATTTCCCTTCCTTTTCCCCAGTTCTCTCTCTCTTTCCAGCTATAAAACAAACGCCCAATCAAAGGCAAACTCAGTTTCTATTATCTGTTCTCACCCCAACCCCCCCAGCCCTCCTTCACCAGTGCCCCCATTACAGAAATGTTTCTTCCCATCAAAGCCTTTACTTATCACTTCACCGGTGACATTGAACTTCCCGTGCCCCGGCCGCCGAGACACATCTCTGAACCCTCACAATCACTCTTCATCCCCAGTAACAATTTAGTAATGAAGTATTGATTTCCAGATTCCCTTCTTATGGATGATATTAGATTTGGTTTGATAAACTGTGTCGGGGGCCCCTAATCTGCTCTGTCCCTTTCCCCGCTGTCTGTAAAACAAAGTGGCACTAGAGGGATAATGACCAGGGAACATCGATGAACTCATTTCATCAATTTGTAACACTTGACAATGAAAAAGGGCCACCGTTTTTCACACACCAATGTCAAAGTTTATTGCTCAGGGTAGGGTCTTATTGGACGCCCGACATCTTGGCTCTAATTTATGGGCCCCTGTGTGCTGGTTACTTTGAAAGGAAATGTTTGGATACGGCTGGGATATTAGTGTTGCACCTGGTCTGGCTGGTTTTTACACAGCCACCGGGGATCTATGCATCACGTCTGCAAACACAACAACAACAACTTGCAGCCGCCAAAGCTATCTGGCCATTAGGAGGGGAAAGTAAGGGGGTCTATGACATGCATAAGTCATGAGATGCTGCTACGTCTTGGTCAGACGGACTCCTGAAGGGATGAAAATAATTCACCGACTAGAGAGAGCAACAAAGGCCCCAGCTCTTTTCTCAACCTGCAAAAGGTGGACTCAACTAAAGAGTCCTGTGTTTACATTGGTAGTATAATTCAAGGTACTGCCATCGCATGATGAGTTAATGCAACCTAAACATTTCTAAGGCTCAATGGTCCAGTCGAAGCCTCTGATCACATTTTGATAAATCTTTTTTTGCTTTGCATTTGAACCTTTTACATTTAACATTGCAAAGTTGGATCTCTACAAATCACTTGCTAGATACATGCATTTTCTACAACTAGGCAAAGAGTATCCCTCTGACATCAGCTCTAACTTCCAGCCAGTCTGCCGTGAGATAATGTTGTATCCTGCCCCGGCTGATGGACAGCTGAATCTCTTTAGCCTTTGTTCTTTATTTACAACAGTCAGACTGCTCTGCACGCTAGCCCGATTTCACAGGTGAATGCACACTATTCTCTGGGAAAAACAATTGAGGTACGGCAAGAGGATATAAACCAAGAAAAAGACCAAGTCTCTCTGAGGTGGAAATAGATGATATCTTTCTCAAAATCCACAGAGTACCTCTCAAATCACCTTTCTCCCTTTAGTCAGTAAAACAAGCTCATTTATTCTCCTTTTCCATCGTCTCATGCAAATTGTTACTAATGCTACAAGGCATTACATGGCCGAGAACTGAGAACGAGTGTTTTCTTTGTCTTCTTCAAATGTGTTTGTTAGAGGCCCATCCCTCGGAGCACCAGAGGCCCTTTTACTGCAGCTCCAGGCATCATGGGATCTCAGTAATCCACATTGCCCCCCCCCCCCCGAGATCTACGTGCATAGTGCTTATCAACTAGATTACCGCCAGGTGAAGATGAATAACCCAATTTGTGGTCCTCTTCGGTGGGGTGTCGGATTCAGTGTCAGCACGCAGTAGCAGATAAAGTGTATGCTTTGACAGTGGGTGTGGCTGAATCGCTTGTAAGATGAGACATCTTGGGCAGATGAGAGTGTACGAAAGGCACGCTTGGACCATGAGTTTGAGTAACACCCCTTCAGGTTCACCAGCCTCCACAGCTGAACACAAAAACATTGCAAGAATGAAAGTTGTGAACAGACACCATGGACTAAATTTGCTGTAGGGAGATTGGAAACTGCAACGTAGTTTGATAGCACTGAAAAGATGAATGTCTTCCCACCATCTGCAATCGCCGTCCAAAGCCACGCCACCTGAACACATATACGCTCATAGACCAGAATACCAAAGACAATTACTACAATAGGGTACATCAGCGGTTCCCAATTCCAGCGTATATGTTCCATACAAAGGGCATTAAATGTGCGAGACGTAAATTTAAATAGTATTTATTTACAGAGGTATATTATGTCACACTTCTCTAGTAAGTTTCGTCTGTGTGTGAAGACATGTTGTGCAAATCCGTGAATGAATGTTCCGAATTGAAGTAAACTGCAGCGGATTTCCCCTGCTCAGGGAGTAGGGAGCAATGAACACTGTGTAGGGATAATATCGATCGGAACACAGTTCTAAACGAGCTTGGCTATCTGCACGGGGTGTTAATAAGGAGACATGCCCAATATGCGGTCGGGGGGGGGGGGGGGGGGACGCTGGGCTAAATCAGTGTCATTCACCGGTGAGAAAACTTTAAAAGTACTACAATACCAGAAAGGAAGATCGGGTTGTTGATGTTTGTCTGCAACTGCGTGAACGCGCTGATGATGTATCCTGTCTGCGCAAACTGGACGGTATGCTAATACATACGTTGACAGGCAGGTAGGAAAGCCAATTAAAATGCTCGGGACCGAGCGTTTTGATTGGACGAACATTTCTTGGTTCTACGCCATCCACAGAATATATAAATACAGATAAATACATTTAGACCACTTAACTTAATGATTGCTATCGGGATGTGAAGAGACTTTCAACCAGCATAACAAAAATGTTTCCGAAGACAATCACCTATTGCAACTTTAAGTTGGGGGGATGCCACATTTAACACAGAGGGATAGATGGTTGTTAAATTGCATTGTTGTATAGCTTTGTGTTCATTGTTAACAGACAACCAAACATTGAAAATATGTCTAGAACAGTGGTTCCCAACCATGTCCTCCCCCCCCCATTATTGTGTTCTACACGTCAGCTCTTGTAGGCAGCAGTTTGCCTGATTCCCGATGAAAACAAGCAAGTAAATCAAGACGGCACAGAATGAAGTCTGTTATAATGTCAAGTTATCTTTCCCAAGCATTCCCATGCACAAATATTTTCATAACTACATGAGCCGCTTAACATGAAGATAGTTATCAAGATAACTGATATTCAAAATGGCAACCAGGCGCAGATTTCAATTTGGTATATTTGCATACATCTCATATATCCTTGTATCGGTATCGGTGTATTCTCCTTTTGAATGATGATTATAGACTATTGCTATAACTGCTGATATAGAGAGTTAACTCCTTATCGACGGCTTTTGTCACCGTTAGTTCTTTGAAATCAGCTTGGTGTGTCCCGGCATTAAGGTCCAGAACACATTTTGAAAGCTGCCGTCCTCAAAGGGCTTCTTAACTAGCTTAACCAGCAATACTTCCTTGCTCAGTTGGCATCACTAGAAAGACCATACTAGTTAATTCTGCTAGATGCTACACAAGTTTTCCTGGTGAACAGCTTTGGTGATATTGGTCCACTAGCTTGACCCAAACATAACATGTACAAACTAGCTTGGACCTGCACGGAGAGTCATGTTTGTTTAAACCAGGGCTATTTCACTCCTATCCCGGAAGGGCACTGTCCTGGATCATTTACCTCCAACCCTAATCCAGGACATGTGATGAAGCAAATTAAGGATTACTTGATTAGTCAGGAATGTTGGATAAGTGTTGGAACTAAATACTGCAGGATAATGGCCCTCAAGAACCAGAGTTGCATAGCCCTGGTCTTCTCAGCAGGGTAGGCGTTCATATCTACATAGCTTAGCGTCTTTCATTTTTCACCATGTTATTTCTTCCATGTTTCTGCGGGTTAATGAATACCAGTGACACATAGAACCAGTCTGAGTTTTGATGTGTCCCAAGAGGTGTTTTTCCCCAGGCCTTGCACTTGAATGCTAGTGCCTGAAAGGGGTGACTACACTATATGTTTCCACCGGTAATGCATCGCAGCATTGTGGATGGCCCTTCTGTCCATTGCCTCTCAGTGCAAGGGAGGTCAGCATCTCGCAAACGAGTACCATGCTGCCCTCTAAGGTGATTACTGATAAAGAATGACATGCTGAAGGGAGACGCAGGGGAAATATCCGCCAGAGTCCAATCGCCTCTCCTGCCTCCATACATTCGCTCATTGGGAAGGCCTGTATAAATACAGGAGAAACTAATACTCACCTCTTCTTATGAGACACTTCATCTCTGGAAGAGAACAGAAGGTTGAGTCATCAAAAATGCAGGAGGCTTTTGGTGGAGTATCCACATGTTCTCTCTTATATTGTGATGAGGTCTCGAATATTTTCAAACATGCTGTGTTTTCTCTGTAAGATACTCCCTGTCACAGTGAAAATGACCTGTGACATGAACACTGTAAAAGACAGAGGAAATTGTAATGTGGGAACCCTATAAGTTTAACGCATTTGTTTTTGATTATATTATCCTACTTAAGTGTGGCTATCACACAACACACATGCAAGAAACAGCATATTCACTGTCGCTGGTACCCTAGGGGTACAACAGCTTGTCACTGGCGCGGTACCCTTAAAAGGACAACTTTATACCTTACCTATCCCTAAAATGTTCTTTAGAGTAGTAATATGTCCCCTTAAGGTACTACTATGAACCTTTTAGTAGTAAATAAGGTACAAATATGTCCTTGCCCCAGTGACAAGCTGTTGTACCCCTAAAAGTACAATATTTGCTTTCCGAAAGTGTTGGATTTTTGTCCTAACCTGCCGACAGGACATTTTGCCTGGCGTTTGGCTTCTCTTTCCATGGTGTCACACTGGGAAGCTCCGCCCCTAGGGAATCCTCATTGGTCCAAGATCCTGTGCCACGTAGATCTACAGGTATATATTAAACACAAAATATTTGAATCAATTCACACAGTATTTTTGCTTTCTGTGTGGCCAAATTACTTACCTGGTTAGGACAACAATTTTTTTTTAATTTATAGCATGTTGTGAATTACTACAGACCTCAGTTTCTGAGAAAGGACAGAAAATATGTTATATCTTCAATGAAGCCTTAGCAGGCAATTGCAAAATATCGCTAATTTAAATTAAATATCCAACCATCACACTCCCTAACATACGATACTTGAACAATGTTTAAATGTGTTAGCATGTGAGTGAATATATTAACAAAATTAAGTATTTTGATTCATAGGATGACTAGCTAAAATAGACTTCAAGCTTTGCATTTCTGCTTTTGAAACCTCCAATATGACCAATTTGAAGTGCATTACCGTAGTTGAACTTTTTTGTCACAAATACTATCCATAGACAATTAGCTGTCCATTAAACTAATTAATGTGCATTAAATGAACCAGAATACTCTTAATAAGAAGATAATTCTGTTCTTAGATCTTCAACTCAAATTCAAGGATGTGTTTTCATACCCACAGACAAAGAAATAGACTATCAGAGAAGGAGAGAAGAGAGTCCATACTGTTTGAGCCTCTGTGTGTGCACACATACACTTGAAATATTAGGTTGTTAGCAAGCACCATTACGAAGTGAGAAAGGGAGGCGAACAGAGAGCCATTCTTTCACGAGGAGGTGCCATGTCCCAACCATCACACTCCCGGCACACGAGGGCTCCAATGGCACCTGAGGGGGAATCTCGTGGCTGTCATCCCAGAAAGCCTCCTGCACTGATGCAGGCCTGCCATCTGCTCTCCATATGAGATAAAAATGAAGAATTGTCTTCGAAAAGCCATCTTTCTCTCTTCTTTAACTCACCAACTGAAAAATCGTTATTGCTACGATATTCTGGAAACAAAAACAGGAAGCCACACTATTAGTTTCTGGTTGACTAACGTAGTGGGTAATTACCTTAAATGCTAACAGAGTTGCTGGGACATTCCTGTTATGCAGTACACTTAAAAGAAAAAATGAATAAACTTGTGTTGTAATTTAAGGAAGTATTTCTATCAAAGTGTATATGTATATGATTGACACATTTGCAAGAAAATTAACCAGAAGGAATTACACCGGATATAAATAAACAGCTAAAGTTAACATTTTCTCATTGAGGGGATGAGATTAGCTTGCATGGATATGCTAACTTCGAGTTTTTAACTCTATTTTGAAATGTATTAATTATCATAACAAGTTCTGCAATTTTATCAAAAAGGATGGGACATTTTTGAGTTACATAAATGAAAAATACCACAATGAATCAAATCCATTGCTTATACTTACCTATTGTTTCTGCTGTTGTTTTCCCTCCAAAACGATGCTACTTCCTGGAGGATGATGTCATGAACAGGCTTTTGTTTTTTAAAGGGAAATTACACAAAAATGCCAGGATAAAACGTGTGAACACATGAAAAACATTGTGATACACATGAAACACACTTTATTTCCAATTAAAACAATATATTTCTCAATAAACTCTGTTTTTCCATTTTAAAAATAAACATGACAAATATAGCAACATCTATAATAATAGTAGAATTATTTAAAATGAACCCTCGTGATTACATAATTGTGATACTGTGAGGGATAAAAATTATTTCTGTCTTTCAAAAATGGGAGTTTAACACTTTATAAATGAAAAACAAAAATGAAACCCAAAACACCCTGCACGGCAGGAATGACAATATTATATTTAAGCAGATTTAAACTTAATCATGCAGGCATGTTCCTCCTGTAAGTAACCTCTCCATGCCTTTTGTTTTGTCACTCTGTGCAAATTATCCCGGCTCCCACAGAGCCTACGAGAAATAGCATTATTTTATGACACCAGGAGGAGAAAAACAGTAGAAAAGAGAGAGAGAAAAAGGGAGATGGGCAGAAAAAGGTCCTCCAGGGAACATGGTGTAAATGAACTTCCAGGAATGACACAGGCGAGCAATGAGGCGTGGATAGAAAATATACGCTGCACATCATCGGATAGAGATGCCACTGGAAATGGCTTCATTGAAGTGTCAGCCCTCATCCATCAATCAATCATCCACAAGAAACAATAACGGCTGCGGCGATGGTGCGGCTTTTATAGGGCTTACTCATGGGTATCGGCAACAGCACTTAAGGGTGCCTCTGATACAGGAGGAAAAAGTGAGGTGAGGGGTATGCAGACGCATTTCACATGCAGGTAGAGCGCAGGAGGCAGAAAAAGAGATGCATAGGGCGGGCGGGTGGGGGGGTTTGGGTGGTATCACACTTAGTGGACGTGCTTTGGCAAAAAGAAAAAGCAAGAAAAAGTGAAAAACTCCCCTTGCAAAAAGAAAAATAGCCCGCCGCCCCATGCTCCTGATACAGAGTGTAGAAAGGTGGAAAACAAAGCTGTCTCCCATCTATCATTAACCCTCCATCTATCAATTCTGCGCTGTGTTTTGAGATTGTGATGTTTAGGCATTGTAATATTTATGGCTCGATGACAGAAAGGGAAGACAGGCTCAGACAGGCTGACGTTAGATGTATATTTTCACGGGGTCGTGACCTCGGTCCTGTATCTCCCTCAGTGGTTTGGCTTCGAATACGTTAATGCAACATCTGGGGAAGAGTGATTACACCTTTTGTTCACCAAGATGAACTTTCCCACTCCTGATCTTTTTTTTTTTTTTTTTGTCGGCCAATCAGAATGGTGAGGTGTTAAGAGAACATTTAAAGATGCTATTTAAAGGAATAGTATGCCAAAAAATTTAAAAGATATCAATATTTATTCAGCCTATAGTTATGGAAGCCCTATTTAATTTTTAGTTTCTATCTAACAATTCAGATTTTTTTTTTCCCTCACAGTCCTAATATTAAAAATAAATAAATAAATCAAAAACTGATTTATTATTATTTATGGCACATGGCACAAATAATACAACAGAGTTGTGAGATGTAAACTCCGAATTGCATGAAAAAGTTAGAATTCTGAGTTTATACGTCTCAATTCTAACTTTTTTCTTTTTAGAATTGCGAGAACGTCTGAATTGAGATAAAAAGTCGCAACTGGCAAATTTATTTATTTATTTATTTATCTTAATTCATGGCAGAAACAGGCTTTCATACTCTTGAGTTGTTGTTTTTTTGTTGTTGTTTGTTTGATTTACTGTGGAACAAAGAACATGGGAGAAAGTGAAAAGTTTGGAATAATTACGTTTTTTTTAATGTTTTTGATAGTCTCTTCTGCTCACCAAGGGTTCTATTTGATTTAAAACACACACACACACACACACACACACACACACAATAGTAATATTGTGAAATATTATTACAATTTAAAATAAATGTATTCTAATTGAATATATTTAAAAATTTAATTTATTGCTGTGATCAAATCTGAATTTTCAGCATCATTACTCCAGTCTTCAGTGTCACATGATCTTCAGAAATCATTCTGATATGCTGATTTGCTGCTCAAGAAACATTTCTGATTATTAGCAATTTAAAAAAAATGTTTTTAATGCATAATATTTTGAGGTAAGTGTTGTAAGTATGATAATCATATGTGTGCGAGAGTGAATTCTGAGTCAAACTATTCATTTAAGACTATACACTATTCTAACAGGAAATACACTATTCAACAACTATTTTGACTATTGTCAAAAAAAAAATAAAAGGTGTATTGAATAAGTTTTTTGCCCCATTTTCGCTGAAAAATTACAACAATGTAATTTCTTAAAAAACCTCATCCCATTAATGGGTTCAGCCAACAGAGCAAACGTGGGCTGATGGAACCAGCAAAATCTTTAAACACCGCAACAGTCGCTTTTACTGTACGAACATCTTTTGATTTCCCCCAACCAGGTCTCTTGATGGCTTCTTAGCAACATGAAACATGACACATCATCCATTATTCTGAACGTGTGCCTTGCTATCTTAGCCCGCTCCATATGGCCCTGCTTGTCTCCAGACACCCAAATCCCTTTCCCGAGGCCAGCGGCTGTTTTTTTCCGGAAGAGCCAATATATCTCCCTTGTTTCTGAGAGGGACCCACCGATGATGATGAGCAATCACTGCGAACGCCGACTTTACATCTCTCCAAAAACACAAGTCGGATTCCTTCAGTCTCACTGTGCTCGTCTGGCCCAGTTGCTAATTCATGCAAGTTGACAATCTGGAGGGGGTAATTATCAGTGATGACAACATCGCCCATGCAGAGGTCACATGACTGATATGAAGTTTCCATGTGCTGCTTTTGTCTGGAGTGAGGAGAGACAGATGCCTGAAATAAAGAAACAGGAGAGAGAAGATCCAGTGTTAGGGAGTATTTTAGGCAGAGCTGTTCAACTGAATTTATTATACGAGTATCAAATTAATAACTTAATTGCAGTATCATTATTTGGTTTGGGGTTTTGTATCTAATACTGACTATAAGACAAGTTCATCCTACATAATTGAGTAACTGCATTCTTGGAAATATAGAAACAGAGTTTGTATGAAGCTCTCAAATAGCACAGAAAAGTCATTCTGCATTTGTAACATAAATACTAATATTTCTGTTGTATTTTTGATCAAATAAATGCAGTAAAAACAGTGATATTGTGAAATATTATTACAATTTCAAATAACCGTTTTCCATTTGAATATATTGTAAAATGTCATTTATTTCTGTGATCAAAGCTGAATTTTCAGCATCATTACTCCAGTCTTCAGTGTCACATGATCCTTCAGAAATCATTCTAAGATGCTGATGTGCTGCTAATTATTAGCATTATGATCGGTACTCAGATATTAAGAAGAATTCTTATTTGTATCCCCCAAAATGGTCCGTGTTGCAGCTTAATAGTTTTGTGCAAATTTTTTTTTTTTGAAAAAGTTCAAAAGAACAGCTTTTTTTTAAACAAATATTTTGTAACATTATGGATGTCTGTACTGTCACTTTTGATTTTGAATACAATTACTTTTCTTTTTCAACTTTTGAATGGCAGTGTATGACATTTCCACAAAAGCATCAAAAACGTTGATAATAATCAGAAATGTTTCCTGAGCAGCAAATCAGCATATTAGAATGATTTCTGAAGGATCATGTGACACTGAACTGGACTAATGGCTGCTGAAAATTCAACTTTGACATCACAGGAATAAATTATATTTTTAAAATATATTCAAATAGAAAATGGATATTTAAAATTTTAATATTATTTCACAATATCACTGTTTTTACTGCATTTTTGATCAATAAACGCAGCCTTGAGAGCATAAGAGACTTCTTTAAAACATAAACAAAAAATTTATTCTTCCAAACTATCTATATAGTACAGCCTACACACACACCACACACACACACACACACACCCGCACACCACACACACTAGATATATATATCATATATATAGATATATATTATATCCCCTGAGTTCATGCTTCAGTGTTACTCATGTAAAACACCCACTGATCTGCATCAAAGTCTACATCAAATAAAATCCGTACACAGACGAGTGGATGCAACATTTGTCGTTTGCATGGATCTGAATTGTGCATTAAGCCATGAAACGTGAATATAAGCGTCACAGCAAACAACCATTGCAACACAAAAACAACAGATAAGACAAAAGTGACAGGGTATATACTGATTAAAATACTGACTACTAAAGTTGCAATGATTATATAATCAAAACAGTATTCTTAAAATATCAAACCGAAGCAGACAGTCCAACATTTTCATGGTGAACAAATAATTTGCCTGACAGGGGGAAACAGCACTAATAAAATATGTATACAGTCGCCTTACACTGCTCGTCTACAAGGAATATTGCCAGGTTTGCTTTTGCCACAAAAGCTCTCACAAATACTGTGACGAGCAATAGGGTAACTGCATGCGGCCCCATGTTGCACATAACTCTAATTAACATCTTAGTGTTGTTCTCCTGCACATTACCTGCTGCACACAGCATTGCGTGGGGCCCGGTGCGCTGCGTGCCAGATCCCTATGTCAGCAAAAGCAATGCCTCCATCTTCAGTGTCACATGATCCTTCAGACATCATTCTAATATGCTGATTTGCTGCTAAATTATTATCAATTATTATCGGTACTCAAATATTAAGAATAATTCTTATTATCAATGTCAGTGTTGCAGCTTAATATTTTTGTGAAATTTTTTTTTTTTGATAAAGTTCAAAAGAACAGCTTTTTTTTTAAACAATATTTGTAACTTGATTCTGTACTGTCACTTTTTGATTTTGAATACACTTACTTTTTCTTTTTCAACTTTTGAAGTGGCAGTGTATGACTTGCCACAAAAGCATAAATAACATTGATAATAATAATAAATGTTTTTGAGCACTAAATCAGCATATAGGAATGATTTCTGAAGGATCATGTGACAACTGAAGACTGGAGTAATGATGCTGAAAGTTCAGCTTTGCATCACAGGAATAAATTATATTTTAAAATATATTCACATAGAAAACAGTTATTTTAAATTGTAATAATATTTAATTTCACCAATATTACTGTGTTTTTTACTGCATTTATGATCAATAAATGCAGCCATTGATGAGGCATAGAAGACTTCGTTTAACAACATTAAAACAAAAGTTAATTATTCCAAACTAGTCTATATATACAGCCGACACCCACACACACACACACACACACACACACACACACACACACACACACATATATAATAATATATATATATATAATTCAACATATTAATATATAATCATATTATATAATAATATATTATATAATATCCCCTGACTCATGCCTTCAGTGTTACTCATGTAAAACACCCACTGATCTGCATCAAAGTCTACATCAAATAAAATCCGTACACAGACGAGTGGATGCAACATTTGTCGTTTGCATGGATCTGAATTGTGCATTAAGCCATGAAACGTGAATATAAGCGTCACAGCAAACAACCATTGCAACACAAAAACAACAGATAAGACAAAAGTGACAGGGTATATACTGATTAAAATACTGACTACTAAAGTTGCAATGATTATATAATCAAAACAGTATTCTTAAAATATCAAACCGAAGCAGACAGTCCAACATTTTCATGGTGAACAAATAATTTGCCTGACAGGGGGAAACAGCACTAATAAAATATGTATACAGTCGCCTTACACTGCTCGTCTACAAGGAATATTGCCAGGTTTGCTTTTGCCACAAAAGCTCTCACAAATACTGTGACGAGCAATAGGGTAACTGCATGCGGCCCCATGTTGCACATAACTCTAATTAACATCTTAGTGTTGTTCTCCTGCACATTACCTGCTGCACACAGCATTGCGTGGGGCCCGGTGCGCTGCGTGCCAGATCCCTATGTCAGCAAAAGCAATGCCTCCTGTGGTGAATAAAGCAGAACCCAGTGGAAATAAACGTCTCTTCTGCAGGGTGTGACCCCGGGCACAAAGGGGCCCACACCTTCACAGAAAACAAGGCAGGACGAAAACAGAAATTAACTATTGTGCTGTAACAGCAGGGAATGACGGCACGAGCTGTAATAGTTGCTCTGCATTGCATGCGTGCATTAGAAAATGCTAGTTAAGAGAACATTTAAAGGTGCAGCAAGCATTTTTTTTTTTTACAGAAGTTTTGCACATAAATAAACTGCAGTTGTTATTGTAGTAACAAATGACTATAATGACTTGCACTCTCACAAAAAGCATTGTACCTTATTTACCCTCTAAATGGAACACAGTAGTACCTTAAAGATACATATTAGTGCTTTTTAAAGCACACTAGTACCTTTTTAAAGGGTGCTTATAGTACTACTTTACCTCATTAATTATTGGGCACTTTTGATTGTGAAATAAATTAATCATCAGAATCAGAATCAGAAAGAGCTTTATTGCCAGGTATGTTTACACATACAAGGAATTTATTATGGTGACAGAAGCTTCCACAGCACAGACAGAATGACAGTGACAAGACACAGATAATACAAATAGAATAATTAATCGTACATAGCAATATTAAAAAAATTTGAAGAAAAATACAAAATAGCTGGTTGTTATGTATAGTGTTATGGACAAATGCAAGGAAATGTAAATAAAAGAAATATGGTATGTTAAATAAATAAATGTATAAATAGTGTTGTGTATTTTATTTGTAAAGTTCATTGTAACAAGGTGACAACATGATGGTGAATAGCATAGGATTGCAACTGAAAATGCAACCGCATAACGTTGCATCCATCAATGTGTGAGGAAAAAACTATATTACTGATATATGCATGCAACAAAAATGTAACTTCTAAGAAAAGCTTTAATTTTTTTTAACAATAAAGAGAGCTGAGTTTCATTTTACATAGTTTCAGTTGTATCTGGGAGAATATATATATAAAAAATATATATAACAATTTTGAAATTGTAAATAAAACAAATATTGTTAGCTGAAATACTATTTTACAATGTGATACTTGCCCATTCTTTGTAATTATGTCATTTACTAGCAATTCTGATGAAAATGGTTTCTACACCCTTTTCAGTGTGCATGTAAATAATAATATACTCCATAATAATAATAAATACTACTAATAGTCTAGTTTTTGGAACATTTGTTATTTTTGCATTATCAAATATTTAATTAAATTAAGCAAATTTCTACTCAAAATTCAAATGTATGCTTAGAATAATTAAATATCCCATAATAATTAAAATAATCCTATCTGGCACAGATTTTTTGGTTTCATTACAAAAAAACGTAATAGCAAACTGAAAATCCTAGTAACTAACACCAAAATGGGATCAAATTTTATCTAAAAAAACACACATATATATATAATATATATATCTTAATATATTTGGCATGACAGTTTTGACATTAGAATTATTTAGCATGAAAAATTTGAAAACTTGATCAAATTAGTAAACGGGATGATCTGGAGCAAATTGTGGAGGAAATGTAGATTTAAAAACAATAACACAACTTCTTAATGAACGGTTTTCATTATCTTCGTGATTTCCTAATTTGATTTCTTTTGATTTTGGGGGTAAAAAAATGCACCACCTCGGGGACCTGAGCAAGTGGCTATTGGACTGCTTGAAAATCTGTGCTCGTGTTTGCCTTGGGGAGAAAAAAACAAAAAAACCTTTTTCTTACTCCAAACAACCTCAGCACCGCTAAAGCAACACTGAACTCCCTCATCACAGCCAGAGATTTACAAGAAGCCTGTGTGCTTTCCAACTTCCACAAGCAGTGAGGCTTGATCCAGACGTGTACTGCTCACCGCAGACCAGCAGCATCAAAAGAAAACAGCGAGCGGCTCGATGAGCTTCAGTCCTGACAGAGCCGGAAAACTGTGCTTCGGCTCCGACTTGAAGGGTTCAGGCAAAACAGGAAGCCTGTCGTGAGCCGAGGTTGTGCTTCCTTCCAGATGCTCTCGCTGGCCTCAGTTTGAGGGGCGTGTGAGGGTGATACTAAGCGAAATGCTCATTTTGCGTTTGTGATTATCGAGACCCATGGGGGATATGCACTAATGTGAGCTAATGCAATAGATTACACAGCAGCGCCTGCCCTGGGGAGCAGACAGCAAGCAGATGTGCTGTAGTCAAAAAGAAGAGGAGGGGTGAACGACTCTGTTTAATGTGCTGGATACTGTCCTTTGTAATTTGCTGTTGACAGATTTGAGCACTGTGATGCACTCGGCCAGGTTCAACGCAAATGAACGATTACTAACGTACGGCTGTCCAATAAAAGAGTGTGTGGGCCTCAAATGAAAGATGCAGAAGATAATTATTCAAGGCTTACATCCAAAACGGTGAATGATTGTTTTATCTGTAGAAGGCCTAATGTGTCTTTGTGTGAAGAGTTCATTGTGTCCTGGTATTAAATGAAGCAAAAGCACATGGTTCCGCTGGCAGCTGTTCACATGTTGGTCCACACTACCCTCTAGTGTGCTGCCAGTGAAGTCACATTTTCTGCTTGATACACAATTACTCCAAAACAAGTGCAAAGAACAACTCCAGGCCATATTTCAGTGCAAAATCTTGGGCAAAATTAATATTAACCCTGGCAATATCAAGGTTGCATTTATTTGATAAAAAAATACAGTAAACAGTAATTTGTTAATTATTCTTACAATTACTGTTTTCTATGTGAATATTTTAAAAAGTAATATATTTCTTGTGATCCAAGCTGAATTTTCAGCATCATTACTCCAGTCTTCAGTGTCACATGATCTTCACAAATAATTCTATTATGCTGATTATCAATGTTATGGGACAACTGTGCGCTTAGGTTTTTTTTTTTTTTTTTTGTAACTTGTGATATTTTTTTCAGGATTCTTTGATGAATAAAAAGTACGGCATTTATTCAAAATACAAATGTTTTGTAACAATATACACTATTGTTTAAATGTTTGAGGTCAGTACGTTTTATTAATTTATTTTTTTTAGAAATATATTAATACTTTGATTAAGCAAGGATGTGGTGTGTGTTTGAAAGTGAAATGCGCTATGCGTGTGTGTGGTTTTTGCGCGGGTCTGGCGGTAGCCCTTTTAGCTGTAGCTTAGCATAGATCATTGAATCTGATTAGTCCGTTAGCATCTCGCTCAAAAATGACTATGTTTTTCTATATTTTTCCTATTTAAAACTTGACTCTTCTGTAGTTACATCGTTTATTAAGACCGACGGAAAATGAAAAGTTGCCGATATGGCTAGGAACTATACTCTTACTCCGGCGTAATAATCAAGGAACTTTGGTACATGGTACAGCAGGCGCAATGATATTACGCAGCACCTAAAAATAGGCTAACTTCCGTCAACATAAACAACGTGACCACCTGCTTGCACAGAGAGCGTGCTGGGGACTATTTTCAGGTGCTGCATAATATCAATATCATCAAGTTCCTTGATTATTAAGCCGGAATGAGAGTATAGTTCCTAGCCATTTCGGCCTAGAAAATCACAACTTTTCATATTCCGTCGGTCTTAGTACACGATGTAACTACAGAAGTCACGTTTCAAATAGGAAAAATATAGAAACTCTTTGGTCATTTTTGAGCGAGATGCTAACGGTCTAATCTGATTCAATGATCTATGCTAAGCTACAGCTAAAAGTGCTACCGCCCCGCAGAAAAAAAAAACCGCCATCCCCGGCGATCGGCTTGAATGGATTCGAAAACTACTCACTGTTAACTCGAGGGAGTTGGAAAGGGAGCCTCTTTTCAAATAGTGGAGTGTTTTTTGTTCCAGGTTTGGAGTAAACGCATACAGTAGCGGAGTTACAATAATCAGATACTTTTTCAAAGTAACGCATTACTTTTTAATTTACAAGAAAATATCGGAGTTACTTTTCAAACAAGTAAGGCCAGATGCTTCGTTTTCCCATTTATTGACTGACAGCTCTCCTGTCCTCATGTTGAGAGAAATCAGGAGTAAGTGCAGAGGCGTTGTGTGTAGAGGCTGTATGAACATGTTAATGTAGTTCTAGACTAAATGTGAACATGCATTTACTCATCACTTGCACAAAAACAAGATTCATTATTCCCTAAAATAAAATAAAAAAACAGTGAAATGAAAAATCAGAATATGATGCAAACCTGCAATAATTAAATGTTAAACAAAACAAATATCCTTTATGTATTTAATATAATTTTATTAACCAGTGTCTTTGCTGCTGACCATCGATAATCCAATTCAACCATACCAATCAGCAAAAATGACTTTTTTCCCCCTTCTTTTTTTAATATTCAAAATACAAGCAAGCCCAGGTCAGATGTGGAAAAGTAACGCAATTACTTTTTTTTTTTTTAGGTATAACAATATTGTAATGCATTACTTTTAAAAGTAACTTTCCCCAACACTGGGTCAAAGCATTTGTTTCAAAGCTTCTACCAATTGGTTTCTAAATTAAAATGTATAAGAAAAAAAATATAGTGTATAAATACAGGACTCTGATACATACTTTTTATACAAAAAAAGGTAACCATTGGCCTAAACATAGCCACTATGTTAAACTGGATCTTAAGACGAGTTTGAACAACTAGTATTTACAAATGGTAATCATTCTTACGTTGTTGGATTCAAATTAGACGAATCTACCTTCTTGTTACTGACTTTAAAATGTCATGATAAACTGCTTAGACTCTTAAAAGTTATTCATCTATTAAAAATAATAATAATAATAATAATATCGACTAACATTTTTATGCAACTGAACACAAGGGTCTCCGTTCAGTCTGGTTCTTGACCTGAAAAAATGCTTTTGGTCCAGTGATTTGTTTGCAAATTGACTCAAAATAGAGATCCAGCTGTACAGTCCATAACAATGTGGGTCCAAGAAAAGAATACCATTTACTGAAAGTGTAAAACAATGTTTGCATTTAATAATGGCAAGGCAAACTTTGAAAATAAACATATAGTAAATCATTATTTATTGATCATTTGCATATGGAAAAAGTTTATTTATTTGCATTATAGTAATGATAATTTGGGGGAAATTCTAATCAATCTAAAATAAAATGTTAAATGTACATATATAAAAATGTGTAACACTTTCAACACCATCCATTTTTGTTAAACAATGACTAGTTCAATTAACCTCAACATTTAATTATACATGATTAAAATCAAAAGTTGTATGCGTTACCATTGTGAACACACTGTGAACTAACATGAACATTTTTATTAACATTAACAAAGGTTTGACTGCCTGTAAAAATATATAGCTCATTATTAGTTCATGTTTTAGTTAACACATGAGATATTATTATAGTGTTACCATTTACATTGACATATGATCAAATATTTCTTTGTAAAACTGACCTCACAAATTAAAAGGTCTAGAGGGGTGCCTAAACATCATGAAAACGACAACTAGATGATCATAAAAAGCTTCATCTGTCTCGATCTTCATTAGAACTTTTATAAAAGAAAGACTAACTACCACTTCACTAGTAGTTTGTCTATAGACTACTTGACCTGCAAAAAAAGTACAGTACATCTAAATATTACTGCAAATTATACAATAAACATCCACAATCAAGATCGAAGACAAAATAATACTCACCTTCCACAGATGAAAACGAAAAACAGACAATCTGACTTTTCTCCCAGTTTGCACAACTTGCTTTATTCTGTCTCTAGAGAGGGCCTGAGCCCTGAAATACACCTGGCTTAATAACAAGGTAGGTTACAAGATTGGAAATCCAAATTACACATTCTGTTAAAGACCAAAAATAACAGCATCATTCATGAAACACTGGATGAGACGAGCGGGGAGAAAAAGCATGTTGGCTTCATTATTTTTGCACACCTTTGACAACCTGACCACAAGAATGGAACTCTAAAGAGCAAGTCATTAGTGAAAGTGCAAAAGAAAAATTAAAACCGGGAACAGGTACACCCTAGAGGAAAAAAAAAAAAAACCACAACACATGGTGGCCACTACATCCTAAACCAAACTACCAACACAAACCCAATTCGGTGCGAGTCGAAATACTGAGTGGGAGCGAGGACAAAAACCAGAAAGACAGATCGAACCTGCGTTTAGCATGAAGCAGCGTTGGTTTTTGGCCAAAGTCGATTAGAAATCCATTATCACTCAGCCTAACTGATCTATGACTCACAAGAAAACTAAATAAGGGGTGATTCATCATTGTGGTGTGAAGCAAACGGAAAAAAAATAAAACGGTTCAAGTTTATCATCAATGAAATATGATGCATTTGCTTCAGCTCATGAAAGCCCCTTAAATATTACAAAATAAGTTAACTCTCCAAACATCTTCAGAGTTAGTATACTGAACTCAGACAGTAACAGAAACCACAACGAGCTTTAGTCACTGTTCCACATACAACCTAATAAAGCAACACACTTGCCTGAAAATAAATACACTTGATTATTAAGTAAAAAAAAAAAAAAAGACAATAACAAAACAATTCTGGTGTATGAAAACGTAACAATCACATCAAAAATGCTCACCACATATTTGGCAGAAACTGCTCAGCAGTGGAGGCGCAAACATCACAGTTATGTTTCTCATCAATCCTGAGGATCCCGTTGAATGTTTTTGTCACAGTGAAAGAGGTTCCACGCAGTCCCTGCATTTCTTTATTTTACTTTTAAATGTACCTATACAACAGTACAGTACGTCACCATTGCTTCAGAAGTCTCGCATCAGAGACGGTAACACAGCAGCTAGATTTTGCACAAATGAGAAGGTTTATAACTTCGGAAACTATCGACTTCCCGTTCTGTGCAT
Source organism: Sinocyclocheilus anophthalmus (assembly GCA_018155175.1). NCBI lineage: Eukaryota > Metazoa > Chordata > Actinopteri > Cypriniformes > Cyprinidae > Sinocyclocheilus > Sinocyclocheilus anophthalmus. The sequence goes on along the minus strand of JADLZN010005529.1, from coordinate 436,285 downwards.
AGCATAAAGTTGACCTGCAAAAGAGATGTTAAACATTAACAATACAGACACGATTAGAGGAAAGGGAAAAAAAACACAGCGCCCCTCTTTGTTTATTTGGTCAGTGCCATCCACTCGTGTATTTAGGCTTTTAATAAAAAGTAAATGGAGGCACTTGCTGGGCTTGTGGTTTGATTATTAGTATTGAGGCCATCATCATAAACCACCGACCCACAACAGATTCACAAGTCAACTGTCATGCACGGAGTGCGTCTGACATTCAGCTTTGTGTTAAGTGCACCGCAGATGAATCTATTGCCATAATGGAATGCAAATTGAATCAAAACAACACTGTTTAAGGCTGCAGTCCAAGTTCGTTCTGCCTTGCAGCCAAGGATAGAGCAGAGCTCAGGCCCGTATCCACACAGTACATCCTTCCAACATGTCAATCCCTTCAGCGGTGTGTCTGAAGAACAGTGAGCAACATCAAATCGCTTAAACTTTTCTCCCGGCCAAGGACCCCACCGTCGCCATCAGCGTTTTATCTATGTATTTCGAAGCTGTGGAGGAGAAACAGTGAGATTAGCTACAAAAACTACAATGCAATACATGAGAGCGAGGTCTGGTGAAGACATTTACCCTGGATAGGTCTAAGAGCTCTTATCTGAAGGTCCACAGCGTTCATTACTCAGAGGGCTGGTTTGGATTCTCCTCTGAGTCATACTAGTTGAGTAATGAGGGAAGATCAAGGACCTGCCCCCTAAAGAGAGGAGTATACGGGGTAGTGTTCAGTCATGATCCCAGGTCACCTCCTCACTAAACAACTGCCAAGACCATTTAGGCCATGGCAAGTCTTAAAACTTCAAATAATTCTTCAAAGCTACTGCCTGCATTTCTTAAAGGAAAAATGCTTGAAATCTTATTTTAACACTATACCCTAAACCTTAAGAGATAGAGATATATTATATATATTATATATATATATATTATATATATATATATAATATATATATAATATATATTATATATATATATATATATATATAGATATATACATACACACATATACATACACACAAAACTGTTTTGAGATATATATTTTCATATCATATATAGAGGGAAAATATCTTTTAATTATAGGATTGAAATTTGTGACATTTTTGAAATGTTGCCTATATGCCAATTCCCCAGTACAGTATTATACTTTGAAAACTAATGGAGATGTTAAATAAGACCAGTAAGTAAAGGCAAATAATGTATGAAAATTCTTTATGCTTATTTTAAGGTAAAAGCTATTTCTTTTAGCCAATGAGCAATTGCTGACAATCGGGTTGTAAATACTCACCAGTGACCGGTGAGGCCATGACAGCATGGCTGGAGCCTGCAGTGGCGGGGTGATAGAGTGAGGCCAGGTTGTTGGGCGTGTAGGTGCGGAGCAGGTTGATGACATTCCAGTCAGCCTGGCATGCTGTTGGGAGACGCAGTGGGAGTCACCTTAACCGAACCCAAGGGCGAGTTCGCCAGCAACGAGGTTTTCGCATTTCTGCCGGAGGGCATGATTCGGTTGAAATCCTCTCCAAGCCGTCCAGATGCAGTATGTTGAGGCTCAAAGGACTTGTGTCTCTTGCTAGAGGGTTCGCCGATGTCCGTTTGCGTCATGTTTCGGAAACGGTCCGAAAGGCAAAGTCTAGCTGGATCTGTGGGCCAAACCATTCCGTTTTTGCCCATGCTTGCCCTCCGATTCATCTCCTGATCCAGGCCAGGCCTCTGCTTGAAGAACTCTCGATCAATTACCAAAGGCACTTTTAATTTTCTGCTACATTCTTGCTCTGAGATTCTAGAAAGCGAGCTGGTTGCATCCGATTCCCTGCCCCTTTGGCCCTCCTGGTGCTGATCCCTCCAGTGATCTTTCGCAGGAGACATCTGAGCTTGTTTCGGAAGCTTCTCCCCAAGTTTTTCTGGCTGGCGCAATGGGGATTTGGTCCGACGGGAATGCTTCCTGTTGATGTGGGGCAAAGGAGTGACATCTTTGCCCTCAAGAGCCGGCGGGCAACCAGTGTACCGTTTCTGTTTCTGAGGTCCCCTGTATCCATTCTTCTTGACATCCAACTTCTCCTTGTGGATGAGCTTTTTATGCATTAAGAGAACCTCAGGGTAAAGGGTTTCATAGGAGCAAGAGGTACACATGGTGGTCGGTAAGAGGTTTCTGGGTACTGAGGTAGCAGATACAGGAAGTGGCACTTTGAGGGACAAATTCAAAGGTGCTTCGGTAGCCTCCTTCTCCTCCATCTTCGGGTTTACTGGTAACGGATATTTTTTGTTGACCTCACCCACAGGGGTGTAAGGAGCTGCGACGGGAGAACTAACATACTCTTTATTGACTTGAATGGAAGGACTAGTGCTGTTAATAATGGCTTTGCTCATGCCAGGTTCATGTTTAACACTGCCAGGCAGAGGTTTAGGAGCAAGCCATTGTTTGGCTGGTTTTAAGGCTTGTTTCTCATTTACATTCTTGGGAGGTTCAATGGCCTTGATGATACTTCTTGCAGACGATGTTGCAGGAATGTTTGGGATTTCTGTGAAAGGTTTGTCCTTGTGACGTCTATCTAGATGGTACCTCAAAGACGTTTTCTGTGCTGCGGCATAGTCACAGTATTCACATTTATAAGGTTTTTCACCTGAAAAATGAGATGTCAATGTTTAAATAAAAAAAATAGGCAAACTACTTTCATCCTGGAATACAAGCCACTGCAGACATAAAGCAAGGCAAAATTAGACCCAACACAATGTAAAAAGACAATACAACAAAGAACTAACCAGTATGTGTCCTGAGATGAATATTGAGGTAATAGTTTGAGCGGAAAGTCTTGCCACAGTAACTGCATTTTCTTGGCGCAAGAATTTTCAGCTTCATTTTTCCCGATCCTTCCTCAATATTTTCTGTAGGAAAAGTGACGCGTTTAGTTTAAGCCTTAAATGATACATGGTATTCTAGAATAGAAATTTTAAACTGCAAGCTGCACTACAGAATATCCATAAGTCAAATATGCAAGAGTTTTCTCTGACCAGCAGAGGGAGCCCTAAGTTCTGCACCGGCATAAAAAGGTACAATTGAACCCTGGAGACAGAAGTAGCTTCTTCTGAAGCAAAGAGTGCACATTTCTGGGTAATTTTGGTATAGAATTTGAAAAGATGACAATCTTGAGTCCCTTGTGGATCAACTTCTGACAGATGACAAAAAGTTATTTTTACCGAGCAATTAAAACGAATATAAAAGCGAAAACAACTCAAAGTACTTGGGTAATAATACCTGGATTGGAGGCGTCAACTGGCACTCCCTCTTCTGAGCCATCCTCTGAGTACTCCTCTGCTCTGTCAAGAGATGAACTACTACAAGAGCCTACGCTTTGGGCCCTCCCATCTACAGGCATGGTGGGACTCTCTGCTCCCCCTCGTTCCTTCTTGTGGATTCGAGAATGGAGGACCAACTGATGGTACGTCCTGAAGATCTTGCCACACTCTTCGCAGTTTGTTGGCTTGTCCTTACGAATCAGACTCTTTTGCTCAGGTGATGGGGAAGGAGTCTCGCTAGGCTTGAGTTCACTTCGTAGGCCTCGCCTAGGTTTATCTCCACCGCCAGAAGCCCAAATGGCCCCCAGTTCCTCTTTTTCAGAACCAGAGTCCTCATTGTCAGAATTGGAGTCTGCATTGAGCTCCTTGGCCAAGTTCGGACCTGCTGCGATCTTGCCTCTGGTGGCCAACTGCCAGGCCTGGTAGGTGTTGAAAGGATCAAGTTGGGATATCCAGCGTCCAGATGGGTGATTCCGTTTAGCTTCTTCTCTCGCACCCGAAGGATGCAATTGTAGGGTCTGCAAAAATGCCTTCTGAGAGAGAGGAACCTCCTCAGCAAGGTGGCTGTCGGAGGAGACGTTCTCATCCACTTCCAGTTCACGATTGTGGACCTTGCTGTGCTCAGCCAGAACGTCCTTGTTCAGGAAAAAGAAGCCACATACCATGCACATTTTGTATGACGTGAGCACAGGTAATGGGGGCTGGTCTTGGATGACCTCATTAACCGTGGCTGGGCTCTCCAGGTCCTGGTTTTTGTGTTTAGCCTTTCCGCCATGGGTTCTCATGTGGTTTTTTAGGAACCACGGCTCTTTGAAACGACGTCCACAGAGACCGCAGCAGTACGTGAAAGACTCCTTGTGTTTCCGCATGTGCGTTTCCAGCTCGGTTTCATCTGCAACAGCCTGGACACACACAACGCAACAGAGCTCCTCATTCTTTTCCACAGCTAGGCAGGTTTTAGAATGAGCCCTTTCGCTGGGAGTTAAGAATTCCGCTTCCACACACAACACTGCGGGAGCGTGGAATGTTGTGGGATGCTGGGAAAGAAGGTGTGGTCCCAGGTCTTCCTGATGCAGGAAAGTCTCCTCGCAAAACATGCACTCTAGAGGTAGGCTACTTTCTGCCAACGTGTCTGGTTTTTCCACCACGCTGGTGTGGGGCGTCATGCTAGATCCAGTACCAGGCATGCTTGCATTGCTGTGGCTGTGAATGTCATGACCTAGTCCATCAGGACTTTCCACATATGGGATCAATGGGTGGGTAGGCATGTCAGCAGGAATTTACTTGGCTATTTCTTTATTATTTAGTTTCAGTTTTAAGCTTGTATGAAACAATATGTTGAAAGTTACGAGACATGTGAAAGAAGTGTCATTCATTTGAAATTCTCATGAAGGACATACTCTTAACACTTGGAACACTACCATGGAACTTGCCAAATTTTCCTAACAGACTTTTTAAATTTCAGCACAGTGCGTATACTAAGAGTTTCAGTACACCCGTATGATCCATCCTGTACAAGAGAAGCAGTCGAGGCTTGCCAGTCACTGCCAGGTAATGGGGCATTAACTTGATCAGTTGATTTCTTGTGATTCACACAGATTAATTGTCCTGACAGGCAAAACCTGAAATGAAAGAAAAAAAAAAGAAAAAAAAGACAAAATCAGGTGTGGCCAGTTCCGTGGAATGTAATCTACTCAGGACTACACTTACAAATACAGATGATTACATTAACGGGGGAGAGAAAACAAGTGCTCATCTCTTTTATACTGTTACTTGAGATGAAACATGATCTGTCACATGGATCATTAAAAAAAGATTAGCAACCACATAGGGCTCTAAGTTTGATGTTTAGCTTAAGTTTCTAAAGTAAACTGGAGTCAAAAGAAAAGTTGTTTTAAGTACACTGCAATTTGTCATACAGCAAATATAACTTACTGCTAAAAACAGAAAAAGCATTCAACATTTTGTTATAGCGGCCGTTATTTCAATTTTGAAAATATGCATCATTTAAGGTAACACAGACTGAGTAAAACACAATAGTAACCTTGTGGTTAAAGATCTCGGCCAACAGCCAAAAGTTGTGACCGAATTCAAGTTATCTGGATTGGGAATGGACAAGCAGCTAAACGGTTGCTGAGAGTACAGTGTTAGTCTATAATAATTGTACCCTTGAGAAAAGTCCTCTTTGCCAAGTTATTCCAATGGGAATGTCACTACACCATGACCAAGACATATTTTTATTAAGTTTTAAGGTTAATATTATATTTTATACATAAGTTTGTATAAGAGATGCTGTAACTTATATGCTGCAACTGGTCTCCATTCATTGTTCTTCACAAATTTTAATCAACTTTTTATTTCACTAGTTCAATTTTAATGGTCCAGGAGAGTGACAAACCAACTTTTAATTGTACAAATATCCATGTAGCAATCTCAATTGATTTGAGGTCATAAAAACTGCATGAACAATCATAATACATTATAAAAATAAGTAGCCATTTTATAGCTTTAATGCTGCCAACTAGCATTTGACCTTTGATGTCATTTGTCTTGTTTACATAAATTATAAAAACTAAATGGAAACAAGGTGTGAGAATCACCTAAACAGGACAGTAAATAATATAATTGTATTATTATTAGTTATGTTTTTAGTAGTAGTATATTGTGACAGGCAAAAATACTTTTATTGATATTCTTACCAGGACCAAATATAACTGCTAGTAAAGTGTAGTCAAATTCTTACATTGTTAGATAACTTCCATTTTGAATAAATCGCTTTTCGTTTTTATTCAGAAAAGACCTGAAAAAGTGTCACGTGTTCCAAATATATATATATATATATATAGCAGCACATCTATTTCTGAAGGATCATTAGACACTGAAGACTGGAGTAATGATGCTGAAAATAATATTTCACAATATTACGGTTTTCTTTCTGTATTTTTGATCAAATAAATGCAGCCTTGACGAGGATAAGAGACTTCTTTAAATAAACATTAAAAATCTTTCTGATCCCAAACTTTGAAATGGCAACGTAAATACATACGCACATACATAGTGCCCAAATGCTTACTGAAAGAATTATTTCAGTAAATATAAATGCATCACAAACAAAGAAAACACTGTCTGAGTTCAAATAAATTGCACACAGATCCGGCATCAACTTTTACACAACATGAAGGGAAATCTTTTAGAAAGATTTTCAGGGACAAAACTGATGAAATGCTGTTCTTTAGATGCATTACTGTGAGGCAACAGGAAGCCAGAGTCGTATGCCTATCTACAGCGGTGTCCTTCACAATATCTGTGAAACCTCACTCGTGAGGTCTAAGGTGGAGTCACAGCATTGTTCTGCAAACGTTTAGCCTATCTTCCATGCTGAAACGAGCCAATAAATATGAGGAATCACATTTATCTTTTTCTTAGGATATTATATAACACCCAACTTTCGACACTCTTATTCAAGCCTAAATGCGAAGTTTCAGGCATCTTGCCAATCTTTTTAAACTGCACACACAAGTGCTTATTATACAATACAAAGCAATACCTAAAACACAAACAAAAAAAAGAATCAATTGCAATCACACAATGCCAACAATCCCCTGCTATTCCCTACATACATGCATAGTTCAACTCACTTTTAGGGAAACACAACAAACAAAAACAAACAGGCTTCGCTAAGGTTAGGTACTAAAAAAACGAGAAACTGAGGCTGAATAAAAAATAAAAAAAAAAGAGAGAGAGAAACGGAGGCTGAAAAGGAGGCTTTTGCACATCAGATATCTACTGAATAACAACTGTTAAAAAAACAAGTGAAAAAGAAAGAAAACAATCCGAATTCTCTTACATTATGCAGACATACTCGAATGACATGCCTCGCCATGCTGATTTCAACAAACAATGCTGTTTGCTTCTCAAAATCCTTCAGATAGTAATCCTGAGCAAAGCCATTTACTTTCAAATGCAGACAAGTTCTATTTAGAGAACCTAAATAGTACAAAATGAAAAAGTTAATGGCCCCACCTATGCTTGGGTCATTATAATAGCCTAAAACACGGTTAGCTGACATGCCGAAGAAGAAACACCTAGAGACCAGCTGCTGTTTATCTCACTGCTGTTTGGGCTTTGCCATGCAACCTGTTCACAAGAACAGCGTGTTTGTTCGCCCCCAAACTAGTGCTGGGCGGTATACCGGTTCATACCGAATACCGGTTTTTATTTTTGTTATGATATGAATTTTGAAAATACCGCAATACTGACCGCAATATGTCGCTTAAACAACGTTCAGAACGCGACACTGTTTGAAAGGGGTGTTGCACTGTGGTGAGGGCACAGCTGTATGTGTTACTAAGCGTGAAAGTTCCGAAACTGAAGCTGTAGAACTAATAGAACATGACACAGATGAACTCATCCACAATAACCACATTGACCGCCACAAATATCCACAGCCCCCTGCCATCAGCTCCCGCGTCTCACACACACACGAGCGTGACTTTAGCACTAGATTTAGCAACTTTCAGACCCTTTTAGTGGCTTTTTCCGATAGAATATTCATACTGACAAACCTAGCGACTTTTTTGGTTAAACCTTAGCTATGGTTCAGTTGGATTTCGCCAGTGCTGTCCCGCGAACGCGATGTCTGACTTTCCCGGAGAAGTGTCACACCTCTCGGCGTCTGTTCTGTGCAGTGAACGGCAGAGAAGCAGCGCATTCAGTTAGCCGCACCGCAGCCGACTCGTCAATAAAGGAGTACAAAACAGTGTTTCCTAGCACCTGTCTCTTACTGATTGTTTGGAATTATAAATTTGAGCGTTTTTTTGTCTGTTAATATCACATGCACTTTTTAGTTTTATTTTTTTTATTTTTGTACTCAGACGCAGGCAGTGCGCTGCATGAGACAAAAGAGTAATCTAGCCAAAATAACCGCATAGCCGCTCTTTAGTGTAGATGCATGTTGATTTTATCAGACGATGCCGCGATTATAAATGAGAGTGACTCCTGGTTAACATGTACAAATGGGTCGTGTTTCGTCACTATTAGGTTTTATTTTTTGACAATCATGACAGTAAAATAGGGCATTCTTAGTCAATATACTGCAGTATTTCCTCTTTAAATCAGTAGAAAATATGGTTAACACCCTGTCATGCATGAAAAAAATATACCGTCATGTACCGTGAAACCGGTATCATTTTGAAAAATACCGTGATATACATTTTTGTTCATACCGCCCAGCACTACCCCAAACCATCCAAATTTCTTAAAAGTTCTTAAAAAGACAGTAGGCGCGTTTCTATTACAGATTTGCGCAAAACTTTGGCGATATTTTCTGAATGTCGATAAAAAAGTATTGCGAAATGACGGCGTTTCCATTAACCAATGTTATGCGACTAAAACGTAACCTTTTGCCTCTCGCGATAATTCATGGCAATGGATTTTGGTGGGATTTTTGGCTATATTTATTCAAAGGAGGATTATGCATGCATCTTTACAGAAGCAGCAAAGAGAGCAGCTTCAGAAACGTGCGTGGCACGGCTGGAATAAACCATAGACTGTATAAAAACATAAACACAAGCATTGAGTGGCCGTATCAGAGCCACACTGCACCGCAGACATGTGTAGTGTAAATTGTCTAAGCATTAATGGCAGGGAAAGCCCCTTTTGCTGGAGCGCGGCCACTTATGAAGTGTTTCTTGGAGGTTATAGTACATTGAAGAATGATCATATGACTTTTTACATACGCCATGTGGCCTGTAAATGCGAAAAAGACGTTTCCATTGCAATTTTGCAAATTATTCCTTTTTCGCATTGCCTGAAAAACCACCTCATACGAGCGTAAAAACTTTTTTGCGATATAAGGCCGTTTTTGCGATGGATGCGTTATGCATAAACTTTATTGCATACTTCTAACAATTGCGCGCATATATATATAGTATAAGTATATATAAATATATATATATATATATATATATATATTTATATTATATATCTATATATAATATATATATATATATATAGATACACACACACACACACACAACCCACATCCTACACATTGCACTAATAGTATATATATATATATATATAGATATAATATATATTAAAATACCACATCGAACTAACAGATATATACATATACACAACACACACATACACACATATACATATACACATATATACATATATATACACATATATACATATACACACACACACAAACACACAAACACAAAAACACACAAACACACACACACACACACATATATACAGTATATATATATACATATATATACACATATACATATATGCACACATACATACGGTATGTAAAACAATACTACTTCTGGGCTCATCTGACGTCGAGCACAAATGGAGAGATGTGGCGATGGCTGCTAATTAAAACGACGGTTATCGACCTAATAATGTAACGTTTAAAAGTATCGGTTTTTCTAAATCATAATAGAAAGCATGCAAACGACGCGCGTTATAAACGAAATCATGCTTTATATAAATAATAACGCCTCGTGTGTGGAAGCGTGTCTTTAATGTGGCTGTAATTTCCTGACACGTGATCTTTCTAACTTGATCAGCAGCTTTAGTAGTTATTTTACTACATACCTCCTCGCCAATATACCTGCATGTACTCTTTTTGTTTCCTTTTTGGAATGCGATACAAACCCTCGCTCAAAAAAACAAAAAAAAAACAAAAAAAAAAAAAAAAAAAAAAAAAAAAAAAAAAAAAAAAAATAATTAACAGTTCATAGTTTTACTACAGAACAATGAGATCACTATGTGGTCAAGTAGAAATGCAATTACTCGAATAAAGGAATTAAAACCCATCAATATAGTTTGTTTGAAGGAAGAAACAATAAAAACAAGACGGGATAGATATTCAAACAAAAACATAAATAACATAAAATCATTATTATGACAAACCAGGCCAGACTTACACAAAAGTTCCTTCTTCTTTGTAGCTATTAGAATAACTTGTTTTGCTGTGGCTGCATCAAAAGCTATTCTGGTATAATATAACAAGACGGATATCAAAACACAACTTTATAACTTCGTTTTTGGGGGATGGATGAAACTTTTGTTAAGTTGTTTTCTATTCTTTCCCCTTTCAAGATAAGGAAGAACATCAAAAGATCTTTTAAGGCAGTTCTTGCCAAACAAAAGACACACCAACTTTATCATCCTCTTCTATTTCGTTTCATATATCAGAGTATCGGTGTTTAACTAAAGCATATGTGTCAGTTCGTTACACTTGGTGAGGTTAGATTAACCTGTGCTCGTGCCGATAATAGAAATTTGGCTAACGACACGCTAGCGATGAGTGATATAGAAATAAGGAACTCACCCTCCATACCTACCATTATGTTCAGACTTCGTCAGGTATTCTTATTGTGTGCCAGCAATCGCTGTAGTAACTAATAATATCTATGGTAGCGAGTTTGGGTAGCTTCTTTCTTTCTAGAATCTGTGATTAGCTGATTCGCCAATGTTAGCCTTACGAACTGCCTTGCTTCTCAATGTTTGCAATCACTCACTGTGCCGTTGCTTTCGAGAGAGAGAGAGATAGAGAGAGAGAGAGAGGAGAGAGAGAGAGAGAGAGAGAGAGAGAGAGAGAGAGATAGAGAGAGGGAGAGGAGAGAGGAGAGAGGAGAGAGAGAGATATGAGAGAGAGAGAATAGAGAGAGAGAGAGAGAGAGAGAGGGCGCGCTCATTGGATGTCCGATTCGTTAACGTTATCCGACTTTGTGAGTCGGATCTTTGTTCAATTAATCATCAAAAACACACGCAGCCCAGAACGGCACGCAGCGTGATTATCGAATGAATCGCTCTACTGAGTCCGGTTTCAGTTTGAGTGAATCAAACACATGTTTATTTGATTTCCCGGGAACAGTGACCTAGGTATCCCGTTCTTTTTTACGAATCAAACACTTAGGAATCAAATATCCCAACGTTAACTTAACGGGTCATAGATGCGATTTCACGTTTTCCTTTTCCTCTTTGAGTGTTACAAGCTTCGTGTGCATAGATAAATCCCTGAAGTTGCAAAGACTAAAGTCACATATCCGAAGAGATATTCTTTATAAAAGTTAGGACTCTGCCACGCCCCCCTAAAACGGCTGTTCTAACACGCCCCCACATATCTACCCCACTATGTGGAAATATTAGCATAATGCACGCAAAGAAGGCGCAGGTTTTCAGGAATCGCAGTAGTGTTGTTGCCACCATGCCGTGAAGATGCTTTGTGTTTCTATGCGAAAGCAAAAGCATTTTATTTGGCCTTCCGGAAGTAGATGCATTTAAGAATTTTTAAGATTACTTTCAACAGAACAGCAATGCATTTTATGGTTGACCGTTTCGTGAACCTAGGAGAGGAGGTAATTCTGACTATGCTATGACAATCTGGCGCTTCTGAATCAGCTACTGTTTTGTTATTAGTTTAAGTATTTGATATTGACTGTTCAAATGCGGAGTTTTGCGCATATGTGTGGGTGTGTGTGTGTGTGTGTAGAGAGAGAGAGAGATATAGAGAGAGAGATATAGAGAGAGAGATATAGAGAGAGAGAGAGAGAGAGAGAGGGTCACAGTAGAGTCAGCTGTCTTAACCGTGGCTTGTGTACTGCAAACACATACCAGCTTCATCACTGTGTCTGTCACGCGACTCTGTTCCCCTTTCGGCTCTGTCTTTAAATTTATTTTGAAAGATGAAGCTCACGAATATGGTAAGGGGAGTTACATTTCCGACGAGTGCTTGCGGTGTTCGGCCAATCACAATGCACTGGGTCAGCTGGCCAATCAGAGCAGACTGCGCTTGTCGGAAGGAGGTACTTTGTAGAATACGAAGTGTTTGAGAGAGGCGGGGCATAGAGGACCTACAATAATGTACAGTATTTGAAAAATAATGTGTTTTTTGAACATTAAAGCATGTCAACATATTCTGTTACACCAAATAATGATCTTTAAAAAAACATCATATGACCCCTTTAATTCATCTCGCTAAACAGCAAAGTATCACTTTTGTTAATTTTTGTTGACTCGTAATGAACAAACTTGAATCAAAACGCAAACATCCAAATGCAGAGGAAATTATTGTAGCGATTTGGTTTTATGTGAAACTACAAAGTTCCCCCTGGGAGTTTGAAACTTGTAGTCAGTGTTGGGGAAAGTTACTTTTAAAAGTAATGCATTACAATATTGCGTTACTCCCTAAAAAAGTAACTAATTACGTTACTTAGTTACATTTATGGAAAGTAATGCATTACAATACTTTTGTGTTACTTTCGCGTTACTTTTTAAATACGAGCAGGGCTTGATTGTTTTTAATATAAGAATTTCTATTTATAGCCAATGTAAAAGCCCGTTCCCACCACAAAGTGTAATGAATAAACCTCAGGCTGAAGCAAAAGTAAATTCACGTCTGTATAGTAGAACACAGGAGAATAAACACTCTTCAGCAATAAAAACAATGAAGCACAATTGTTAGTTTCTCTAAAGTAATTTTTGCTTATTAGTATGGTTGAACTGGATCATCAAAGGTCAGCAGCAAAGACATTAGTTAATAAAATGGTATTAGATACATTTGTGTTATTTAACAGATTTAATTATTGCAGGTTTGCGTCATATTCTGAGTTTGCGTTTCAGTGTTTTCATTCATTTTGATGAATACTAAATCAGTTTTTTTCTGAGTGGGATGAATTAATGCACATTCACATTTAGTCTAGAACTACAGTAACCTCATGTTCACACAACGCCTCTGTACTCCCGATTTCTCCCAATATTGGGACCGGAGACTTGTCAGTCAATAAATGGGAAAACAAAGTAACTGGCGTTACTTTTTTGAAAAAGTACTCAATATTTCGTTGTACATTAAAAAGTAATGCGTTACCTTACTAGTTACTTGAAAAAAGTAATCTGATTACGTAACTGGCATTACTTGTAATGCGTTACCCCCAACACTGAATATTATAGCATAAGTATATTGTTAAATATAGGCTCTGAATTAATTGTTTATGAGCTGAATGATAGCTGAACCAAACTGTTCTGGTAGACACTAAACTAAACTAAATATAAATGTATTAAACAAAAATATGACTTTTTTTTTTTCAAAAGCATGCAGCGTGCCACGCTGGGACATCGGAGACCACGTGGTGACGTAATAATGTCCTGACGTAAAAGAATCAAAGAACTGCTTCAACGAACTGTTCGAAAGAACTGTTCACGCAACCCACCTCTGATCACGTGACCATCTCAACTATTCTTCATCTAGAAGTGCTACAGAGGAATTGTGGTTTACGGTTGTTGCTTATTATGAACTGGGGTATGAGAGTTATGCACACTGACGTGTGAGGATGGCTTCCGTTAGTAGTAATGAGAAGGAAGTTAACAGTCGCCTAGTTGGTAGTTACTTTAGCCTGCATTGTAAACAAATGTCCCTTCATAAACCACAACATGCAGCTGGAACCCATGTGTATCTAGGCAAAGTGCAAGCATTAAAAAAGTTACAAAACTTTCATATAAAATATCATCCTCATTTATATTCTCTTAACCAGGATAGTGCTACTACTCCGTATTGCCACAAAACATTTTCAAAGTTCTCAGTTAGTGGGTGTTTTCAGCTTGAACCAAGGATAATGGGTTATTAAATAAACTCTCTTTAAACACACTTTCATACTAGTTTATGTAGTAGCCTAAATGTTCAAAAGTCATTCACTTTTTCATCACATCAAGATGCATTACATTTAATAGCCTACTATTCTGTGGTGGAAATTTCATTTTAAATCATTTTTGAATACAGTTATGTACTTTTTTGGTTTGCTAAGGTTAAATTCATAGTATTTTATTCGTCCTAAAACTCACTGTTGGCCTACATATGCTAAAAAATGGCATCATTTGAATGGAAATCCTGCACTTCAAAAATACATTGCTTTTATCCTGCAGCCTCGTGTGCCAAATGAGGGCAAAAAATGTGTTTGTTCCAGTTCATAGCATATATATATATATATAACCCCACCTCACGATGGCATCATCCTAAAAACTTGCATTTAAAGTCCTAGTTTTTGCATTGAACTATTACTGTCCAGAACAGAGGTCCACAACAAAGTTGTTTTCTCTTCCACAAACACAGATACGCATTGAATCGTCACTATTCTGCAACTGCATGAAACTGCAGGAAAGTTGGCTGTTATTTGAGAGAGCAGATACCTATCACGTCCCCTACACTGCTTCCCTCAGCTCACACAAACACATCATATGTGGGGGGAGGGGAAGAGACTCACACAAGAAAACACATGCATGCAGAGAATAGATCAGGGTTTGTTACTGTTACTTTAATCGTTAAAAGTCAGAATCATACGCATATTTAGAACTGAAGATCTCAGTATTCAAGCTAATTGTGGAAGAAAAGCACCATTATGCATCAGCAAATCAAACTTGTGGGTTGCGTGAACTTTGACATATAACGATTTTGCATAACAATCAATCATTCAAGGAAGTGATATTTATTTAGTCATCTTCTATACAGAATAGTAGTTGTTATGACTCTTAATGCTAATCCGCCATGCTTTTGTTGTGACACAGAAACCATGTTGATTGTACCTGGAATAGGAGCATAGTTGGGATGTAATGCTTCATCAGAAGTGAGAAGTACTTCAAACACCCTCAGGCGAAAGACAGACAACTGTTAAGTTGTGCAATCATTCAGTTGGGGAAACTTTGTTATTGAAATTACTCAAATACAAAGACCTACACAAGTCAGTTTCAGCCTTTGTGTTTCCATAAAAACAAATCTGACCTTCAAAACATGAAAAGTGTCAATGTAACAACTTTATTCTGTACATTTAAGGCTGGATGTCCTTCTGCACCAGTTCAACTCCTCTCGTCTTTAAATTCGATATTATGCATGTGAATAAAGCGTCAGCGTCCCCATCCCCCATATTTCCAAACCCAGCCCTCATGGAAAGGAAGATGCAGCTCTTGGGAATCTCCCTAAGACTCTTTGCTTTTGCTTCATTCTTGAGGATTTAAATGCCATGCTATTTTATTATTTTGCCCAGGGAAATAAAAGAGAGCCTCATTGCTTTGGTGTTTCATCTATAAAGGAAACATATAAGTTAAGTTGTTATTTGATACAGTAAGAAGTGCTATAATAGCAGTTACATAGACTTGTTCTTTTTACATGAAGAATAGCATCATAAAAGATAGAACGCTAGAACAATATATATATTATTATAAGTCTTAATGCATATATTAAATCAAATATATATTATATATAGACCCACGATATATAGATATGATATATATATATATTATATCATATATTATATTATATATATATATATATATTGTATAATATAAGCCATATTTGTAGTATATACATAGAGAATTATATTAGAAAATATATTGTAATAATATAATGAGCGGTTATAATGAGCCAAATGTAATCACATCTATTATCTATCTATCTATCTATGTATCTATCATCATCTATCTATCTTATATATATATATATATAGATATATATATACACACACACTCACACACACACACACACATACACACACACATGCAATTTGGCTCATGATAATGAGGCATTGATTATTGCTACAACCCTTTGCAGTGTCATAAAGGATTTCTTTGGCAGGAACTATTAATTTCAGTTTCCAAAGTCAAACCTCCCATTCTTTTGTAGCTACAGTAAATCCATTGAAGAGTGTCCAGGCAGTGCTGTGTTGTGTGCTTCCCATTCATCTCTGCTCTGAATGCTGGCTTACAGACGCATGCTCTATTGCAATCATTTCTCTGAGAGAGAGGCTCTCAGTTGCGGCTCACAGCTGTCAGGAGGGCCACACAGTCAACAAATCCACATCAGTCTCTGTTCACCAGCAGTAACTGTCCAAAGACCTCAAGGAGCGCTTTTTGATTAAATGTTTAGTACACAATAAATGAAGTCATTCCAAGTCTTGAACCCAGTCATTAGTTTCCATAATGGAAAGTTTTTGCGCAGCATGAAGGGGGAAAGTTTACAAAACAGGCCTTTTAAAAAGATTGTTCAGTAGCTCAGCTTCAGTTAATGTCTGATCAGGTGATCTAACACATGATAATCCTGACAATAATCCTGCAAGTAACAAGTGCACAGCAGCTCATACTTACTTGCATGTTTTTTAATCTCCATAAATGTCATAATTATGTTCCATATTTGAAAGTTAACATTAATGCTTTAATGTTTTGTTAAAATTTTCACTACCATTCAAGTGGTTTGGGGTTGGTGGGATTTTTATATGTGTTTGAATTAATTCATGCTCACCACGGCTGCATTTATTTTATCAAAAGTTTTATTACAATTATTATTATTATCATTAATACAATTTAAAATAACTGTTTTCTATCTGAAAATATTTTAAAATGTAATTTATTCCTGTGATGCAAAGCTGTTTTTTTTATTTGATAAATAAAAGGCATAATAAATATAGAAATCTTTTGTAACATTACAACTATATATAATATATCTGAGATAAATGGCATTTTTACCAGGCTCCTATAAATTATTCATATCATAAATCATAAATTTTGTGTTTTGCAAAGTTTGCTGCTTAAGCTGTTGTGGTGTTCATTCACATTGTTTCTAGATTATTGTGTAGAGTGATCAGATGCATTTTAAATAATTGCTAAAAGCTTCACTGGCCAAAAAAATTAACTTTTCACAAAAAAAAAACTCACTGTTTTTTGATCCTGACACAAAATGACCAGCTAACATTAATTGACTAATCATATCAGCAGCACATGTGAACGTGTGAATGAGTACTAGTCAGGTTAATCACTATCATACTAATTAGATTGTAAGAGCAAGACTGATTGCTATAAAAGGAGGGAAGAAGCGCTTCCCATCATGGTGTTCTGTTAGCAATGCTTATCTCCAAAGAAACACGTGCAGCCATCATCGCTTTGCATCAAAATGGCCTCACATGCAAGAAAATTGCTACAAAGAATATTGCACCTGAAAGAACCATTTACTGGATCATCAAGAACTTCAAGGAGAGAGGTTTGACTGCAGTGAAGAAGCCAGGACGTCTCCTCCTGAGGAGTCAGCTACGGAATCGTATCACCAGCAGTGTAGAGCTTGCTCAGGAATGGCAGCAGGTTGGTCTGAGAACATCTGCACGGTGCACAGTGAGGCCAAGACTTTTGGACAACGGCGTGGTGTCAAGAAGGGCAGCAAAGAAGCCTCGTCTCTCCAAGAAAAACGTCAAGGACAGACTGAAATTCTGCTGGATGTACAAGGATTGGATGGCAGAAGACTGCTGAAGTTATTTTCTCTGATGAAGCTCTCTTCTGACTGTTTGGGACATCAGGAAAATCGATTGTTTAGAGAAGAAAAGGTGAACGCTACCATGAGTCCTGTGACGTGCCAACAGTGAAGCATCCTGAGACCATCCATGTGTGGGGTTGCTCTCTCATAATTCTGCCCAAAAACACTGGCATGAATAAAGAACGGTTTCAAAACGTCCTGCAAGAGCGACTTCTTCCAGCGATCCATGAGCAATTTGGTGATGATCTGTGCATTTTCCAGCATGATGGAGCACCATGTCACAAAGCAAGAGTGGTAAAGAAATGGCTCGACGATCATTACATTGAAATTTTGGATCCATGGCCAGACAACTCCAGAACCTGTTGGTCACCTCAAAAGGCTAGCAGAAGCCCAAATCGTGAGTCACTCCGAGAACAATAACGCACGAATGGATCGCCTCAGGTCCAGGATTTGGCCCAGAAGCTAAACCCACATGCCAGAGCGAAATGCAGAGGTTTATGAAAACAATTTCAACACTGTCAAATGGACTCCTTAATATAATATACATTTTTTTTCCAGAAAAGCCTTAAAAACTATAGCAGTATGATCATATCAATGATCAGCTTATCAGTTGTGTGTCATGATCCCATAGACACTGTGAAAATATCTACAAATCTGAAGCAGCACTTTGCAAAACACAATTTTGTCACTGCCAAAACATTTTGGCCATGACGGTATATATATATATATTATATGTATACACACACACACACACAAACTATAGAGTAAAATTACATTGTCAAGCACTTTTTATGTTTTATGGTTGATTTATATAGTTAAACATTTATATAATTTCTTATTTTGTTTTTAGTTATTTTACTAGCTAACTTACCAAATAATTTTGTATGTATTTTATTTTATTTTATTTTAATTTTTTTATTTAATCTTAAAAAAGTAGCGTGCCACACAATATTTTTTAGCCAGTGTTATTTAGTATCATTGATATACTATTATAGTTTGTGTTAATATTTTGAATTAGATTTTATTTATATATTTTCTGTTTTCACTTTAATTTTAGTTAAAGTTTGAGTCCGTTGTTTGTTTTATAATTTCATTATTTTTGTCTATATTGTTTTTATCATTTGATATATAATTTATTACCTTTTATTATTCCTCTTTTAGTACTCTACTAAAAGCTAATCATCCTTGTGTTTATTTTCGACTCACTGTACATTATAACTCACATATAGACGATGATTCACATTATCATAGAGTTGTGTGATATCGGTTATCAGACCGTGAGGGGGAGATATTAATAGAGATCTGATGTCATCTCTTAAGATACTTTTAAAATCCAAAGCGAACATGTTAATCAGGGATAAATATTGACATAAAAAAGATAACGTTTGAAACCACTGCTACTATCTTAATCTAAAATGAGAGGATTTTTAATTACATGTCCTTTTTATGACTTACTTATTTATGACATTTATGCATCTGTTTATGTTTGTAAAGTGAAGATATTAATAGCAAACTGAGCTGAATCGTCTTTCACCTGGATTCCATCCTGAGTGTGTGTCACACAAGCCAGTGTTGAATGTTCATCAAAGGCAGCAGACGTGACTGAGAGGCCTCCCCGCTCACTTCCTATTGTTCTGACTTCACAAAGGCTTTGGGGGCAGCAGGAATTATTATGTCTGCCGTGATAAAAGCCTGTAAAAGATCTTTTGTAGATCCAGACTGAGGGGAGACTGAAGTTGTGTTAAGGTTTTTTTGTAAAAATGTTTACACATCATTATATCAGTGATACTTTACAATAGTATTTTTTTATATATTTTCACAACATTTTTACTCAAGTCACCTTTATTTCTATAGCGCTTTATACAATTTTGGATTGGTTTCAGAAGCACACTAGGGGAGAATGGACCTGTAAGGATGTTTTCAGCAGGTTCCTTCCTTTCAGTTAAAGTTGTAGCTATTTTTGTGGTATGTTTTGTCGTTTTTTATTCATTTTATACGGTGGCCGAGAAGTGCAGAACAAATCACAATCTGAAACAAAGAACAAATTACAAACGCAAATGCAAGTCTAAAAAACAAAATAACAGTTCAGAAAACATTATAACAAGTAAAAAAACACAATGACAAATTCGAAAACAAAATAACAATTCAGAAAACAAATGAACCGGAAAACATTATAACAAGTCAGAAAACCCAACGACAAATCAGACAAACCGGAAGAGTTAGGTATAGTTTGAGACAGCGCCATTGTTTTGGGATTACTCACCGCTGACTGGACAAGACATCTGTCAATCAACATATACCGGGAAGAACCAGCCGAAGAACAGCAGAGTCGTGTTAGAAAGTTCGGAGATGGTATTAAAGGAGCTCAGTTTAAATGTATTGTATGAAATGCCCTTACTATGGAATAAAAAATACAGAGTGTATATTTACATTTAGTAAAAAGTGGCTGTTAAACATCTGCTCCATGTGCGAGATGGAGAATGCAGTGTTCCCCTTGGCTTTTTGATGCGATTGACCCGGGTTCGATCCCGCCTTTTGCCGAATTTTTTTTTCTCTCTTTTCAAATCTCGTATTAGCAATGGGTTCTATTTACACTACGTGAAAATAGCAGGATTTTTTTTTTAGCAATATGCTATTTACACTTAAGTGCAAATACCTAGTTACACTATGTTAAAATAGCAGGATTTCGATCATGTATACTACTTGTTGCAAATAGTGGCAATTATCTGCAACTCAGTGTTGTAGTACATTATAAAACAGTACGCAATATTAATGTATTGAGTGTAAATTATAATTTTTATTTTAATTATTAAATGGATGCCACCTTAATGGTACAATAAAGCCCTCCCTACACCTACCCCAACCCTACCCGATACTTTATTTTAAAACTTTTTCATTATTTCCTTCATTTTTATTGAAAAAAAAGCCTTTCCAATGTGATATGAGTTTTTAAAATGAAGGGAAAAAAGTTTGGCAAAAGGCGGGAATCGAACCCCGGGTCGATCGCGTCAAAAAGCCAAAGGCAAGCACTTATCCATCTGCACCACTAGAGCTGATGTTCTACAACCATTTTTAAATAAATCTAAATATACACTCCGTATTTTTAATTCCATAGTAAGGGCAATTCATACAATAATTTACACTGAGCTACTTTACTACACCATCTCCGAACTTTCTACTCGACCTGCGTTCTTCGGCGGTTCTGCCCTGTATTTTTTGATTGACAGATGTCTCGTCCAGTCATTGGTGAGTAATCCCAAACCAATGGCGATGTCTCCAACTATACCTCCCTCTTCCTGTTTGTCTGATTTGTCGTTGTGTTTTCTGACTTGTTATTTTGTTTTTGGATTTGTCGTTGTGTTTTCTGACTTTTTATTTTGTTTTCGAATTTGTCATTGTGTTTTGTGACTTGTTATAATGTTTTCTGACTGTTGTTGTGCTTTCTGAATTGTTTTTTGGTTTTTAGACTTGCATTTGCGTTTGTAATTTGTTTATTTTGTTTTCAGAATTGTGATTTAATTTGCACTTCTCGGCCACCGTACTTTGATAGCATAAAGGTTTGTATTAATTTCGTTTATCTTAGTTATTTTAGATACACCATTGTAGTACTCAAGTTAAACTAACAAGATGAGACATGTTGCCTTAGGCAACTAGCTGAAATAGTATATATAGTTTATTTAATTTATATTAGGATTTTTAATGTTTATTTTTTTATTATATTATATTGTATTAGTTTCATTTAACATTTATTTAGTCTTGAAAGTTTGTTTGGTTTTACACACGAAACTCTATCAATGTTTTTTAGTAATGAGTAAATACTATTTAGTTTTCATTTAATATAATTTTATTATTAACTTTTTTTTATTTTAATATTTTCACTTATTTTAGTTTCAACTTAGTAATTTTGTTCTGTGTTTCTGTCATTTTTATTATTGTTTTTAAATATGTGAATATAGTTTTTATAACGTTTTAATTAATAGTTTTATTTAATTTCGTTTTAGTTATTTTAGTACTTAATTAATGTTTGGCGTCTCAACTAGCTTGAAAACAATAATTTTGTACAATATTTTTTATTATTATTCTAGATTATATCTAGAATATATATATATATATATAAAAAAATTTTTTTTTTTTTTTTTTTTTTTTTTTTTTTTTTTTTTTTTTTTTTTTTTTTTTTTTTTTTTTTTTTTTTTTTTTTTTTTTTTTTTTTTTTTTTTTTTTTTTTTTTTTTTTTTTTTTTTTTTATTGTTTTTTTTTTTGTTTTTTTTATGGTTTTAGTTTTAGTCAACCATTACAGTCTGATTCTTATCTACTCTGAATTATGTTGCGGTTCAGCAGATCTGGATCATGGTTTTGTGATGCTGTAATGAATCAGTGACAGCAAAAGCTCATCATTAGTGAGGTGTCTCAGATTAGCTTCTCTGAGGAAATGACAGGTTTGTTGAGTAAGTTCATTTAAACACATTTCTCCAGTATCCTGCTCTACATGAGTTTACAAGCAATGCAATCCTGACCATCCAGTCCAACTAGATACGTTTGTTGTGTTTCTCTGATAGTTGCACTTCCTAATAAGCTATAGTTTTGCAGTGGTAATAAATGGCAGCGTCCCGAGCGTTAGCTGGGAGGGGGTTGTGTTGTTCCCCTGAGGATTATATCAAGCCAAACGGCCAGTCAGCCGATAATGATGGAGAAAAGTAGGGCAGAAGGCATCATCACAATGTTTGGAGAAAGTAAAGCTACTCAGTGATTAGGTGACACATGACAACTTTTAGATAATGCTACACACACAAAAAGTCACCGATAAAAAGAGTGATGTAAACATGCATTTACTTAAAATTCCCCAAAATTTTACATCATATGTGACCCTGGAGCACAAAAGCAGTCTTAAGTCGCTGGGGTATATTTGTAGCAATAGCCAAAAATACATTGTATGGGTCAAAATCATAGATTTTTTTTTATGCCAAAAGTCATTAGGATATTAAGTAAAGATTATGTTCCATGAAGATATTTGGTAAATTTCCTACTGTAAATATATCAAAACTTCATTTTTGATTAGTAATATGCATTGCTAAGATCTTCATTTGGACAACTTTAAAGGCGATTTTCTCAATATTTAGATTTTTTTGCACCCTCAGATTCCAGATTTTCAAATAGTTGTATCTCGGCCAAATATTGTCCTATCATAACAAATCATACATCAATGGAAAGCTTATTTATTCAACTTTCAAATTATATATAACTCTCAATTTTGAAAAATTTACCCTTATTGACTGCTTTTGTGGTCCAGGGTCACAAATATGGGAGATTATTATTGTCTGCCATGTTTGCTATGATTCATACTAAACATGAGGGATGTGAACAAACCCCAAGTATAAATGTGCATATAAAAGATATTTAAAGACATTTTTAAACCTGCAAAATGGCGAATAGATACATTGAAGGAGGGACGAGAACCTCATACAGACTTGAAGGTGCAATAAACGAAAAGAAAAGAAAATATTTCTATATCAATATTATTTTAATTGCAAAGATATGTTTAATCACTGTTTTTGCAGTGGTGATATCATTATTGATTTTAATTGTTTGAACCATTGTTTAAATGATAAATAAATAGTACAAATTTTGGTTGGTTATGGGGCTTGCTGAAAAGAAGAAAAATAATAAAGACTGGCAACGCATCAGATCATATTTACCATCAAGTTTAATCTTTAAGCAAGCAATATTTCGTTTTTTTTATGCCAAAGTTAACTGTTTTTGCCTTATGCAAAAGTAATTTTGAAGGTGGTGGGTTTTAAGCAACAAACAGGAGTGAATGGGCAGAATGTTCAAAACTGCGAGCAGGTTAGGGCTCTTTTGTCCTGCAAATGCACCACTGAGGATGAAAATCAGCCGCAGGAGCTTTTGAAATGGAAACACGAGGCTTGCCGTGATGTGACACAGATGCTCAGATCTCTCAGCCTCACTGAGTACACACTCTCTTAAGCTTCACACCTCATCCTGCTGATGATGACTTTTTAAGAACTTTGTTTTTGTGAGGGTGGATTCTACTGAAATCAACTCCCCTACATACGCCAAATGGCAGAAGTCTGGAAAACACCTTTGAAAATAACTTCCTGTTCAAAGGGAGAATGCAATTTCCCCAGTGATGGACTTTGAGAAATGAAAAATATGTCTGTAAAGTGAAATGATCTGCCTGTACAAGAAATATTTAAGCAGGAGGTGCTGCTTACAGAGCAGAGCTTCTCAACAAGCGGTGCGTCTCAGACAAGAAGAAAATACAATGCAATAATGACAAAATAGTATATAAAAAAATAATACAAATTCAATAGAATAAAAAAAAAATGAAAAGGTTGAAGAGGGTTTTTGGAAAGTTTTATTTAGCTTTGTTTCAGTTCCTTTTTTAAGGAAAGCAAACAAAGCAATATGATGTGTGTAATGTGGATGAAACTTGTAGAAGATTATATGTGCTGCTTGGGGAGTTTTAAGCCACATTGTCTTTTTATTTTTTTATAGCGACTTGATTAATTTGAAAGATAAATGCTAAATAATATCCACCACAATATGGGCAAAAACGAACATATTTCTGGTTTGGTGTTGATGAAGGAGTAACAGAGCCTTACACACGGAGCTGTGAGAGTATTTAAGAAGAAAATAAAAAGAAAAAAAGAGGTTGGAAATCATGCTCTAATGTGAAATCTGGGTCCTGGTGCAAAACCAGTTGAGAACCACTATTGTAGAAACACCTTGTGGTATAACATATAAAAATAAGTAAAAAAATAAATAAAATAAAAGTGTTAAGAAAGGGCTGTTTCTTTGTATTGATTTATATATTTTATATGGTAGAACCAACGAGTTAATAACGAATTTAATAAATTAAATGCATTATTGTCAAAGTAAATGAAATTACTACTTAAAGCATAAGTGAAATAAGAGATAATAGCAGTCGTCGACATATAATATATAGATATATATATATATATATATATATTATATATATGGGCTGCAATGATTAATCGCATCAAGGGATAAAAGTTTTTGTTTACATAGTATTGTGTGGGTGTATACATAAATACACACACATACATGTATATATATTTAAGAAAATATGTTATGTTTATATATTATATATATTTATTTATAATATAAATTATGTGAATATAAATATATACATGTAAATATTTTCAAAATATATTGTATGTGTGTGTATTTATATATACATTATAAATATTCACAGTACACACACATATATTATGTAGACAATTTTTTTTTTATTTTGGATGTGATTAATCGTTGCCCAGCACTATTTAAAATATAAACCTAACATAGAGTTTTAAAAAGTTGCTTTAATATGGGAGGTTAAAAGTACAATTCACTTGAAAATAATGGTCATCATTTACTCACTCTCTTGGGTGTAGGTTTGATTTTGACATTGGTGGAGACATAACAGCAGACAACACCAACTACCCCAACATTTTCACATTTATGACTACAGTGTAATGTCATCAAATGTTTATTGCTATGGTAGCCAACATACTCATAATTCATAAAGATAGTTTATTTTTATGTTAGCATA
The DNA here is from genome assembly GCA_018155175.1 of Sinocyclocheilus anophthalmus. Lineage (NCBI taxonomy): Eukaryota > Metazoa > Chordata > Actinopteri > Cypriniformes > Cyprinidae > Sinocyclocheilus > Sinocyclocheilus anophthalmus. The sequence goes on along the minus strand of JADLZN010005529.1, from coordinate 411,071 downwards.
TTCATCAGACAATAATTACACAATTTTGATTATGTAAAACCAACAACATTACAGCAGCATCAGAGCGCTGGGTGGCTTAATTAGGCTTTTTTATAATATTAAAAAGGTTTATTTAATATTAGATATGAATTGGACCAATGATGATTCTGACAGGGACTCTACTGTTGCTATAGTAACCTTATGCACATCTGATTCACAGATAAACCACACACTCTTATTTCAGTGATTTTTATATTGTTTTTTATTTATTTATTTTGTAGATTTTAATCTACTATTTTGCTTTGTACACTTCCAGTTAAAGAGTGTAAACTTTATCATTGTGCTCGTATGTTTTAAACACTTCTGCTCACTTTTATGTTCTTAGTCCGCACATGTATTAAATGCACATCCTTGAAGACGTGCGGTTTTCTTGCATTTAACTTCTCAGGTAATATCAATGATATGACTTATTTCAGATGACGCTGAAATTATGACCACAGTTGTTACATACAGGTGCATCTCAATAAATTAAATGTCGTGGAAAAGTTCATTGATTTCAGTAATTCACCTCAAATTGTGAAACTCGTGTATTTAAATAAATTCAATGCACACATACTGAAGAAGTCTTTGGTTCTTTTAATTGTGAGAATTTTGGCTCACATTTAACAAAAACCAAAAACCACCAATTCCTATCTTAACAATTGAATCTGGTGACATGCCATCAGCTCATTCAAGCTCAAAACACCTGCAAATTTTTCCTGAGCCTTTCAAAATGGTCTCTCCAGATTTGGTTCACTAGCTACACGATCACGGGGAAACTGCTGATATCTGACAGTTTATCCAGAAACATCATTGACCTACCCTCACAAGGAGGAAGCCACAACATTTCATTTGCCAAAGAGCTGGCTGTCACAGGTGTCTGTATCCAATCCATGTTACCAGAAAGTTGATTGGACGGAAAAAGTTGTGGATAAAAAGATGCACAACAATCCAGAAGAACCGCAGCCTTATGAGGATTGTCAAGCAAAATCGATTGAAGAATTTGAGTGAACTTCACAAGGAATGGACTGAGGCTGCGGTCAAGGCATCAAGAGCCACCACACACAGACGTGTCAAGGAATTTGGCTACAGTTGTCGTATTTCTCTTGTTAAGCCACTCCTGAGTCACAGACAACGTCAGAGGCGTCTTATTTGGGCTAAGGAGAAGAAGAACTGGACTTTTTGCCCAGTGGTCCAAAGTCCTCTTTGATGAGAGCAAGTTTTGTATTTCATTAGGAAACCAAGTCCTAGAGTCTGGAGGAAGGGTGGAAAAACTCATAGCCCAAGTTGCTTGAAGTCCACTGTTAAGTTTCCACAGTCTGTGATTGATTTGGGGTGCAATGTCATCTGCTGTTGTTGGTCCATTGTGTTTTTTGAAAACCAACGTCCATGCACCCGTTTACCAAGAAATTTTGGAGCACTTCATACTTCCTTCTGCTGACCCCTTTTGACTGATTCTTGTTTTTTTTTCAATTTCCAGCAGGATTTGGCACCTGCCCACACTGCCAAAAGCACCAAAAGTTGGTTAAATTACCCTGGTGTTGGTGTGCTTGACTGGCCAGCAAACCCACCAGACCTGAACCCCATAGAGAATCTATCTTAAGATTTTCTTAAATCATATATACAGTATATATATATATATATATAGCATGATTATATATAGATATATATGTTTTGTGTGGGTGTGTGCTGTGTGTATGTTATTAATGTATGTTTGCAGCTCCATAGGACCAAAAAAGAACAAAAAATCAATTAGCAAAAAATACTTTCAAAACATATTTTCAGAGGCAAAAAACAAAACAAAAACATTTCTAATCTCGAGTAGCCACATTTTAGGCGAAATAAAGTTTTTCTTTAAATGTGAATATGCTAATGTCTTTTATTAAACTAAAGTATATCAGGGCAAAATATAGCGATTTAAATGTTATGTTTTTTTAAAGGCTACATAAATATAGTATCAGAAGACATTTACATAAAAAAAATTAAAATTTTATTAATTTATTTTTATTTATTTTTTGCACCATATGGAAACCTAGCCTAGTGGTTTTTACAACAGTACAACACATTTTCTTTTCTTTTTTTTTCAGAAAAGTAAAACTAATTTAATATATAATATATATATATATCTTCCTAGTTTTTAAATACAGATATTCATTTAACAGGTAAGAAATTATTCTTTTATTTTTATAATTTGGTTAAATAGACAAAAATGCAACAAAGATACAGAAAGATTCATGGATATAGTCTGAATTCTGAATTAGGCCCATCTACTCTTTACAAACATAGAGAAAAAAAGGAGCAACTCCTCAAACAATGCGGTCTGCGTGCAGAGGGTTGAATGTACATTGTATATTGCATAATTGTATACCACATATTTATTTCATACTGCTCTAAGTGATACGCTCAGAAAATAAGAAAGAAAATAAAACATTTAACTAGCTTAATTTCTTTTTAGTCTCCCCTGGTTAGAACTGGGCGTCCAAGCAAATAAAAAGACAATAAATGTAATGTGGTTTAGTTAGTAAGTTATGAGTAAGTTATATTTTTTTAATGAAAACTTAAATAACCAAGTAAGTTGGTATATGGTGCTTAATTTGATTGACATTATGTTAAACAAACTATTTTGATTTCTACGGATCTATTAAAGTGATTCAGAAGTTTTGCACTTTAAGTGGAATTCCAATTGGCTTTGTAGGTTTCAGTGATTGAAATAAGCAGACGACGGGTCGTTGTTTTCACAATCAGATAGTGTATGATTACATAAATAATTTCTTTTCACATGTAAACATGCATATTGTTTGCTTTGTCCCGGTGAAAAGGCATCTTAATGCAACGGTTTTAATGCGCAATGCATGTGGATTGCAGTGCGATACGAGTATAGTGTTAGTACAGTTAACATATTTTACATTTTAACATGCACAGAAAAGGGAGTTCATCTTAAATGCAAGATTACATTTTCACTTTCACTTTTCCATCTCATGCCACACCACGCAACTCTGACACGGTTCTCTGCAGGAAAACAACACAAGTTCCTCCCTCCAGTCGAAAACACATGCTTAACAGGGTACATCATTACACTTGCTTCTGCTCTCACTAAATGCATGGGGATTATTATTTGATAGTTACTTCAAATTTGGGCCTTGCAAGTCAGCATAATACCTCCCAGCTATGGTAAATATGTTCTTATGCGCATGGCTGCCAATGGTTTTGGCACAGATGAGCGATCAAAACAAAGGTGGGGTTTTATTTGGCCTTCTCGGGTGCCACAGGGTCCGTTTGCACTCCGGCATCAGAATGGCGTTTTTGGCCCTGTGAGACACACCAACGCATAACGCAACATTAGAGATCCTAACTTAGAAAGAAAGTGTGTGTTTTTTTACTGCTCGTCCAAAACGGTGCCTGAAGCAAAACCTGACAACTGGGCCAGATCTTGATCCAACACGTCCTTTTTTGGCGCAGCTTTGGAGAATTTCTGTGCTTTATTATCTGTGATAATTTAGTTGTCATAACAGTTTTGTCCGAGATAACTGACAGGGACGATTCCGCTTGAAATAACCATAATTGGGGACAATTATATTTATATTACATGACAAAAAGCATATTTTATTTATGAAGAAGTTATACATTGCAACAAAGATTAGAATGACATATTTATATAATGAGATTCCATGCAATATTATTAGATTTCATGCAATATATTTGTGTCCAATTTAATTAAATATTTTAAAATATTTATTACATTTTAATCAGCATTTATTAAAATACAAATAAGCTGATTTGGAATTTATTATTATTATTATAATCTAGATAGGTTGGTAATTGATGCCATCTAGTGTTCATACATGGCAAACGTTGATTTTTGTATTGTAATTAGTGCCGTCAGACGATAAATTGCGATTAATCGCATCCAAAATAAAAAAAAAAGTTGTATACATAATAAAAAACTTTTTTGGATGCATTAAGCCTTGACACTGGCACCTAATTATAGTCATCCTCAAGAGCCCTGATTTTAAGAGTAACAGTCCAGCAATATAATAATCAGAATGTTGACAGAGTACAAATGTTGCCGACAGCATTTAACTGGCAAGCTACATCAGCTTAGAGTTTTGACTACAACAGATTGGCAAGCTCCCACGTTTTGTGGAGACCTCTGTGATTTTTCTCTTCAAAAACCAGGTTTTTGAAAGAACAAAAGCCCTGGAGGTTGAGTTCATCGTTCTCCACCTGCGGGGCATGTTGGGGGAGGCGTTCTCTGAGCGTCGAGCTATTTGTGTCGGGGCGCTGCTTGCGGTGTGGGCGGTGGGTATCGCCTCCGCTTGGCCTTCACTGCTGGATCTTCTATCTGCACGGGGAGGTGCAGGCTTGAGTCCCTTCTTGGGATCTGTGGCCTTATGTGATAGACTGCACTGGGGGGGGCGTGGTTGGTTAATGAGATGGTATGATTTTGTCACATATATTTTTATTATTTGTATCACTCTTGTTAAAATTTTGGGGTCAATAGATTTTCAGGTTTTTTCTTTTTTAAGAAAAGTAGCTTTTAGTCAGCAAAGATGTCCAATGTATCAAAGAATCCTGCAATAAAATAACCGTAGCACACAACTTTTTCTATCATAATAATAATTAAATTAGAATCAATTAAAGATTTAAGTTGAGAACCATACACAAATTAGAATGATTTAGTTGTTAAAATTGCGTCATATTTCACATTATGACTGGAATGCGGAACAAGTATGCCGCCCTTGGTGGGCCATTGACTCTAAACAAAACAAAAACATTATACCATTTTGAGCCCAAATTTGGACTTTTGAAGGGTAGTGTCGGTAGATACATAACCTTTAATCATTATATATTTTTCATTCAAATGTACATATCAACAACATTACAAATATATCTATTAGATATTACACACTAAATATATTAGTATATTAGAATCACAAAACATGTGCCTACCAGGACACAAGGATAATCAATAACTAACATGAACAAATACATTAACCCACATCCAAATGCAAGAAAGAAAGAAGAAAGAAAGAAGAACGACAAGAAAGAAGAAGAAAGAAGAACAGAAAAGGAACAATTTTTAAACACGTTAAATTGAAAGAAGGTTGAATAAAGAAAGGAAAGAGACAGAAACGGAGGAATGAGTTTTAAATAAAGATTTAAAAAAAAAAAGAAAAAAGAAAGAAGAAAGAAACAAAAAAACAAAAAAAAAGAGAGGTTTGTAAAGGAAGTTGAAAGAAAGAAAGATCTAAAGAAAGAAGCAAAGAAAAGAGGTTTGAAAAAGTTTGAAAAGAAGAAGAAAGAAAAGAAAGAAAGGAGATTTGAAAGAAGAGAAGAAAAACGAAAAGGAGGAAATGTGAAAGAACGTTTGAACGAAAGAAAAAGAAAGAACGAAAGAACGAACGAACGAAAGAGAGAAAGAACGAACGAAGGACGCGTTTGGAACTCAAAGTTTGAAAGACCGACGTTGAAAGAACATTGAAAGAAAGAAAAAAAACAAGAAAGAAGATCATGAAGAGAAACAAAAGTGAAGAAGAGGTTTTGATAACTTAAAGAAATCAAGAAAAAGAAAGACGCCACAACAAGACATAATAGGAAGGAGGAGGTTTGAAATCAAGTTTGAAAAATCCAGTTGAAAAGAACGAAAGAAATAAGCGACCCGAAAGGAAGGTTTTTGACATCCATTTGAAGAAGAAAAGTTTAAAGAAAGTTGAAAAGAAGAAGAAGAAAGACAAAGAAAGCCGAAAGTAAGGAAATAAAGAAATAAAAAAATGCATCCATTGAAAGTAAGAATTTTAGTGTAATTATTATTCAGAAACCGTCATATTCACATTACTGAAATAATTTACGTTTATACTGGCCACTGTGTGTTTTGACTCGATTTTCCCTCTTGTAAGCGTCCAGAGAACATAACACAGGCACACACACACACACACACAGACACGCGTGTCACAGCAGCTGGTTAATGTATAAGGGTCTGGTATAGCGGCGTTTACCGCTGCAGCAGACATGAGGGAGATGCTGGAGGCAGCGCTGGACGCCGCTGCCTGGATCCTGCTGCTCACCTGGCCGAGCAGTACCTCAAACCACACAAATCTGTTACTGCATGCACTAACACATCTGATACACTCACACACCTGCACTCCAACTCATCTGGCCTTTACCTTGGGTTTGAACCTGCTTCCAAAAGTGGATTTTTTCTCTAGTTTCTTCTCCTCTGGTTTTGGTGCTGGAGGTTCTTCAGGTTTGGCAGCGGCCTCGAGAGTGCTGCTCTTAGACGCGTCGACCTGATGTGTCAGAGAAAGATCAGAGAAGACCGTTTCATATATACAGTAAATGAAAAGAACAGTGAGAGGATTGAAGAAGACGGTCAACTGAATCATTAGTTATCTGTCTATCTATCTATCTATCTATCTATATCTATCTATCTATCTATCTATCTATCTATCTATCTATCTATCTATCTGTCTGTCTGTCTGTCTGTCTATCTGTCTGTCTGTCTATCTATCTATCTATCGCTTGCACCCTTATTAAGAAATATTTAAAATGGCATGTAACCTTCTATCGACACTTTTTGTGTTTTTTGTGGGCAAAAACATATTTGAAATATAGGTTGCAAAGATCAATGAAATATATATTTTTAATTTTAAATATATTTAGTTTCAACCTTCATATACCAAAATATATTTCTAAATGCATTTCGGAGCAAGAAAATACATTTCCAGTCTTACAGTAGCCTTCATTTAGGTTAAATACAAATGTGGATGGCCTACTAGAGATTAAAAGTAGATTTATAATGATTTAATAATGATTTAATATTTTTATATATGGCAATATTGCATTTTTTGGAGCATGTTAAATTGTGAAAATATATTTTAAATGTATAAATATATTTTCAAAAATATACAAAAATGGCCAAAAATATATTGGTAGAAAATATATTTATGTAAATATATTAGCAACATTTTATTTTACTATTTTTTTTGTGGCCATTTTTATCATTTAAAAATAATTTGAAATAAAAACAGTATCGCTGTTATATGTTATATTAATAATACATATATATATATATACATTATACATCTATTATATATATATCTTCTATCAGGATATAATATATATACAGATATATATTTTGTAAATTTTTTGCTTGTTCTGGAAATAAAAGTCAATGCATATTTTTTGTTTGTTTGTTTTCCCCCAAAATTGTTTTTTAAAAATCCAAAATAGGTAACAGGGTTGAAGATAAGCCTACCATCGTTAAAAAATATTTGGGGACCAAATGTTGCTTTATAGTTAAAATAAAATTACATGTCCCATCAACTTATTTTGGTAACATGCTTGAATGGCTGATCTTTATGAATACAATCAAAACTATAATATGTGTAAAAACTGACTGAGAATATTTGTTTTCCCACAATGGTTTCTGTCAAAGTTTGGACACTTTTATTTAATTTTAAAAGTTGGATAGATGTTAACAAAAAAATTTAAAATACAAATTACCATGCAACGTTAGATAATAGCTCATCCAATACATCTTCACTCTTTGAGGAGCGTGTTAGTAGTGCAACACTGTTCATAGAAAGTGCCCAGTACGGAGGTGTAAATAGTAGATGGATGCTTTTATTTAGGAAGACAGTCCCACCACCATGAAGCCCACAAAGAGACAATCGATCAGCTAAATGTATTTACCTGCACCTCAACCGGCTTTTTCTCTTCCACCACAACAGGCTGCAGGCAAGCAAATATTGGCATTAATTTTGCAATAATCTACAATTCCTATGGCACTTTACACTGGCCGTTTATCCTAGCAGGGACAGATACTGAGTCACTGGTCACACAAAGCCTTTACAAGAGCCTCCGGTCGCTGGATAAATCTGATGTCAGTTATGAAGTGGTGGAATGGAGAGTCACATGGTTTAGTCAGCAGCTGTTGTGACATGAGGCAGTGGACCTGCACTGATTCATTCATTATTTCCAGTGAGTTTTCCACTAATTGAATGGCGTAACGTATAATGCCTTTGTGTGAAAACACTGCAAACACATATTCTACCTTTGGATATTATGTATTATAACCGTTTAACATTATAACCAGACACACGTTTCTATTTCTATTGGGAACACACAAAATGGTTGAAAGCTGAAGCAGAGTGTTACGATGATACCATTTATAATGATTGTATTGTTTTGTGACATCCTAGTACTCTGAACTGTAAATCATGCTTTTTTTTTTGCTGTCATTTTACGGTTTAATATGTTACCATAGACATTGCCCTGCCCCCCTCATACAATAGTACTTTTATTTGTGTAGGTCTTAATTGTGTTTAGAATCCTCCTCAGATACCCTGTCTTACAATCTCAAGACACGATACAAACATAAATGATGGTCTCATAATACATGCAGCCCCCTATCCGTGCCGATAAATTCTTTCGTTTTTTAAAGTTATGATTTTATATGTTAATGTATGGCTGGTAGATTTTCAAGTTATATGCACGTCAGCAGGTATACTTTTGAACCCACGAATGTGCTGGAAAAGCTTGAAAATGCACCTCGAAAATGCTTGAAAAGTGCTTGAATTTGACTTTAGAAAAGGTGTAAGAACCCTGTTGTCTAATATAATAAGACTAGAAGCTAAATTTAGAGATTATATATATTAGGATTTAACTCAACATAAGACCAAAAACGACTTTACAATAAATGGGAGTATCACTGAATTGCTTACTGATTGTTGAATTTTATAATTGGAATAATATTATTATTATATTTTATGATTATACATGTCAATATATAAAAAAACTACGTTACCACTTCAATGGTATGTTAATATTTCTTACGGATTTGTGTTAATGTTAAGATGGATTAAATAAGAATAATATAACCCTTTAACAATTCAACAGGATAGGGATATGCTTTACAATGTTGTTTTTTTTTCTAATTGATTAAATCATATACTAAACACTGACAAAAACAATTTTTAGTTATTATATTATACATGAAAAAATATTATTAGGAATTACTTTACAGATTCAACATAGTATTATAGTTATCATCTCTTTTTAGATGCAGTTTATGGTTTATTTTCATCATATGATTAATAATATACTATTATACTACTAATAATAATACTTATGAGACTAATAAATAATAATCAATAATATTCGCAATTGTATGTGTTTCCGCAATTTTGTTCAGCAGGTTTTAATTAGTTTATTAATTATTCAAGAATAATGCCACCACAGTTTCATGGCTGGTAAAAAAGATTTATGACTGGTAAGTTTTGGCATTGGCTGGTGTGGCAAAATGTTAGTTTTAGGCTCTGATTACAGATCTCTCACACAAAGGGCAAAATAACAGTAGCTCTTTGTATTAATTTGCATGTCTTGAGTTAACAGTAATGGGTCAGTTCTGTTAATATCAGAATAGCCTATGCTTATTATCATTTACCACTCCTGACGTCTTAGCTCTGGCTCCACTGGCTGTCGTCGCCTGAACTTTTGACACCACTTTGCCTAGCAACACCTCAAATTCACATTACTCTGTTATGGTGTGCCACATATGCTTCATATAGATTTAACATGTCTAATAAGAGTCCAAGGCTCACCCCAGAACCAAACAGAAAGGCTTTATTAATGTGGATTATTGCTACTGCTGTCAGGTTTGGGCTTACCTTTGAACGGAAGAGTTTGCTTAATGCACTGTCTTTAGTTTTGCTCTTGGCAGATCCCTCTGCTTTTGTTGCAGCTGCTGCCGTTGCTTTTGTTGCAGACGTGTCCTCTTTCTTCACCGCCGGCTCTGCTTTGCTTTCCATCTTAGGTGGCGCTGGGGGAGGAGGAGGAGGGGCCTTGGGTGCTTCCTGTACCTTAGAAAAGAGTGCAGTTTGTTTTATTTCAAGCACAAAACAGCAGGTGGGTATACAGTTTTTATTTATTCTTCTATAATGCTTCATTGTCAACAAAGCACTTCTCAAAACCAACTCTTTTTTACAGCAGGGTTCTTGTGGCATTATTGGATTGCTTATGGTGTTCACTAAAATATGATTAGAAAAATTATGCAAAAGGTGGAAATATTATAAAAGCAATAAAATATGTAATGTAAATGAAATGGCTCACATTTGTTGATGGTGCTGGTGGGGTCTCTTTCTGTGACTGAAGAACAAACATTAAGACAATAAATACCAAGCATCATCTGTATTTAGGACATCATCATGACAACTCAGGTTTGTTTTTTTTTTTTTTGCAAAAATCTAAGTCGTGAATATTTCATTTAGTTATTTAACATAATAATTTCTTTATGTTTATTTATAAATATATAAAACAATCAAGAGCTTAGATTTAAGTCATACAATACGAATCAATCAATCAATTTTTATATTCTTAAGTTTGATCTATTTCTTTGTTCACAATGAATAATGAAGCATCCTTAGACCGAAAAATAAATAATATAAATAAAGTCATTTTATATTTTAATTATTTATATATATTAAAATACAGTAAAGCTTAGATAACTAAACACTTTATAAATTATACATTTTGTATTTTTATATTATTCATATGTACAAAGCATCGTATAAATACTGCATGCGTCGACGTAAGTAACTTAATACATATGTTTATATGTATTTAATTCATACATTTGTTAAAAAAAATCAGAAAGTCATACATTGTAACAAAAAATTCATCGCTTAATACATCCAGACTAAGAAATTGTGTATATGTTATATTACTTGGTTCACTAAATTTATAAAGTAAAGCCTGCGTCGAAAGAAATACATGTTATTACTAATTTTGTTTATTATAAATGTATTAATAAGCTTCTTGAAGAACGAACGAAGAAAACTAGCAAATGAACGTAGAATGAACGAAAGAATGATGAACCAACACTGACTAAATGAATGAATCTGAGCCCAATTGAGAGATTCTAAAGAACACAGACTTTAGGGTGTTACTTTAAAAATGTTCAGCCCTATAAATACTCATAAAGCAATCTCTGCAGAAACGACAAAGCTTAAGCAGAAAGTATGAAATAGGTACTGGTGATTGCGCTTACTACACTATAGATATAATCTATATCATCTCCGATCATCATAATCTATATCATTATATCGTATCTATCATCCTCTACCTCATCATCGTATCATATCATATCATATCATATCATTCTCATGAATATGAATGAGTAATGCTGTGAATGTCATGGTTTTATTACCTGTTCTTTTGAAGCATCAGGAGTGGCTTTGGCTTCTTTGCTTGTTTTGGTCGGAGTGGCCTTCGCATGCAGAAAAGAGAACGCACAGACACGTAAACATTAGAGTGACTGTGAAACACCATCAGAGTGGCGTGTTTAAGCATATACTGCTCCTTCAGGTACTCCATTTCTCCAAACCGGGCCTGCTCATCTGCACGGAGATGAAGATTGAGATATCAAAAATGTATCTTTTGTGAGGATAATGCCTGTCAAATCCAGACGCAGTTTAGCCGGGCTTGCTTTGCCACGGGTGCACAAAGAGCTCGCTGGCAGGGGCCGATCTGAACATGTTTCTGCTATTGAGTCAGCTATTGTCCTCTGGAGATGGCGTAGGCCTTCCCGTGCTTTATCACAACTCTGAACGCACAGGCCTCCCTTGTGAGCTCACATTATGCAGCAAACAAAAGCCTGCCACAGTCTGACATGTCCAAAGGATTGATTTAGCAGAGTGCCAAGCAGAGTTGAACAGATTAAAGACGCAGGGTAACAAATACCACAATGATGGAGTAAAAATGCATCATTGTAGTCTGGCACTACAAGTCTAGATTGTTCAGTTATAGACAAATACACACTTGTTACTTTCATAAATGATATTCTATAAACACTGCATGCTTACGTTTCTCAATAATTTTGAAACTGATCATTGTAGCTTAGCTTAAAACACCAATGAGTTCAGTGCAATAATGTTGTTTGAAAGAGAATTAGAACAGCATTCGAATCACCTAAAGCATGAAAACAAATAAAGCAATCAAAATGCACTTACAAATGTTTTGAAAAAGTTCATAACTGTCTTTTCTGCTGCTTTGACCTCCTCTGACGGGTTATTTTCTTCTGCAGCTTCCACAGGACTGGGTTTGAGAGCTTCAGCCTCCGGCTCTGGCTCCGTGCTGGTCTTTATGTCCACTGGATCCTATAGACAAATCCAGAGATTTAGCCCTTGGGAATGTGTTACAACCCTTACAGCTGATGTGCAATAGATGCATTGAAATAGAGGCACAATTCCATCCATGCCTCTGCCTACTCCAGCCAGCGGCAACAATCATCCTTTTATTAACGCCTGTTTCCCCCCCTCACTCATTGATATTCAGCAATGTGCTGGACTTAAATCTGCGTGTGCGTTATCTGAGAGTAAAATGGGTCATATTTAGATTATACAGTATGTGTTTTGCTTGTTATATTTGAGTAGAAATCAGTTAAGTTGAACATATGAAAGATGTAACTCGACAACATCTGGTTGGTGATAACTGGTGTACAGTAGAGTTACAGTAGCTCTTCATTAGTCGTTAGATTTCATGCAAATGTAAAATACACAAGAAAAAGACTAAACAAACACTTACCTTTAAGACTACTACAGTAGGTGAATGTTTGGAATAATTCATAATAAATAAATAAAGACAAAACAAACACTTTAAATGTCTGGGACAGTTAAACTACCAGTCAAATGTTTGGAATAATATTAGAATAACATATGTAATTATGTTAATAATCTGTTTTTGAAAAAAGCCCATTTTGATCAAAAATACAGTAAACAGAATGTTAGAATGCATATAAACACTTCAAAGATATAGATTATTATATATTACAATAAATTAATTATATTTATTATTATATAGTTTAGTAAGAATATAAAGATTAAATAAATGCTGTTCATTTAACTTTCTCTTCATCAAAACAATCTTGAAATATTGTATTTTCGTTTCCATACACACATTAGGCAGCTTTCAACATTATTAATAATTGAGCACTAATAATAATTGACAATAATTAAGCACCAAATATGAAATATAATTCAAACACAAAGTCATTTTAAATTGTAACAATGTTTCACAATATTACTGATTTTACTGTATTTTTGGTTAAAAAAATAAGAGACTTCTTTCAAAAACATAAAATAAATCTTAATTATTTCAAAATTTGACTAGAAGTGTACATTATATAGAGACAAAACAATAAGCCAACATGCTAAGAATCATTTACGGGATATTTTAACGTTAGGAAGTTTCGACGTCACTTTCAGGAACAAAGTAGTTTATGTTAATTTTGTGTTAATCGATACAAGAATCTTGAGGAAAGGAGCTAGTAAGTTTCCATGCTGAGTGAATCGCATGCGGTGAGTTTGTCCATGCAGCGGCTTTCTTGTCGAAAGATCATCGGTATTATAACTGACCTTATTCAGACACGTGAACTCATCCGGGCAAAGCTCAACTGTGATGTGAATAGTGCTTTCATCAGCACATACATCGACACTGAGCGGCTTATATGAAGCATCTTCTAAAACCTTAGTGCACGCGGACCTCAGTTGGGAAAGCAATTGAGAAGAATCTGCTGAATTACATTTACTTTTAGTGAGCGCAGGTTCTTCTGAAAGTCCAGAGATGTTCAGCGGTAGAGCTGGTTCTTCAATAATCACCCAACTTTCCTCATCTACAGTCGCCGATCCATTAATAGCTAAGATGAACTCAAAAGTGGCAGGAGCGATTTCTTCTTCGGCAATCAGCGCTGCTTCCACAGAAGATGTTAATGATTCCTCTGTAACAACCAGAGTGTCCTTGCACTTGTTCCTTTGACGTTCTTCAGACTCTTCTGCATCAAGGCTTTCTTGTTCCTGAGTGATGTGCAAGATTTCCTCAACAATATCTGCAATTTCTTCAGCAGCCAGCAATGGCTCTTCAGCTCCAACGACTGGTTCCTCAACATCGACGGTATCAACTGCTAATTGTACAACTGAAGACACACTATCAGCTTCATCAGCTACTTTCATCAGTTCGTCACTAATCTGTTTGGTACCATTTGGCTCGTTCTCACATGCTTGTTCCTTTTCTTCTGATATTATGCTTTCAACAAGTCGTATAAGTTCTTTGTCTTCTTTCAAGGCCTTTTCAGCATCCTCCGTCTTAGGTTCTTCATCTTCTGCAGCCTTAGCATCAACCAATGGTGCCTCTTCAGACTTCAGATGTCCTATGTGTAACTCACTGGCTTTTCTTTTAACTGGCTCTTCAGCTATTGGTTCTTCTGCAACAGCTACTGGCTCTTGTGTAGCAGGCCATTCTAGGAGGATCTCATCTGTGTTTGAGGACTCCAACGGGACACTCTTTGTCAATAAACCTGAACGTATGGGTTGCACGGGAATGGCGTCAACCAATTGCAATTTGATCTTGTCTGCAACTTCCTCAAGAATCTCCTTTTGGTCTGCATTAATGAAGACTGTATCCTTTTGGAATGAGAAATTAGTCAGATCTGTTGTTACCTGGTAGATGTTTGGCAGAAAACTTTCAGGTTTCCATCCAAAAATAACCATCAGCTAAACGTACTAAAGCATTCTTGGTTTATGATGTTTATGTGCTTCAAGCTTTTTTACATTCCACATTTTCCAAAGTCAAATTATATTTCTGTCCAAACTATCAGCAAAAATGCTGTGCAATGTGACAAATCATAGCTAATCAGTAATATCTGATATTTCAAACACAGTCATGTTTCACTGTGGATGAGACTACCAGAGAAACCGAGTGGCCGGGAAAATAGTTCAACAAAAAATGAAAATTTGCTGAAAAATGTACTCACCCTCATCCAAAAGATAGTTGGTTGTTGCTCATAATTAGCATTGCATCGCTTGCTCACCAATGGGTCCTCTGCAGTGAATGGGTGACCCGCAGAATGAGAGTCCAAACAGCTGATAAAACATCACAGAATAATCCACACCACTCCAGTCCATCAGATAATGCATTGTGAGGCCAAAAGCTGCATGTTTGTAAGAAACAAATCCATCAAGACATTTTTTTAACTTCAAATCTTTGCTTCTGGCTAAAATACAAGTCCTCCAATCATAATATTGCTTTCTTCAGTGAAAAAGTCCATCCCATTTTGTCCTCTCACATCAAAATCCACCCACATATTTTTAAGAACTGTTTTCACTTGTAAACTGTGCTTGATCTGTGCATATTTCTCTCCTGATTCAGATGAGAAAACGTTTTCACCGGAGAAAGCAATATTATCGTATTTTAGCTGGAAGCAACGATTTAAAAACATTTAAATAATGTTTTAAGTTAAAAACGTCTTGATGGATTTGGACACAGCTTTTTGCTTCACAAAATGTTAACTGCTGGACTGGAGTGGTGTGGATTACTTGTGGATTATTGTGATGTTTTTATCAGCTGTTTGGACTTTCATTCTGACGGCACCCATTCACTGCAGAGCATCCACTGGTGATCAAGTGATGGACTGCTACATTTCTACAAATCTCTTCCCACGAAGAAACAAACTCATCTACATCTTGGATGGCCTGAGGAAGAGTCAATTTTCTTTTTTGCAACTTCTACTTACAGGCTGCATGTCGATGTTCAGATCCACCGTTTTGACCGGTGCGTCAACTGAATCGTTGTTTTCTGCTGCAGGTTTCACGGGTTCGCTCTTCTTTTTGAACATTTTACCAAGGAAGTTGGACATCTCATCTCCACTGGGCTTTGCAGCTTTTTTGGGTGGTTCAGCATCTGTTGATTGTGTTGTTTTTTGCTCAGGGGTCGCTTCCACATGTCCATTAGCTTTGCTGCTGTCTACCTCCTCTTTTTCTGGTGGTTTTGGTTCATTTGTGACAGGGGCTGGCGGGGTTTCACTCTTTTGTTCTACTGCTGCTTCTTTGCTAATCTCTAGAACAAAAAAAAAAAGAGAAAGAAATGATGAATGCAAAGTACAGGGACAATTAATATCTATTGCCTTCAGTTATCAATATGATAATCGTTTTGGCCAGTCATAAATCATAATACACACCCACTTCTTATACACACTCGACATTTTAAAGGACAGTTGAGGTTACAGCCAAAATAACATAAGAGTACAATTATATTCAACTAGAATGTGTTTGCGTACTTGCATAAAGTGTGTTTCTGGCCTTATTTCTATGTGCACTGTGCAACTTTTATTCTCTCTTAATATGTGCATGAACAAATGCATGCATCTGCATTCTATGGGATACATACATATATAATATATAATATATAGATATATATATATATCTATATATAGAATATATATATGGACGATATCCTGACAATTTTCAATGAATAGCACATTGGATTTCAATTGGCTGTTCAATATGTGGACGCCTAAATTGTGACATAATCCAAATTGGCAATGGCCAATCCTGCATTAGCGTTTTGCTTTTCCCAGCTTTCGCGAACGCACAGTGACTGCCAAATTTCAAATGAAAAAGCATAGTCCATTTGCAACTGTATTTCCCATGTCTTGGGAGTTACGAGCCTGTCATATTTAAATAGCAATATTAATTACCACGTCTGCTTTTTCACTCTCGCTGCGTCGCGCATGTAACCTGCCAAAACTCAAATGGAATCGCAATTCCTTTTGCATTTGAATTTCCGATGTCTGCATGGAAAGCTGCCAATCATTGTGAGGGGGCGGGGCTATACTAGGGGTCGTGTTTGTGTTGGGAGGTGACGTCATTCACAGACGACCGTGCCGAATGCTCTGGTCAATGGAGGTAATCGGTAAAGGCTCAGCTGAAGGCAGCTACCAATCAGTTTCACACCTTTGTGAACGAACAGACAGTGCAACCTTCTTTGCACAATACATAATTATGTCTTTTTTACCCCAAATGTAGCGATTATCCCCTGCTAACAGCGGGAGCCACAACGGTACGCACAATAAGTCAATATTCACTATAAACCAAACGCTTTTCACCTGTCTCTGCATCTCTCCCCGTTTACTCTCACTTACACTTTTAATCCATAATAGAGAGCGTGTCACCTGCTTCAAGACCTTTTAGCGTTTGCACTGCACTTTGATGCACTTAAGCAAACAAACTAATCTATACTTTTATTTTCCACCTTACTTTATATTTTATTCAACAGTTTTAATCCGTTATGGAGTTTGCGTCCCGTACGTGGCACCAAAGTGTTGCGCCTGCCTCAAGATCTCTCACTATTTACAGCCACTGGACACCGCGATTGATGCACGTGATTTTTAATGTTATCATGCCTTGGCTGTGGTGTGTTCTGTGACAGCTGCACCTAGATCTGACTGCTGAAGTGTCATCTGGAGCAGGCAGAGTAAGAGTAGCAGCATTTTCTGTTTTGTCACATGCATCTTATCGGATCGTAAACAGACTGAGAGATCTTGAGGCAGGTGCACATATGCTATTAGATAGGAATAAGATATAGGTTGCAAATAGGTAAATACGTGTAGATTTGCTCTGTTTGTTTGTTTGCTTAAGTGCATCAAGTGGAGTGCAAACGGTAAAAGGTCTTGAGGCAGGTGTGACACGCTCTCTATTACGGATTAAAAGTGTAAGTGAGAGTAAACGGTGAGAGATGCTGAGACAGGTGAAAAGCGTTTGGTTTATAGTGAATATTGACCTATTGTGCGTACCGTTGTGGCTCCCGCTGTTAGCAGGGGATAATCGCTACATTTGGGGTAAAAAAAGACAGAATTGTGTATTGTGCCAAGAAGGTTGCACTGTTTGTTCGTTCACACAGGTACGAAACTGATTTGTAGCTGCCTTTAGCGGAGCCTTTACTGATTACCTCCATTGATCAAAGCATTCAGCACTGTCATCTGTGAGTGATGTCACCTCCCGATACAAACACGCCCCTAGTATAGCCCCGCCCCCTCACATTGATTGACAGCTTTCCATGTAGACGTCGGAAATTCAAATGCAAAAGGAATTGCGATTCCATTTGAGTTTTGGCAGGTTACATGCGCGACGCAGCGAGAGTGAAAAAGCAGAAGTGGTAATTAATATTGCTATTTAAATATGACAGGCTCGTAACTCCTAAGACATGGGAAATAAAGTTGTAAATGGACTTTGCTTTTTCATTTGAAATTGGGCAGTCCCCTGTGCGTTCGCGAAAGCGAAATGCAAACTCTAATTCAGGGATTTGCAATTGCAGTTGGATTATGCACAATTTAGCTCCACCATATTGAAAACGCAATTGAAAATACAATTTGCTATTCTATTTTGAAATGGGTCCGACTATCGGTGCCATAGTATGCTCCTGTAGATCCGTACTTTGATATATAAGGGAGATTAATTTAATTCACATGAACGAATAAATGTGCAGTATATCATATACATACCAGGTTCAGTTTCATCTGGAGCTGCTACTGCATGTCCATTCAGCTCTCCATTTTGGACTTTTTTCTCAGCATTTGCCTGGTGAATGATATTAGTTAGTTTCATGATCTGTTGTTCTTTTACATTTTGTGCCTTGGTTTAAATCATGTTATTTCAGTATTATTGAGAGCCTATTTTATGCGTTTTTAGAAATTGATTTTATATATATATTATATAAAATTTGTTTTTATTTTGTATTATTTTGGGGGGGGGGGGGTGGGGTTGTCAGTTTTTTATTCGTAATTATTTAAAGAAAACATTTTTTTGAATCAATTTTTTGTTTCAGTCTTAGTTTTCTTATTTTAGTTATAACGTTAACTAATTAAATTGATAAAAGTTTCTTTGTCAATTAGGCTACAAAATATATATATAATAAGTTTTTTTTTAAAAAAGTAACAAAATGTTTTTCTTTTATGGTTTAATTTTAGTTATACCTAAAACAGCCCTGGTATCACTTGCAGAGTTGGCTCAGTAACTAATGGCTATCACATTATTTCTTTCACAGATACATTTTTCAAAAGAGAAACAAACTAAAAATCAAAGTTTTTAAGACATAATTAGATTGGCAAAGGAGTTTTTTTTTCAATTATAATGCATAATTATAATGCTTTATAATCCTGCTTGTTCTGAATCAAGATTATACACAAATAGCTCCCAAACAACACATGCGGCCATACAATGACTTGCTACATTGAAAACATCTGCTATAATCTACGGCTAATTTGAACAAAAACGTTTTTAGGACTGCACAGAATATTTGTACTTTTAACAATATAATCATGACATTGCTAAAATGCTGGGAAATAAATTATACATTTTTCTTGTATATTTAACTTAAAAATATAGATGTTGCAAAATAAAGCTATGTTAATATAAAATAATAATAAAAAAATAATGATAAAATAATTTCACCTTCTGCCGTTTTTCCTGAGTTGAATGCTCGTTTCCCATGGTCGCTTCAAGTCAGCAACTAAATATCGCCATTGACATTGAAAACGGCTATTAAACATAAATATGATGAAAATATGCACAAAACAATTGTTCAAAAGTCTGTTACAAGAACTACATTTAATCATATCACTAAAAGTCCCAATAAGAAACACTACAGATCGCTGCAGGGCGGAGAAGCTCATAACCTGTTTTGGCTGTAGGTTCAATCCCATGCAGGGATGATAATTAAATTCTAAATACTATTTCTGATTACTATAAAACTTACAGACAATTGCATATACAGATTCAATAAAATTACTGAAATTAATAAAAACGACATTAATAAATATATTTGTATTTACCTTTCCACTGTCTTGTGCCCCAAACGGACAATTAGAGTCTGTGTACAGTTTCCAAAGCTCGATGAAAGCAATCTCCAGCAGTCTGCTGTCTGTCAGCCCGTGCGTGTACACATATACCTGTCCTAAGAGAGGGTGGGGCTCAAAACTTACTACCTTAAGGTACTTGTGAGACAAAATGTGGATGAGACACGGTCTGTGAACCTATTAGCACTGATGAACTCATGATCATGTCCTATTGTTTCTCACTGAGGAGCTTTTCCACCTAAATAAAGATGATATGATTATCATACACATCAAAGATAAGGCATCAGACAGTATCATCCATTACTTCACTCAAAGCACTGAAGCAGAGCGAGCGTCAGGCTGATCTGAGAACAGCTCTCGCGGGACAGCCTGTTTTGTAGGTGTGGTTTGGCCAACAGATTGTTTGTCAGTTATATAGCACAAGTTTATTTGCACAGTATGACTCTCATCCAGGGCTTGAGTACAGAGTACATAATCAAGCTACAACTAGCCTTTATTTATTTAATGATTGCTCACTTGCAGAATACATGGGAAGGAACATGAAAAATTAGGTGAAAAATAATTTTGAACAAAGAATCCTGAAAGAATCTGCACTGTAAAAAAAAAATTCCGTTAAATTCACGGTAAAAAAACGGCAGCTGTGGTTGCCGGAATTTTACCGTAAAAAATACGGTAGCAACGTTTTAGGTTTAACGGTTTTAACTTACATTTACAGTTAAATACAGTAATTTCATTAACCAATATAATGTTAATATACCAACCTACTAAAGTACTGAAATCTGTTTTGTACCTTTTGTAATACACTGATAACCTCCAAATGCAGGTGGTGATGAGAGTCACATGATGAATCAAAGCCCATCACTAGCAGCTTTTAGATAATAACATATATAAAAGGTGCACAGCGTCATTCACACAAACACTAAACACCATCACGGTAACACACATGAAACTAAATAATGCAATAAACATTCATTTAATAACATTAGGTGTAACACACCACCCTAATATACAAAACTGATAAGAAAAACTAAGAAGAAACATGTTATTTCAACAAAAAAAAACAAAATTTGAAATGTAACGCAGGGAATTCTGGGAATTCAAATTTACGGTTATTCACTGTAAATATACGGATTTTTCACTTCAAAATGGTATCTACCGTTATAATTTATTCCAATCATCAGTTAAATGCCAATACAGTTTACATCGTATCGTTGAGAAGGGTGTTCTGCCACAACCGGAGGCTGCAGTTTCAAGGACCGCAGCTTCTAGGACCAGCAGTTCTAGTCCCCTATTCTTTGTTAACAGCGCCACCTAACCGAATTGGTAATATAGCGGAGGCCTGCATTTCTGGGGGTGCCCTGGTGGTGGTAGTTTGTAGTAAGGTTTGTACATTGGAGGTGTTAAGATCGAGGTGGGGGAATCCAGAAAAACGAAAAAAAATATAATAAAAAATAGAAAATAGGTCAAGTAGGGATTTTGAGAGTTATAATTCATCAATTTAATTACAACGTTTTTCGGGACAAGCCTGGCGCTTTGAGGTGGACAAGTTTTAATGTTTAAAAATGACACTTTACAAACTTAAAATAGAAAAATGATACAAATGGATTGTCATCTTAAAACAACTGAAAAAGTGAGTACCATTAGCTTAGTTTCTTGAAATAACTGGGGGGTGCATTGGAGGTGTAGGGCCCCTAGAGGTGGGGGGAACGTATGCTCATTATCAGGTATTATAAAGATGGAATCAAAGAAGATCAGCATTTGCCATCACTCAATTTAGCCAATATGTAAAATGTTTGTAAGAGCAAGACACAAGACTCCCGAACGATTCAGAAGGCATATTATATACTGTCTTACTCTTTTTGCATAACACATAATACACCATCTAAAAAAGACCCCCTTTTTTCCCATCAAGTGCTGCATGGACACAAGGCTTCAGCTCCTAAGAATAAAAAAAAGAGAGAGAGGGGGGGGGGGGGGGGGGGGGGGGGGGAAGGGAGGGGAGGGTGGGGGGGAATTAAATAAAAACATTTTGCTTTAACATGTTTAACTCTGTAATATATATATTTCTGATTTAACACGTATGCACTGTTTGGGTTGTAGAGAGAGAGAGAACCAAACAGAATAATCTTGTTACTGACATCTAACTCCAAACTCCAAATTTAAGTATATAAGAGCAAAACCCCCCAACTGAATGTTCTCTCTTCTTTCCTCAATTGTTTATCAATCCGGTAACAATTTCTATGAAGCCTGTATTTATAATACATTTTAAGGGTTTTCTTAAGGCATTATGATTAATGCATAAAGCATTATAAAAAAGCTTAATAATATGTTGCATCATCTCATAAATAACCAAGACATTATAATACTTAAGCATTTGTGGTTATAACTTTTAAGAGTATGATTACGTATAACACACAATGATTACCATAATAAATCCACTTAATTTATAATGGATTATCTTGACATTGTTTATTTAAAATCTGGACAGTATCTTACTACATCTTGTGAGTAGTTAGGAGTGGTTGAGTGTTGTTTTGAGTGTTTCCTGTGAGTTTAATATTAATTTTGCTGTGAGCTAGTTTAAGACCATTTGTAATACTTTCAAATTAAAAATAGCAACTGTGTTTTTTTTTTTTTTATTAGAGTTAACATTTTTATGTTGATGGTCCCCTTTAGTCTATTGACTGTAAGCAACTTTTCAACTACATGTCAACTACTCATTAGAGTTTTAGTAGGCTTAGTTAAGGTTAGGGTTGGTAGAGTAAGTTGATGTACTTGCAAAGTTGCTTATAATGAGTAGAATATCTGTTAGGGAGCCATCAAAAAAAGTGTTAGCAGATATTAAGCAGACACTACTAATACTCTAATGACTGCTAGTCGACATGTAGTCGCAGAGTTACTTATCAACAGTTGTCTAAAGGCTACTATCAAAATAATCAAATTGATATTATAATAAAAATAGTTCAAAGCAAATGTGTTATTACACATTCATCTGATCTGATATTTGATTTTATGGCTGTTTGAGAAAAAAAAATTATTTATAAGTGTTCTTTGTCTGCTTTAAGTAAAGTGAAGTTACTTTACTTAAAGCAGACAAAGACCACTTAATAACAATAAGACCACATTAAAGTATTTTGGAATGTTTTCATGAAGACTTTGTACTTGTTATTTTACAGTAAAAGCACAAATGAGATGTACTAAGTTATTTGCAGAATCTGCAGATCTTAAACAATGGCAATATATAAGACTTATAATATATTATAACTATGGGAAATATAATCCATTGTAACTTAAGTAGATGCAATGTGTTCATTGTGTGTTATAAATCTTCATACGCTTAACCACAAATAAGTATTATAATACATTAAAACTGTTCTCAACGATTATTTATCAGAGGATCAACATATTATAAAGGTTTCTTATAATGCATTATTTATTCCTTATAATGCTTTATAAGAATAACTTTATAATGTATTATAAATACAGGCTTCATAGAAAGTGTTACCGTCAATCCTTCTATTAAAATATTCCACTTCACTGAAATAGTTATCAGAGAACAATCACTGTTGGGTTAACAGAAATATCAGTAACAAAAGGTGCACTGTGCATTGTGCAGAAATAATTCATATTCTACTCTGAGCTGTAATGATAATTCGGACCAGAAAGGAAGACGTGCTCAGCCTCCTGCAATGAGAAACTCCGGAGGACAGCCAGGGCATATATGATGGCCAGTGAAAAAACTGTTAATTTAAGTATACTATTATAGCACTACTGAACAGCAAGACATTATACATTGCTCCATACACGAGTAGCACCAGCATGCAGTTTATACAGTAGATTTTGTAAGTGACAAACACATTGCATGGTCCGGCATACCTCTGCACTTCATCTGTGAAGCTCAGTTGTGTTGGTGTCCTCTGCAGCACTCCTCTCAGACAGGCAAACAGGACAGTTGTTCCTCACTGTCGAGGTAGACAGGCACTCGGGAGGAGGTTAGCTTATGAGACGGCTTCCCGTTGAGTACACCCTATGGGCAAACCATGGTGCAAAAACAGTTCTTTTGAGGAAACTGATACATTTACGATAAAGATACAATAATTTTCAGCATAGTTAAAAGATATTGTTAATGCTATAATTAAGGCCCTTGGTGAACCTTTATGAGTTTGTTTGTAATGATGATTAAATGTGAACATTGTTTAAGTACCACTAAATGCTCCTCAGATCCCTGTAACTTCACAATGAAGTCCAGCAGTCTCTTTACCTCTGCAGTGTGGTCATCGACAGCCTGAATGTGGATTTTTTTCTGAGATAGCACTCTGTACACTGGCTGAAGAGTTTCTTGGAGCAAGTTTCTGGCCTCATCAGTCCTGCCAAAGTACTGCCAAAAGTACAGGCTAATAACACATATTGTGGTGCAACCAAGCAATGAGCCCAGTTTAATTATGAAAGATGATTTATACTTAACTAATATGCTAAAACAATGAGTATCAAACAAGTTTTCACACTAATACAGTAAGCTACAGGTAAATCTGACACATCTCACATCAACATGCTTTTATCATCTTTTTAAGTTTAATTAACGTGCTGGCTAGATTTACTTATTATAGTCATTATGTCAACAAGGTTTAGCCAAGGTTTTATCATGGCCACGAATTAAGAACATCGTAACAATCAATAAAACTAGCAATCGGGAATTAATTATTATTTCTTAGCAGTTCTCATGTCGGCTACGTAAACTTTGCATCGTTTTAAGGTTATAAAATAAACCTTAATTGAAAATCGGTAAAGTTAATCACTCTGATTGCTGTCCATGTCGACCATCTTTAGTGATCCAATTCGGTAGGTGGCGCTGTTACCAAGAGAGGGTTCCTAGACTCTGCGGTCCTAGAACTGAGGTCGAAACTGCAGCCTGCTCCGTTGTGCATGAACATCTAGTGTTATCGTGGGTAAATTTACCGTTAACTGTAGCAGGTTTTTACTGTAGCAGTTTTACAGTCTTTTACCGTTAAATTCACGGTCATTTTTTACAGTGTGGTTTCCACAAAAATATGAAGCAGCACAACAGTTTTCAACACTGATAATAATCAGAAATGTTTCTTGAGCAGCAAATCAGCATATGAGAATGATTTCTGAAGGATCATGTGACGCTGAAGACTGGAGTAATGATGCTGGAATTTCACCTTTACATCACAGAACATTTTAAATAAATAAATTAAAAACAAAGAACGGTTATTTTATATTGTAATAACATTTCACAATGTTACTGTATTTTTAATCTAATAAATGCAGCATTGGTGGGGAACATAAATAAAAAATAAAGAAATAAAGAACTTTTAAAAGACACTGCAAGTTGCCTTAAAAATTGATATCAATGTCAGAAAGATGATCATATTTTCCAGCATGATTTGAGATGTTTCAAAGAGAAGAAACATCCAGAAAACTGTTTACTTTAAAGTTTCAATTAGATTTAAAATCCTAGATTTTCAATGTGAGATACTATTATAGTTTGTATTTATATTTTGAATCAGATTTTATTCATTTTTCTTACTTTCCATTTTAATTTTGGTCAAAGCTTATAGTTATTTTTTTATTTTGTTTTTTTAGTTTTTTTATACGGTTGAAATAAAAGTAATAAATGCTGTTTTATATTGTATTTGAATTCAGTCAACATTTCTTTCTTTCTTTAAATTATTTTAGTTTTATTTTATTAACTATAAAACGCTGTTCTGGACACCGCAGATTCATTGACCCGACTATTTGATCTTCACAGCCTGTTAAACCGATCAGTTTAAGCTCATCATCAAACATTTTTGTTGATTCGCTTGGGTATCGTGATGAAGCCTGGTTTTGATCATTGGCTCCAGATTGTAAAATAAACCCATCCAAGTACCATCTAAATTCAAAGCATTTGTACAATATACTGTTCAATAATACCAAAACTATATTTTGATTCTTTGAGTCAAATATTGACATATGAGATGCTTCGCAATTCATTTGATTAATTAATCAGTATATTATGTAAATAATTTGATAAAAAAAAATTAAATGACCTGATTTTGTAATATTAACAGACTTTGACAATGATTCTTCTCTCGTTATTAGACTATATGAAAAATATAGGAATATTAGATAAATAAAATACTTGACATGACAAAATACTATCATTGAAAGGGAAAAAAACAGACAGCAAACGTAGGTAGGCTAACATAAAGTTGACTGTTCTCCTGCATTAATCTTGTGATGTAATCACAGCATAACTGATGTTAAATGCATGTCATTGTTGTTTTTGATCTGGCCGACCCCTTTGTGTTCTTGACCGTGCTTTCCGTTAAGTACATTTAAATTAATCAGATACGGTGGAGCCTGTTAAATGACTGTGCTGTAGATACGATATATTAGATATACATGCTTTTTAACTGGCATGCAGTCCGATCCATACGCCTAAATACATGCCGATTGTCTCCCACAGGCCCAGTTCGGCCGTTTCAGTCATTCTCCATTCTCTATTCAATTCAGACATGGTAGTTTGAGCTGACGAATCCTCTCGCTTTGCCAAAACTTACTGTAAACTCTTTAATATCTCATTAAATGAACGCCAACAAGAACACTCTAATATGTACAGTGCACTGTGTTTTCCTATTCAACAGAAAGCATGACAACTAACAAAGGAGCAGAATTTGTCATGTAAGCGCCGTTCATGGATACAGAGTCACATTGTAAATGCACACACTGGAGGCGAACAGCAAATTCCTTCGTGGTCACTGTGAACTTGATCTGTCACCATGAAAGGAATTCCTGCAACATGCTAACAGTGAAAAACCTTGAAGGCATTCCACTAAATCATCCAAATGAAGCATATTTTCATTAAGATATAAGACTGCACAGAATGCAAACAAGTTGCAATTATAGTTTTCACATTTATCAAATTAATATTTGTCATTGGTGCTCAAATATACACACATGTAAATTAAAGATAGCTATTAAAAATATCATATATGAATGGTAATTGTTGGGAAAAGGGGGGGGGGGGGGTGGGTGGTTGCATATCATCCCAATATTTGTCTTTGGGTGTAACGCTGTTTACAAAGAGGATGTTTAAGAAACTAGCACTAGTAGCAACCACAGTGAGTTTGTTCAGTCAGGTTGTGTCCGCTGTCATTATGTTAACTAAATATTCAACAGCTTGTGTCCTGTGGCACGACTCCGTTTTACTTACCAGAAGAACATTGATTGGACACTCGATAACATGGCTATTCTGAAGCTGAAAGAGATGGTTCACTCAAAAATGAAGGTTCGGTCTTCATTTTCTGTCATGCATTTCTTAAATGGGTCCATAGATTTTGTGCTAAAAATCACATTATGTTTGTTGCATATTGGTGTAAGGGAATGTGTTTATTGCGTTTTAAGGTTAAAAAACCTTTATTTTCCACAACTGTAGCATTAATTGTTTTCTCCTACTAATCCCCCGCCTTCGTAAAACTGTCGATTTTAAAAGCTCATCGGTCTGAAAAGCGAGGTGTGCTCTGATTGGTCAGCTATCCAGTGCATTGTGATTGGCCGAACACCTCAAGCGTGTGACGGAAATGTTATATACTCTGGGGATGCCCTGTCCGGCCGGAGCGACGAGACAAAAACATTAAAACCCATTACAAACGAGGCATTTTTTGCATCCAGTGGGAACATAATTACTGATTATAATGACTTTATACTGTCTTTTTACGCGTTGCGTTGCATCGGCACGCCGCGTAAACATAAAACCATGTCTGAATTTGTGATCGGAGAAAGGACAAACAATAAGTCTACTCTACACTGCTCAAAACTTCCGTTTGAATCATCAGTGGCAAATCCTTTAGATATAAAAAAAAACCCCCCCCGTACCCCCCTTTTTTAAACAGTCTGTGAGTCATAAACACCGGCATGTAGTTACTCTCGCCAGGATCGTAATATATATCTATATATATTATATATATATATATATATATACTGGTTAAATCATCATAAGTGTGTATGTCTATGTGGAAATAAATGACTATTGTCCGGATGTCAGTAAGTGTTGTGAAAATCCTGTCCACAACGAAAACTGCGGATAATTTCAAGAAAACCGAAATGCAAAACTTAAGTGCTCAAGGCAGTTATTCAAGTCAAACACATGTCATTCATTCTCCCTCTGACAAAAGCTGCACATTTCCGAAATGGCAACAAACTGGATAATTCCTGATGTTAAAATTAATCTAGAGATTTTGGATAAGAAAAGAGAATGGGAGGAAATTGGTAGTATTAAATAAGTATATACGGGAAAGATTTTATGCAAGTATGCACATTTATACTGATGGATCTAAAGACCCCTAAACAGGGCTTACAGGAGTAGGAATACTGTATATATTCCAGATTTTAAAATATCCTTAACTAAAAGATTAACATCTAAATTGTCAATATATACTGCTGAAATGGTTGTTATCATAATAGGACTAACATGGGTAGAAGAAGTAAGACCAGACAGAGTAGTGGTATGCTCGGACTCTGCTTCTGTTTTAACATCATTGATTACTCCGCAATCTTCTAGAGAAGATTTGATGTGTGAATTATTTACATTATTATGGCGTATACAAAGAAAAGGAGTGGTAGTTGGATTCTGCTGGGTGCCAGCACATGTGGGAATAGCTGGTAATGAATCTGCTGATGAATTAGCAAAAAATGCTTTAGGAAGAGAAGTAATAGATTTGAATGTTCCTTTAAGTAAATGTGAAATTAAAACTATCATTAAGGATAATATTATTAAAGAATGGCAGGACATATGGAATACAGATAATAAGGGAAGGCATTTATATAATATTAAAAAAATGGTTAATACTTAAAGAAGTGTAAGTGGTAGAAATAGAAAAGAAGAGGTTATTATAACTAGGATGAGACTTGGACACTAGGGATTGAACGCTTCACTGTTCATAACTGGAATACACGAGACTGGTCTATGTGGGAATTGTGGGGAGAAAGAAACAGTGGAGCATGTAATATATAATTGTACAAGGTATGATGAAGAAAGAAAGGAATTAATATTATATTTAAACAAAAAAGTTAAGGTAAATAAGGATTGGGAATACTTATTAGGATATGAGTTTAACAGAGATAGAGAAGGATGCAGGATATTAATAAAACACATACAGTATATACTACTGTGTTAAGTGAAAGGATTTAAATATAGAATGCGGATGCTCTATTCTATTCTGGATCTTTAGGAGACCACGGATTTAGTCTGGAGGAGCTGAACACACAGCACAGTCATTCTTGAGAAGTGGGACAAAACAGGGTGCAAAATTGAAAAAATAAAACCTTGTACTCAGACAAATGAAACTACATTTATGTATTTTATATGTACTAAGCTACTGAGCTATGTTTTGATACAACCTCCCAACTTTTCTCTTTTTTTAACAAAATGTGCTTTTTTAGCTTGGACTGTGTAATATCATTTCAACTTTATCTTTAACAGCATTCACGATGTTTTTAACATTTTAAAAACACATTCTCGTGTTAGCAGACAGATTGCACTTTCACATGTGACCGACAATTCCACAACAAATATAAAATATCATAATGAAATATTATCAAAATATTGACACATCTGACGGTGGTGACGAAACGCTGAATTTGTAATAATTTTAACTATCACATACACTGAATCAGTCAATTACTGTATTAAAACAAACACAACAAACAGTGAGTATGTTATTGTTTATAAAGCTTTTATTCAAGAGTCACATTGAAGTATTTTGATATATCATTGGAACACAAGATCTTATGTTGGTGACATCTGACGGCGTTGACAAATTTGAGTTCATGTAGTAGCCATTTTATGTTTTTCTGTTGATGCTAGATGCTAATGGAACCTGCTTCGGGAGAATACAATTATCTAAATATTTCAAATAATGAAATATTTGAAATTGGAAGATGGCGTTGACATATCAAGGAAATATTAACGTTAGGATTTAAAATATTCTAAAACTAAAACTTAGCAGAGCCTGTCTGACACTGATGTACTCTGCAGAGGTGACCGCTGCCCCTGATATTCACTGATTTTAGTACATTTTATTGAATGTCTGACGGTGTTGACAAAAAGTGGGGACGCAACTTTAAAATCTTATGAGACATGCATGTGTCATTAAAAAACAACTTTGCTTTTATAGGAGATATTATTAAGTGTTGCTTTTTATAAAACAAGCTCTTTTTCATCATTAAATTAGTTTTTTATCTATTTTATTGCATATGAATGATTGAACACTTCTCGGTGGACACACTGTTTTAGACGTAGTGAGAGGACATTAAGAAACACAGATTTGGTATAATAATGAGAAAATTCAATTGAAGGTGATGATTGTGTTAAATACATTCTATTATTAATCCCTCATGACATTTAAAATGTAAAATATTTTTATTTTTTAAAGCTAATAGCAGTTACCCTTGCTGGACCTGTTTTGTCCCACGTCTCAAGAAAAAGCACCAAGTGGAGCCTGGGGAGAAGGAATGGGATGGAGCATCGAATAATTATTTAAGTAGGAATATTTGTGTATATACTTGTGTAAGAACAGGAAAAGCAAAAGCAAGGAATAAATTGATAAATAAACCATGACTGCATAACAGCAAAAGTAGGTGGCGATATGCACACAGGATGTAACACGCCAAAAAACGGAAGAAGAAGAAGAATGGCAACAAACTCGTGAATACCCACGTGCTTCATTCCGCCGCCGTTCACGCGCGTGCAAGTAGTCCGTTTCCTGTTCAAGATGGCAGCCACCATGAAGAAAGGAGTGGTATGTGTTCACAAACGTCTTTCTGTCCAGCTTCACGGCGTGTTTTTGTGCGTGCTTAGTAACCTGTAAGTGGTGCTGAAAGATGTAAAACAGTGCACGAGAGAAAGAGAGATTATTTGTTTTCACTGCTTCTGAGTGCAGCTAAATAGCTAACCTCACATGATTCGTGATTTTCTGCCATTTACTTTTAATTCTTATTTACTTTTAGCGTTCTACAGTAGGTTATTTGCCTTCAGAGCACGTGCAAGTAAATATCTGCTTATGTCCCTCTGCGGTTATATTTACTAAGAGAGATATGTGTGTGTGTGTGTGTGTGTGTGTTGTGTGTGTTGTGTGTGTGTTTGTGTGTGTTGTGTGTGTGTGTGTTATTCGGCTTCAAGTTTTCTATACGAAACAAGCAAAAATAAATAATTTACAACAAATAATTGTAAATCAAATCAACCGTTTAGAATTCAATTCACAACAACATTAAGTGCATCACAGAAAGCTACTGTATTATATGACATATGTAATTATTTGCTGAGTGCTTATTTTTTATATCATAACATTTGAACATAATTGTGTTTCTTTACTCTAAAGTAATATTTAAACACTGCTTATGTCTACAGACGCGGTATACAAACGATATTATTGCAGGGCATTTTTTTATAGAGTTTTATATAGTTTCCTTTAAAGGGGTCATATGATGCAATTAAAAAAATTTTCCTTTCTCTTTGGAGAGTCACAAGCTCTTGGTGCATAAAGAAGATCCCTGAAGTTGCAAAGACTAAAGTCCAAAACCAAAGAGATATGCTTTATCAAAGTTAAGACTCTGCCACGCCTACCTAAAACGGCTTGTTCTAATACGCCCCCACATGTCTACATCACTTTGTGGGAAGATTTGCATAATGCCGCCTAAATTTTCACGCAAAGAAAGAAGGCGTGGTTTCAGTAACCGCAGTTAGTGTTGATGCAGCCATTTCAGGGAGATGCTGTGTATTTCAGTGCGAAAGCAAAGCCACTTTATTTGGCCTTCTGGAAGTAGATGCATTTAGGAATCTTTAAGATCACTTACAACAGAACAGCAATGCATTTTATGGACGACCGTTTCGTGAACCTAGGAGAGGAGGTAATTCTGACTTTGCTATGACAATCTGGCGCTTCTGAATCAGCTACTGTTTTGTTATTAGTTTAAGTATTTGCTAGTGACTGTTCAAATGCGGAGTTTTTCCACATTGTGTGTGTGTGTGTGTGTGTGTGTGTGCGCGCGCACGCGCAGGCGTGTGTGTGTGAGAGAGAGAGAGAGACAGCGTCACATCACAGTGGAGTCAGCGGGCTTAACCTCGCTTGTGTACTGCATCATTACGTGTCTGTTGCCTTTTTGGGCTTGAACTGATGGTAAAACTAATGACATTATTTACTGTCTTTACATTTATTTTGAAAGATGAAGCTCGCGATTATTGTAAGGGGCATTACATTTCCGAGACTGCGCATGTCGGAAGGAGGGACTTTGTAGAAAACGAAGCGTTTGAGAGAGGCGGGGCATAGAGGACCTACAATAATGTACAGTATTTGAAAAATAATGTGTTTTTTGAACATTCAAGCATGTCAACATATTCTGTTACACCAAATACACAAAATAATGATCTTTAAAAAAGCATCATATGACCCCTTTAAACAAATTGTGTATTTTAAAATAGAGAGCAAAAGGAGTTGTTTATATTGGTATAAATGCATTGTTTTAATTAAAAATCTTGCTCAAATCATAACAGGCAGCTGAAGATGTCAATGTAACATTTGAGGACCAGCAAAAGATCAACAAGTTTGCCAGGAATACAAATCGGATGTCTGAACTTAAAGATGAAATCGAGGCCAAAAAGGTGAGTAATTGGTTTGATTTGTATACATTTTGGGTTGCATTTTGTTCAGGCAGATGCTGATCAAACCCTTTTTTGTAGAAATCCTTACAGAATCTAGAGGATGCCAGTGATGACCTCATGATGTGTGAGGATGATGCAATGCTGATCCCGTATCAGATCGGAGACGTGTTCATCAGTCACTCTCAAGAAGAGACGCAGGAAATGCTGGAGGCAGGGAAGGTGACAAACCAAACCCTGTGTGTTTATGTGTGTTGTGCATGAATCTGGAAAACCTTGTAGCCTGATTGTTAAAGATCTGGGCTGGGAAGCTTGGAGGTTGAAATCTCACAAGAGTCGTGATCAGAGCCGGCCCGACCTAATAAGCGATATAAGCAGTGACATAAGGCCCCATGTCAGGGTTCAGACAGTAATGCTCAGTAATAATAACTTTGATAAAGTTTCGGTTGCATGTGTTCATGTTTCAAAATGAAGAGGTGGCACTATAAAACTGGTGCTGACTGCAGGGAAGTGGAAAAAGAGAAAAGAAAGTGAGCAAGATAAGCGTAAGTGATGGATTTTGAAAATATATTGTTGAAATGGCAGTTGCTGCATCGTGCTGTGAGCGCTTTGAAGACATGCTGTGCCAATGAAAATGAACGGTATTGTTGTCTTGGGCACTTCAAAATACGTGAATAATTCTAGTTCTGTCATGACAACTCTCGGAGGGATTGGCATGGTAATGTACATGACAATGATAATGTATTTGGTCTTGGGGGGAATAGATCTGCTACTGCTGCTGCTGCTGCTGCTGCTGCTGCTGCGGCAGAGCAAGTACAGAGACTTGCTACTGCCAATACATTCTCAACATGCTGCTGTGAGCATGTAAGAAATATTGCTGCTGCAAATATAACATACATGAAATAACCCCATATAGCATACATGAATCACCTCGTAGCAGATTTATACAGGTGGAGCTGGGAAGGTGGAGGGTTTCTTAAGCAAGCTGCAACTGCTACAGCAAGCACCAGTAATATATTTGAATGTTGAGCAGCGAGCAATGGCTACCGTTACAGAAGAGAACCAATCAGCTGTGCCATGTGATAATGATGTCATTAGGTCAGATTGAGTTATACCCATCGGACTGCACCATCTAGAGTTTCATGCCAGAACTCTGTATTTATCTTCTTATCTGAATGGTTAAGATTTTTAGAACGCATATTATCTTATTTTCCATCAACCAGTTACAACACTGCACGCTTACTACTGCAACTGATATTAATGATTTATTCTCTTTAATTTTCATAAACTCAGGTGTTCTTGCTTTATTAAAGCATTAATCTAACTACTATCACTTTTTTTTTTTCCTGAAAAAAAAAGGCCCCCAAAAAAAAAAAAAAATTTGAGTAAACTTTTAAATAGTTAAAAAAAGTCGTTTTTGGTCATTTTTCATTGGTCATTTTTTTACACCAGGGTTATTATAGTTAAATTAAAAATATTAAAAAACATTTGTTACTTGAAATAAAATACTTTTTTATTTTAGCTAGGTGACAAGGCAACATTTCCCATTTTCATTTAGTTTATCTTATGTTATAAAATAAACTAAAATAAAATGTAATATAGGCATTTATAAACAACAAAAACACATAAATAAAATTACTAAAACTTGAACTAAAATGAAAATGACAGCAAAAAATTTAAAAAATAATTCACATAAATGGAAAAAAAAACCCTATAATAGCACCTTAATGATACTAATATAACATTGCTTTTCAATAAGGTGTCAGTGTAAGTTGTATACCATAAAGGATGGGGGGCCCTCTTTTGAAAATCTGCTTAGGGCCCCTAAAATGCTGGGGCTGGCCCTGGTCGTAATCATTGTGACTTTGCACATGACTTAACCTCAGGTTACTGCAGGTGGACGAATAATATGTCTACTAGTTTTGCTAGCATTTCACTCGCATTTGCGACAAAAAATATACGTGTGCAAACTGTAAAATATATTTAGGAGCAAATAAATCAGTGCAGGTATTTAAAAATATCTTATTGTATGACATTTTAAGAGATCTTAAATTTTGCGACAAGAGCAGGAATTGCGATACAGGCTGATATTATTATGAAATTTCAAAAGGCATAAATGAGCCTACCTGTTACTTGCTCTACGTGCTTACCATTTCAGAGCAGTATACAATCAATGAAAACCGTGCATTTATGCCAGTTGCTTAGGATCGACTGTTGAGGAATTATGGCATTGTTTACTTTATGGTGTTTATTGCAGATGGTTGTAAGAGTGTATATTTTATCTCCCCCATATTTTTGAATGAGCAGCCAGCAAGAGTAAAGCTTATTTCAAAATAAGAGTCCCAGTGTGGCGGAAATGTTACGCCCCTTACCATACTGTGATGCCCTGTCCGGCCAGAGCGACGAGACAAAAACATTAAAACCCATTATAAACGAGGCATTTGTTGCATCCAGTGGGGACATAATTACTGATTATAATGACTTATACTGTCTTTTTACACGTTGTGTTGCATCGCACCACGTAAACATAAAACCATGTCTGCATTTGTGATCAGAGAAACGACAAACATCAAGCGCTACTCTAGCAGTGCTCAAAACTCACGTTTGAATCATCAGTGGCAAATCCTTTAAATATGAAACCATACTTACAGTCTGTAAGTCAGCATTATTTGTCAGAACACCGGCATTGTAGGCTACTCTCCCAGGAAACAGTCCTCGTCCTCCGTAAAATGCGTTGCTCACATCTGAATATTTGGTTTGAACTGTTCTGGAACAGTGTTGTAAACACAACTTAACCACTGATTTCTAGTTGTGTCCTCTTTTGAAAGGCCAAACAAAGTATTTTCCCTTTCATAACGAAACACACAGCGTCTTCACGACATGGCGGCGGTGGCAACAACAATACTACAGCGAGAATCAAAGTTACGCCTTTGCGTAAACATTTGGGCGGTGTTATGCAAATCTTCCCACACAGTGACATAGACATGTGGGGGCGTGTTTAAACGAGGCGTTTTAGAAGGGCGTGGACGAGTCTTAACTTTTATAAAGAATATCTCTTTGGGTTTGAGACTTTAGTGTTTGCAACTTCAGGGATCTTATCTATTCACGAACAGCTTGCGACACTCCAAAGAGAAAGGAAAACTTGAAATCGCATCATATGACCCCTTTAAACTTAAGCTTTTGTAGTCTCTGTCTGGGCTGCCCTGTTATTTAACACACACTATTCAATATACATATTATTCCATTGCTTTGCAAAACCAATTTGTACTTGTGTTTCTTGCTTGCTGAGTGTTTGTTTTGAACCCTGGTTGTGCCACTCAACATTTGCATTCTTGTATTCTGCTATCCACAGGAAGCTCTGCAGGATGAGATCAAAGCTCTGGAGGGTCGCGTGTCGTCCATACAGGAGGTCCTTGGAGATTTGAAGGTTCAATTATATGCCAAGTTTGGAAACAACATCAATCTAGAGGCAGATGAGAGCTGAGACCGCAAGCATGTGGACTTGACCCCATAGACTGTCAGTCTCCAACTGGAAATGGCATTTCTACTCTGACAGCAAGTTGTCGGCCTGTTTACACCGGTGATGCTTGTTTCATTTCACATGTCGTTATGTTTAGTGAATTATTTGAGCTGTTGCATGCAGGTGGTTTTGGGGCCGGCTGGATGAAGCATTCAGCAAGAGCGAATGAGAGGCACTGATGTAAAAAATAAAAAAAGCTAAATATTTCTGTG
The DNA here is from genome assembly GCA_018155175.1 of Sinocyclocheilus anophthalmus. Taxonomy (NCBI): domain Eukaryota; kingdom Metazoa; phylum Chordata; class Actinopteri; order Cypriniformes; family Cyprinidae; genus Sinocyclocheilus; species Sinocyclocheilus anophthalmus. The sequence continues at coordinate 374,979 of JADLZN010005529.1, read as the reverse complement.
GTTTCCTTTTTCAATTTTCTTATTTATTTTTTATTATTGGTGTATAATTATGTAGGCTTAGCATAGCAGTTAGTTTTGAGCTCATAATGAAAAAGCTGCAGGTTTTAATCCTTCAAGTTTCAACTCCATTCAACATAACCATTGTGCCCTTAAGAAAGACATTTAACCTCAGGTTAGGGATAGTGTGAGTCGCTTTGGATAAAAGTGTTAGATAAGGATTTGTTTAATGAAAGTTATTTCATATTTATTGTAAAAATTACGCTATCATTCAAAAGTTTAAGGTCCGTTTTTGAAATGAGTTATTCAGCAAGGATGTATTAAATTGACCGAAAGTGACAGTAAAGACATTTATAATGTTACAAAAGATTTCTATTTGACATAAATGCTGTTCTTTTGAAATTTGTATTAATCGGAGAACCCTGGAAAAAAATGCAGCATGGTTTCCACAAAAATATTCAGCACCACAACTGTTTTCAACATTGATAATAATCAGAAATGTTTCTTGAGCAGCAAATCAACGTATTAGAATGATTTCTGAAGGATCATGTGACACTGAAGACTGGAGTAATGCTGAAAATTCAGCTTTGATCACAAAAATAAATTGCATTTTTAAATAGTCAAATAGAAAGCAGCTATTTTAAATTAGAATTTTTTTTCACAATGTTTACTGCATTTCTGATCAAATAAATGCAACCTTGATGAGCATAATAGACTTAAAAACACTTAATCTTACTGACCCCAAACTGTTTGGAGTCTCATTCTGACGGCACCCATTCACTGCAGAGGATCCATTGCTGAGCAAGTGATGTAAAGCTACATTTCTCCAAATCTGTTCTGAGAAATATCTACAAACTCATCTACATCTTGGATGGCCTGAGGGTTTCAGGAATTTATAATTTTTGGTTAATCCATTTCTTAAATGGTAATTCCTTTAATAATAATATTCCTTTAACTCTTTCAAGAAATTATTACCTTTATATAATCTTATATAAACTACATGCTGTTAACTCAGGGCACAAATAGTCGGAAGTATTCAGAATTCAAAAGGTTTCCAAAAAACCTGGATTTTATCTCAAAATCAGAGATGAATAACACGTTATTCATATGTTGTATTGATTTTCAGCAGGAAGCTTTGAAGAATGCATTGTCTGGACTCTGATAGGGAATACAGTATTTTATATTTTAGTGTAAATACAAACAGCCACATTGAGCATTAAAAAGCTGTGCATTGTTAAAAAACTTCATACATTGTTTCCACAAGATATCATATTTAATCACACACTTTATTCTACTGAGCAAGAAGTATAATTATTACTCTGTAATTGCATCGTTACAGAATAAACACAGTCACTACATGGTGTCAGAAACGTGCTAATTGGCCTAGAAGAAGTGAGTGCTGAATTCCAGCTGTTGTGATTTCTTCATCTGCATAATCAAATGCTGGTCTGGTCCTGCTGGAGCAGCTGTGATTGTACTGGCCTAATTAAAGTGAGTGTTTGAGTGTGGCCTACTCCTCCTAATAAAACAGCACATAAATAAATGGAGTTAGAAGCTCTGGTGGCCGACCTCGGGAGACTCCAGATCTCAATTAAGAAGTTGCTCTGCCCTGTGGGCATAAAGAGATGCTCGGCCCACTCTCCTCCTGCATTATGTGCAGCCTAAAGCCTGAATCTGAGGAGATCAGAGATCTTACTTCCCACACAAGCTTCATTTCATTCTTTCCTATCTTTCTTAATTTCTTTACTTCCTGTTTTCTTCCCTTTTTTCATTCATGTCCTTTCTTTCTTTATTTCTTTACTACCCTTCTTCCTTCAGTCCTTCCTGCTTTATTTTCTTCCTTTTTCTCCATTTCCACTCTTCCTTCCTTCATCCTTTCCTTTCTTTTTAAATTTTCTTCCTTTTCTTGTTTCCTCTCTTCCTTCATTTTCCTTTTTCTGCCTTTATTTCCTTCCTTTTTTCTGTCCTTCCTACATTCTCTATATTAACATTTTTACATGCTTCATTATATTAATTTCCTTTCTCCATTTTGTTTTATTTCTTCCTTCATTTTCTCTTTCTACTTGTATTTCCTTCCTTGTTCCCCATCCATCCTTCCTACATTTCTTTTCCTTCTTTCCATCCTTCATTCTGTTCATTAAGTTGGCTTGAACGCTCTGCATATTTTGCATGTCTCTCTGCGTTTACACTTGGCATTAACATGGGATCAACGTGATCTGATCAAGCAGATCGGATCATCAGTCAATCAGGACACGGCGCGTTTACACTTGGCAACATCAGCTGACTTCTCGATCTGGATAACCGATCAGATCTGTATTTCCTGTGCAATATTTAAATAAGTCTGCAGTGCAAAGTTAACCTGAAGTGGTGGGTTTTCTTTTGAAAACTATTTTCAGTAGTGGGGCATTTTACAAATCAAAATAAATGTATGAGTCTCAATAGTGCTCTGTTCTTCCGACAGATCGGGAGAGAGGTGGCGGCATTTTGCGTGATGTCGACCTGCGAATGCAAACACGACAGCTGGATTGCGTTTACATTACACCCGGTTCAGACTACAAACGATTTTAGCCAATTTTTGCCAAGGGTTGCTTGACTTTGGTGTCGTGGGGATTTCTAAACGACGATGGGTGTCGGGCCAAGAGTCATCGTTTCCAGCTTCGTGTAAGTGTGCATAGTAGACGACAACCGATTCCGCGTCTGCTATGCTTCACGACATCAGGACAGAAAGACTAGCAGGTTTAATTTTTTCCCGTCGTCCACGACGAGTTCCGTCACATAGATGACGTTGACCAATAGCAGCACAGAAGCTATTTCAAATGTTTTCAAACATGGCGAACTGAAAGAAGCTGATGGTTCTCGCTGGAATTATGGATTGAGGAAGGTTTGTGGAGCTGTGGCACAGTACTTACTCCTTCGTATGAGTTCATCGAGGACTCCCACGCGAACAAGCAAGAAAAATGCTGGCGAACTATGCGAAGCGCTCCAAGCAATGTTTATATACTCTTGTTTTTTTCGGAAGTCAGTCAGTTCCGCCCTTCTCGATGACATCACACACGTTTTAAAGACGGCACGCGATGACTGGTCGGAAAGCAACGTGTGTCTGACATTTTCTTGTCCACGACACTACAGAAGTGACACAAGATTGTCGTGACCGCAAAAATATTGTGTATTCTGAACCCGGCATTACACTGAGATCTGATCACAATGTGTCCTCGACTACCTCTGAAGCAGGACACGCTGATTGGATAACATTCTGATCAGAAGCGCGTTTACACTTGTATTTTCAATGTTTATGTGGACAACATCCGGATACAGGTTGCATGTTAATGTCAAGTGTAAACGCAGCCTCTTAATAAACACACCTGATTCAGATAACCAGCTCATAAGAAAAGAGATCCATGCATGATCTTCTTTTCCGATTGACAGGATTCCTACAAAGTGTTCATTCTTCCCTACTCCCTGAGCACTGAATCCGTTTGAAGTCTACTTCCTTCGGTATCATTTATTCACGATTGCCTACCCGCCACGGCCTAGCAGCGTCTTCCCACACAGACATAAACTACTAGAGAAGTGTGACATAATTACCTCTGCAATCATACCATTTAAATTCACCTGCGCGCACTTAATGCCCCTCTGATGGGAACATATACGCTCCTTTTCGACTGGAAGCATGGCGGAATATCCTCCCCCCCTTTGAAGGTCCACTTCCCCTTAATGCAAATGTCTAAAGTAATAAAGAACTATACAACATGTGCAAGCGCGGTGGGTTGCAGGACTCGGGAATTGGATAACCACTGCATTGACACTATATTGGTGTTTAAACTTTAACTTCTATCACTTCTGCAGCTTACGCGACGCAGCTAAATCAGGGTTTCAACCTCATTCCTGTAGGTTCCGGAGTCCTGCAGAGTTTAGATTAAACCCTAATTAAACACACCTGAAAAATCCCAACTAATTCAATCTATCGGTGTATTGAAAACTACCTGATATGTGTGTTGGAGCAGGGTTGGAACTGAACTCTGCAGGGCTGCGGCCTTCCAGGAACTGAGTTTGACACCCCTGTGCTAAATCATGCTTGCAACATACTAAAACATGTTAGCAATGTGCTAATCATGCTAACAAAATGCTAAACATATTAGAAACATGCTAGTAACATGATAATCATGTTAAAGTGGTCGTTCACCCCAAAATGAAAATGACCCCATGATTTACTCACACTCAAGCCATCCTTTGTGTATATGACTTTCTTCTTTCAGATTAATCCAATCAGAGTTATATTAAAAATAGTCTTTGATCTTCCAAGCTGTTTTACATGGCACTTCACGGGTGTTGCATGCATCAGTCCAAAAGAAGTTAAAAAGCGCCCATCCATAAAAAAAAGGTCTCTCACATGGCTCCGGGGGGTGATCATAGGCCTCCTGTAGCGAATCGATGCATTTTTGTAAAAAAATATCCATATTCAAAACGTAATATTAACTTTAATGTAGCTTGCGCCAACAGTTGTACACGGAAGCAGCTCCGGGAGGATGATGTATGAGTTCAGCGTTGCGCATGCGCGGTGAGTCTCGTGAAAACCAACGTTTGTTTATAGGAGCAAAGGAAGCAAAGTTTTCTTATTTTGGCAAAGGAAAACCAGTCTCCTCTTGAATTATATCGAAATCTTCCAACATTCTTCTTTACCAATCCTCGTTTGTACTTCTAATTAGTGACCGTCATTTTGTTTTGATCTCTCCCCTTCGCTTACGCATTCGTGACTTCTGAGAGGCGCATGCACAACGCCGACCTCATACATCATCCGCCCGGAACCGCTTCCGTTTACAACAGCGAGCGCAATATTTTCCTTACACCAAGCCCATCGATTCGCTACCGAGACCTTTGTTCACCCCCCAGAGCCGTGTGAGACAAATTTTTTTAATGGATGGGCACTTTTTATTTCACTTCTTTTGGACTGATGCATGCAACACCCGCTGAATGCCATTAAACAGCTTGAAAGATCAAAGACCATTTTTAATATAACTCCGACTGGATTCATCTGAAAGAAGAAAGTCATATACACCTAGGATGACTTGAGGGTGAGTAAAACATGGACTAATTTTCATTTTTGGGTGAACTAACCCTTTAAAAACTTGCTAGCAACATGCTAATTCATGCTAGCAACATGTTAAATCATGTTAACAATGTGCTAGATCATGCTAGCAACATGCTATTAACATCCATCTAAACTTTCAATCTTCAAGCTTTTACAGCTGCTTCAAACTTTCAGGCTAGGTTTTCTCAAGTCAACTCCAAAATTTGTTCACAAACTTTACTCATCTAGTTCCCTTTATCCTTCATCTTGATTCCTTTCTTCTTTATTTTTTTCTTTCTGCTTTTATTTCCTTCCTTATTTCCACCCATCTTTCCTTCATTCTCTTAACTTAATATCTACTTTCTTTCTTTCTTTCCTTCTTTCTTTCCTTGCATCTTCTTTTCTTTCTTTCTTTTTTTCTTTCTTTCTTTCTTTCTTTCTTGCTTTCATCACCTTTTCTTTCTTTCTCACTTGATCCTACTTTCCCTCTTGTATCCTGTCTTTAATGATTATTCTTAAGTGCTTGTTAAGCACATGCTGATTTCAGTAAACACTCTGTGTAGCTGCAGGCACTGAGCTGTTGTTAGTGTTTAAGTGATAAAGTCATCACAGTGAATTACACCTTATGAGCCTTTTGCACTTCGGATCAACTGTGTTTAACTCAAGAGTGTTACTTGTTTGTGTGACTAGACTTTTCTTTGCTCTTTAGGTATGATAGGTATGAACTGGATATTTATAATTTAGATACAAACTACAAATATCTTCTTCGATGTAAGTCTACTGTTCTTGGATATTTATTGCCCATGAAGTACGTTCCAAAATCGAAATCTGAAACCATGAACCTATGTTTGGTCCTTCATTTATTGTAGATGAGTTTATTCCTTCATCAGAACAGATTTGGGAGAAATGTAGCATTACATCACTTGCTCACCAGTGGTTCCTCTGCAGTGAATGGGTGCCGTCAGAATGAGAGTCCAAACAGCTGATAAAACATCACAATAATCCACAAATAAATTTTTCCAAATCTGTTCTGATGAAGAACAAACTCATCTGCATCTTGGATGGCCTGATGGTGAGCACATTTTCAGACTATTTTAATTTTGGGCGAACTATTCCTTCAAGGTGATTTAATTGCTTTAGGGATCCACATTTTTAAGTTCACATTGATGCCAGTTGTGATGTCAGAATGAGTAATTACACATTTCTACTGTAAGGTATGATCCATGAGCTATGATTTGAAATGCACTTCCACAATCTTTCTACTAGAGGTCTCTGTTCCTCAAGTAATTCCATTCTAGGCACAGTACTTTTAGACACTTCCACCCAATGTTCACACCAGATTGTCTATGGGGGTTGCATGGAAAGGTCAAATTTCTGATTGAATCTCTCATTCTAACAAGCCACTGAAGCATGCCTTGTTTATACATTTTGATCACCATGCAATGTTATTGCCTACAAAACATATGGTAAACGCATGGCGCGCTGTGCCGCCCATGGGAGAACAACCACAAATCTGTCTCCCAATACTCTCTCCTTTCCTCTGGGGAGCTTATAGTCATCACTCATTATCTCCCTCAAGCCCTATAAAACATACAACTGCACTGAGACATATCGCACTTGCTCCTTTTTGTGTCAGAGGTAATCACAATTGCCAAGGAACAAACATCACTAATTTTTAATGCTTTTTTATGCTGCATGCTGCTACTTGTGGATTATTTAGGAGTACGAGAATCCCTGGTCTGAAATTGCTGCACTTTCCTAGCGTTGCCTTCTATCCATCTGTACGGCCTAGTATCTGGATATATTATATTACTCACTTTGAAATATGAAACAGACTTTTTCAATTATTTTTAAATCCAGACACTTGGGTATAAGAAATATTTTGTGGAAGATATACTGCAGCAATCCATCTCAAAGCCCAAATCTGATAGGTTGCATAATGAACTTCATCTTTTAAATATAATGCACTCAGCAGGGGTTTGAGGTCCTGGAGATCCATCTACCTGCAGAGTTTGTGCTGGAATTTCCTGCTTTTTACTTGGAACAAAAAAACTGTGCAATCGAATGTCACTTGACGTTTTTCTGACATGCATGCGGAAATCTAGTGCTCTGATTTTTCTTCAATGCGGATGTATGATGTACACAGCTAATTGACCTCTAAACAAATAAAATGCATCAATGAGTCAAAGTTCCTACAAACACATGATCATACCTGTTCAGCAAATGTTTGCAAAGACAGGTGTGTAAAACAGTACACCATCTTCAATGCTGATAATTGTACATCTGTCAAAACAACCATCAAAACATTTGCCAAGTAAAGCTGTTTTGTTTCTAGTAGGATGTCAAGTACAAGCCCAGCTTACAAAAAGTTGTTCTAAGAACGTTTTACTAATGTTCAAAATGTCATCTTTTAAATGTTTATGAAATGGTAATGAAACATGACATTGTATCATTTTGCAAACATATGGGACTATTAGTTTTGAATGTTCCCTGAACATTTTGAAACAAGTAGCAACATTTAAGAAAACGTTACTTGAATGTCCTGACTAAAACGTTTTAGAAGAAAAACGTTACATGCACAATGTACTGTATAAATAATGTTGTTGTGCTAATGTTTTGAGAATGTTATTAAAGACCAGATACTTTAAATGAGCGTTCTTATTCACGTTAATGGAAGAATGTGAATACTTTAAGAGAACATTGCCAGAGAGAACAAGGAACTTTGAGAGAACATTGCCAGAACGTTAGCCAACGTTTTGAAAATTTTCTGTTCGACTTTGTTAATGTAGCATTAGTTCAAACTCTAATCAAATGCGCTGAAGCAGCTAATCTAGAGCTGTGTCCACAGTAAGGGTACATTTACATGACAGTGATGTATTGAAAACAGGAAAATATTTTCAGATTTTCATTTGCATTTTTGAAAAGTATCGTGAGCAGACGACAACATTGTCAAAGCAATCCCCATCCACACGAATCAGCAAAAACAAAAATGCAAAAATGCATGCCAGGCAGTAGTTGGTGGTCACTTTGTAAAGAAACACTACACGCCTGCGCACATACATATTCCTATTTACTGAACATGTAATATTCATGTTCAATATAAAGACATTTATAATGTTACAAACGATTGACTTTTCAAATAAATGCTCGTTTGAGCTTTAAATTAATCAGCGAATCCCTTAAAAAATGCATCACGTTTTCCACAAAAATATGAAGCAGCACAACTGTTTTCAACATTGCTAATAATCAGAAATGTTTCTTGAGCAGCAGATCAGCATGTTAGAATGACTTCTGAAGGATCATGTGACACTGCAGACTGGAGTAATGATGCTGAAAATTCAGCTTTGCATCCCAAAAATACATCACATTTTAAAATAAATTCCAATAGAATGCAGTCATTTTAATTTGCAATAATATTGCTGTAATAATATTGCTTTTTTACTGTATTTTTTTAATCAAATAATTGGTGAGCATGAAGAGACTTTTCAAAAAAATAAATCGTACTGACCCCAAACATCTGAACGGTAACTAGAGCTATATTTCTATTTTGTTTTCAAGTGACTTGAAAGTCTGAAATCAACTTTTTTGGACTGTTTTCCTATTGCATTTGACATCACAGCTCAAAGTTCAAAGGCCAGCTATCTGTTAGCACAAGCCTCCTCAGTACTTTCCCATCACCAGTGAAGTATATACATTAAAGTATGTAGTATCAAGTGAGTTGGCACAGCCACTTGATATTTTCAGACAGGTGTGTAGCATGGTTCAGCCGTGTTAAGATGACTTCTCTGCTTCCAGCACATTCAGACTGACAGTGCAGAATGCGCTCACAAAATGGCAAATCCAACATCCTCCGCGCGCTTGATGGAAAACAAGAGCCTTCACTTGACAGCCCATGTAGAAGAGATTATGACAGCCTGACATGTATGGGAGCACCAGGGGATTTGTGGCAGATTATAAACCTTGGCCCACTGCTGGATGAGGCATGGAAAAGAGCTCAGGGACACGTTATACGATGCACAGCGTGGGCCGTGTAAGAGAACTCATAAAGATTCGGCGTGAAAGAGACGCTTCGTTGGTCCAGATGGACTTGCAGTGAGGAAGCAATCACTGGCAGGTACTTGGAGATGAATTCATTTGCCAATAATTACATTTCAATCACTGTGGCTTGGGACGCTCTGCTAGGATGCTGAGGGCTTGCTGAATGAAGTCATATTAGTGTGTGTTTGAACTTTGCAGGGAACAAATCTTTGAAACTGAGTTTCAGAACCGGGCATATCATTATTGCTAGCCTGTCATTGCCTTTGGGAGAAGGAGTGTTGTTTTAAAAGGATAGTTCATCCTGTTAAATTAAAATTCTGTCATTATTTACTTACATTCATGTTTTTCTAAACTTGTGTGACTTTCTCTCTTCTGTCGCTGGATCCTGGTAATTCTTTTTTTTTCATATAATAAGAATTCATAAGGCTGTCAAGCTCCAAAAATTATGTAAAAACATAATGACAATGAGTAATATAGAATTTTCCTGAAACCACTACAAAAATGACAGACACCATGAAAATTAATTTGGATGCCCCAATGAGAAACGCTGGTAGTCGATGCAAAACAAATGAGTAAAAGGTAACAATTTTCATTTTTGCGTAAACTGTTTCTTTAAATGTAAAAGCAAATATTTTTTGGAACTGTAGGTTTATTTTTTTTTTTGCCATACTCTGGTGGATCTTTAAAATCATTAAATATTCATCTTATTTTAAAGGGATAGTTCTCCCAAAAAATTAAAATTAGCCCATGATTTGCTCACCCTCAAGCCATCCTAGGTGCAGGGTGCGAACTACGGGGGAGCTAGGGGGAGCTTGGCTCCCCTTAATAAGACATGGGCTCCCCTGAAAACGTGAGTTGTGAAAATTTGGGGGGTCTCAAAAAATATTGACAATGTTTTATTTTGACGTGCAATTTTTGTGTAATGGGTGATCATCGTGGATTATATGTGTAAATGGCAAAAATAATCATCATTCATGCAGGACGGCGATTTAAACCTAATTCACTTCAATAAAGATAACTATACATGCTATTCTTGTCATGAGCATCAATGTGTGGGGCGCTGCGGGGCAAATTCCACTCGTTTCGTACATGTTAACTCAAAGATTCGTAGAAAAAATTTAAACGTTGGACTCTGTGGGCGATTCTGTGTTAAGGCAAGGCATGTTATTCGCAATTATGTGTTGTGGCTGGGTTGTTACAGGTCTGCGTGACTCTCGATGTCTTAGGCCCAATTGAACAGAGGAATTATGGTATTCTTCTGTGCCTGCGGCGCCGAGGTACTTAAAAAAACCGTTGTTCATTTGAACTCAAAGACAGCCTGATGCTTTGTTTATAGGCTATTTGTGGGTGGCTGTTTGTTGTTTCACCTATCAATTCGTGTCGATAAAGTATAATAGGGTAACTCCTGTAATAGTGATTTATCCTATATAGTGCTTGCATAAAGCAAGTAGTGCATACACTTGTAGCTGTTATGTATCTTTGTAAGTCATTGTAGCTTACAATAAAACAGTAAAAAAACAAGTGGGCTCCCCCAAAGTCCATGGTATAGTTCGAACACTGCCTAGGTGTATATGACTTTCTTCTTTCAGACGAATACAATCCGAGTTTTCCTGAATCATATTTCACTACAAAAATGACAAACACCATGAATACGAGTTTGGATCAACATAAAAGTGAGTAAAAGATTTTTGGGGTAAACTGTTTATTTAAATGTAAAACTAACAACTTATGTATTGTATATTTTTTGATAATATAGTGGATCTTTAAAATGATTTGATATCCATTTTTTTAAGATCAGCCATATTTCCTGTGTATCATTTTTCCCCTTACAATTTTCCTCCAATCAGGTTTTGAATAATCTTCAGACCTCCTGAAAATGTTTTTGATATTGTAAACTTTTCTTTTCTCTGAAACATTTTCCACTCCAAAAAAAAGAAGAAGCTAGGAACATGTTATGAATAGCCTACAAGTTTAGATTGCACCAATTTGATGGCATCAAATTACAGAATTTTCTTTCTATTTTTATTTTTTTTTTGGTAAAATGTGAAAACTATAATTTATGTATTGCAAATGTATTTTTGTCTTACTCTGGTGGCTCCATCTTCCTTCATCACTGAGGCAAAGAACTGATCATGGTTTTCAGATTGGACCACATCCATTTTGTATGGAAGCCAGTTTCCGCCACTGAATAAAAAAATAAAAGACGTAATTGTGAGTTTATATCTCACAATTCTGACTTTTTTTCACAGAATTGCGTGATATAATCTCACAATTGTGAGTTAGAATTGTGAGATAGTAAGTCACAGTTGCGAGATAAAAAAAAAAAGCAATTCTGACTTTATAACACGGAATTGCGAGTTATAAAGACAGAAGTGCATGATATAAACTCGTAATTGGAGTTAAAGTCAATTTTGAGGGGGGGAAAGATTGATGAATTGTGAGTTTATATCACGCAATTATTAGAAAAAAAAAGTCAGAATTGTGAGCTAAAAAGTCGCAATTACCTTTTTTATTTTTTATTCAGTGGCGGAAACGGGCTTCCATAATTTTCCCTTCACAACAAACACAGACAGTTTTCTGTGCGCCTGCATCACATTATGAGTTATCCAGAGGCACTGAGTATTGTTCAGCAACTTGATAATCAATCAACAAAGTTCAAGTTTTGAAATCTTGAGTCCCCTAAAAAAAAAAAAAAAAGGCAATTTTTCATCTAATATTTATATTTTATGTTTATTTCAGTAAATGGAAATAATAGCTTTAGTTTTAGTTAACAATAACAACACTGCTATGAATGAGAAACCTCTACAGGCTAACAGGACCATGCTAACCTGCCAAACTAAGTCTGGTATCACACTTGAATTTGAGTTGAGGGTTTTCCTCTCGCCTGTGCCGATTTACCGGCTCATCCTCCTATGATGACTCATGGGCGCCTCTCTCCTGATGCCACGGTCCGGCTTCCGTAAGCGAGGAAGCAAATGCGTTTCGAGAACATCCGCGGCATGTAATCAATCAAAGTTCCTCTTTGTATCAGTCATCCATTGCTATTAGAAATGAGCTAAACTGATTAGAGGGGAAGCACAGAGAACTTTTATCATCTGTCTCTCCGTTCTCTCCCATCTGCAGCGCTCTGAGACAAAGCACTATTGGGTGTGAGGGATAAAACATTAATCTTCTTTTAGTAAGTGTGGTAACTGCTTTACTCCCGTGAGCTGGCCGGGGGCTGCCTGGGCGACTGCTTCCTCCAAATATGTTTTCGGGATCACTTTACAGTCTTGTACTGTGGGGCACAATGGGCCCGAAATTTCATCTTCACATATTAATGTATTACAGATGTATGAGTGTGTTTAGTTACACAGTATCAGAGTCAGAAATTAATGGGGCCTTGTAGCAAAAATGCTCCACAAATTCAAGTTAAAGAGGCAAAAATTGCCCCTGCACAATTATATCACATCTATCACACACCTATCACGGCTCTCGTGATAAAATGTAAATGTTAAAATCAAAATGCTTCAATTCATCAAATGATAGTAGATCTGCACACTTTTTATCGTTTTTTTTTTTCTTCAGTGTTGAGTATAATAATCAATCACACACGTTTCTTTTGAGCTTGTGAATGCGATGGCCAATCAGAGGCATTTTTGATTAGTTTATCCTGAAAACTAGCCAATCAGAGGTGTTTAAATTAGTCAGCGTTGAAAATGCTAGTTTTGTTCTGGCCAGTTTTGGAAATCAGTGAACATCCCCTGCCGCCGACGCTGGCGACCCGGCCGCCCGTGCCCGGGGAATAGCGGAGGAGAGACGAGCAGGAACCCCATAAGGCGAGGGAAAACCGGCGAGGAAGCCGGAGACGGGGAGGAAGGGGAAGGGAGGGAGAACAAGGAGAGAAGAGCACCGCAGCGGGCCAGAACGAACGGGAGCACCGGCGAGGGGGACAAATTCCAGGGGGCACAATTGCCCTTATAATGAAAAGTAATTTAGCTCCTGCTCAGTGTAGAGAACATGTATTTTTCCTAAGTCAGCAATGAGAACCGTAAGAATAGCCTTAAACCAAAGAAATATGAAATGAAATAAAACTTCTGCAATCATTCATTCATCCTCATGTAATTTGTGGCACAATGCACAAAAAAATTATTTCCAATTTCCCTCTTTGTCTTAGAAATGCATGATGAATGGGTGGGGGGGTGGGGGGGGGGGGGGGGAGTTTACAGTGACACTTACAATAGAGGTAAAGCGGGGCAATCTATAAAAAAACACATATTTTTCATACACTTAAAGGGTAGTTCACCCAAAAATGAATATCCTCTCATAATTTACTCACCCTCCTGTCATTCCAAACATGCATTAATTTCTTTCTTCTGTAGAAAAATATATTTTGAAGAATGTTGGTAACCAAACAGTTTTGGGTTCCATTGACTTCCATTATATGTTTGGTCCATATTATGGAAGTTTAGTTTAGTTACTCACATTCTTCAAAATATATGCGTTTGTGTTCAGCAGAAGAACAAAAATAAAAAATAAATAAATGCATATACAGGTTTGGATATACATAAGGGTGATCAAATAGCAGAATCCTTTTAAGTAAAAGATCACTTCCTATGTATTAGTGATGTCCAAGTTTACTACATTGTCACTATGACAATGTAACGCTATAAACAATAAAACCCTAAATCAGCTCAAGTAATACATTGGTTTTAACAAAATAATTAATGTAAGTGCATAAAATTATAAGCTTCACATTTCTGAGTTTAACTCCTCAAAAACGGCACTATTCACTTCCATTGTAAAGCTGAGATTTTTAAATTTTTTGGGGGGGTAATCAACAATATGCCACAAATGCTGTTTACTGAAATTAACTTGCTCTGACACCGTTCACACACAACCAAATTTGCATCAAAACTGCATCTGATGCTCAGGATACTGACAAATTTGTCCCAGACATTTCTGTATATCCAGTATTTATATCCCTCATGTGAAAGGCAGAGGGACACAATGGGCACAGTATTTAGAAATGACAGATATATCATGATAAATGGATGTCATTAAGGGCCCCTTTACACTTGGCATTAATTTTTAATTCACATCTGGAAATTCTTTAGCTGGACTGCATTCACACCTTGCATCCCAACACATCTACAACGTGTGATTGGATCACATTTACCTGTGCAAACATCACATTTTCTTTATTATATTTTATTCTCATATTTTATTTTTTATTTTATATTAACTTGATATTTATTTTATTATTCTATTTTATTTACGTATATTTTATTAGCTTTTTTCAAATCTATTTACATTTTATATTTCATTTAAGTCTCCTTTTTATTGTATTTAAGTCTAATTTGATTATATTTTCAGGTACCAGTAAGACTTGCAGTCAGCTTGTTTAAACAATGACTTAAATGCATTCTTCCAATTGTTTCAGTGATCCAGTCACAATGCTTTTATGATTGGCTTTTAACGTAGCCAAGTGCCTTCCAACTGTAACTGCATCCCTGCAAAGGCATGTTCATATCAGGCGTAAAAGGTGGCCTCTGTTTTCTTTTGTTTTGCGCTGTTTTTCTTTCTTCCGTCTAGTGGAAAGCAGCATTACTCCTTCCAATAAACACACAATCCCACAGTCAGTTGTAGTAGATGACCACTGGGAGAAGGTTGACTGGTTTGTAACCCCAATATCCCTGAGCATCTGATGGTCGGCTGTAACATCTGCTGTCTCATTTGCCATTCTAATTCAAATCCCAGTGCGCCTGGAACTGGGAGAGAGCGCTCTAATTGACTCAAATTGCAACATACTTTTTCAAGAGTTGTTTTCAGAAATATTTACGGTCACATCTCACAGAGGTCATTGGCCAGGCAAAGAGTTGAACTAATATTCATAGTTATATTTCATTTCATACCCAGAGACATTTAAAGGGACAGCTCACCCAACAAAAGGAAATGCAGTCATCATTTACTTTTTTGTAAACTTCAAAAAGGATGCAAACGCTCCCTAAAAATTCACAGAGATCGTCCGTATGAATTTTGAGCTATATTTGTAGCTTTGTATGAGAAACAGACTAAAACTACTAAAATTCACTAAAAACCAGATGAATAAGAGTTGATTTTGAGAATCAGATCAGTCCGATTTGTGAACTAAACATTCAGACTGGCTTTGTGAACTGGATCAATTGATTCACTGAAAAGATTCAACTCAAAAGAATGATTCATTCACAAATTGGGACAAATTTTGTTAAATAATTTTTTTTTATTTTTTATTTTTTAAACAATAAATGTGGATCAGAGTTGTTAAGCTTTGCACTATATTCGTAGCTTTGTGTGAGAAACAGATTAAAACCACTAAAACTCAATAATGATAATCAATAAGAATTGGTTCTGAGAATCAGATCAGTTTGATTTGAGGATGAATCATTCAGACTGGATTTGTGAACTATTTGACTCAAAAGAATGATTCATTCAAAAATCTGACACATTTTGAAGAAAAGTTTAAGATTCAAAAAGGATGCAAAATCTCCCTAAAAAAAATCATGAAAACACATATGATGTTTGAACTACTTTCTGTTTTTTTAAGTATCTTTTTATAAGAAAAAGGCCAAATTCACTAAAATGAATTAATAACCAGATGAATAAGACTTAATTTTGAGAACCAGTCAGATCTGTGAACAAATCATTCAGACTTGATTTGTGAACTGGATCCACTGATTTACTGAATTTTGTTCCAATGAAAATAAATGTGGACCAATGACATTTTCCAATGACAATAAATGTGTGGAGTTTTTAAGCTTCAAAAACAATGCAAAAGCTCCCTAAAAATTCATTAAAAAGTTCATATGACTTTTGAGCTATATTCCATTTATTTTGAAGTAGCTTTGTGTGCAAAGCAGAACAACATCACTAAAATGCATTAATAATAATGAGTAAGAATTGATTTTGAGAATCAGGTCAGTTTGATTTGTGAATGAATCATTCAGACCGGCTTTGTGAACTGGATCAATTGATTTGTTAAAAAGATTTGACTGATAAAATGGATTCATTCACAAATCGGGCATCGCAATAAATCGAAACAGTGTATTTTTGTATCACTACACTCTTAAAAATAAAGGTGCTTCAAACGGTTCTTCAAGCGATGCCATATAAGAACCATTTTTGGTTCCACAAAGAACCATTCAGTCAAAGGTTCTTTAAAGAACCATCTCTTTCTTACCTTTTTATAATCTGAAGAACCTTCTTTCACCCCAAAGAACCTTTTGTGAAACAGAAAGGTTCTTCAGATGTTAAAGGTTCTTTATGGAACCATTTAGACAAAAAGGTTCTTCTTTGGCATCGTGAAGCACCGTCTCAGGTTACTTATGTAACCATGGTTCCCTGAGTAGGGAACGAGACACTTCATCCTCTAGGGGTCGCTATGGGGAAAACCTCATCGTGACTCGTGTCTGAAGCATACATTCAAAAAACACCAACAACACGTTGGCCGGCGACAGCCATGACGTCACTACGGTGCGACTATAGTATAAATAGGCGTGGGAGCTACACATCATTCACTTCTTCCTCTGAAGCTTGCGTCCAGAGCATGGCAAGAAACCTAGAGGACGCAGTGTCTCGTTACCTACGCAGGGAACCATTGTTACATACGTAACCTGAGACGTTCCCTTTCATGGGAACTTTGAACTGTGTCCTCTAGGGGTCTCTATGGGGAACGGTATACCCACGCCAACATGCTGAGGGGTGTGCATGCCAGAACCATGGTGAGCACTAAGTACAAACTCTACCATATTGCTATGGTAGTTGCCCCTGGGACGTTAGACGGCTGTCAGTGACGTTATTCCCTACGGCCAGAGGCCTAGGCTACATACCCAAACTTACTTGTTAAGGCCAGACTCCTGGGCCCGGGGTAGAGCTCAAGGCTTGAAATCAGGATAGATTCTTTTAAGGGAATACGACCAAGAGCCTAGCATCATACTAATTCTTGGCCTGTCACACAGGGGCTACCGCAAGTTTGTCTTTGCATGTGCTGAAGGAACTGTCTCAACAGACCTTAGTAGCAACACCCTGTAAGTAGGTATCCAGAGGATACATAGGAGGAGTGGTGCCAAGGCAGAACCGGGGTTTTATACCACTCAAAAAGAGCACGAAGTCTTGCGCGTAGCTCTTACCATACAGGATTTTTAGAAACGTGGGCAAAGCATAACGTTCACACTTACCACTTATGTGGATTTTAGAAAGTGGGCAAAGCATAACGGGCACACTTACCACTTATGTGGATTTTAAAAAAAGTGGGCAAAGCATAACGTGCACTACACTTGCATACCTTTCTAGGGGTTCTCGTGGCACCCTGACAAGGCAGCCTATAGATAAAAATAGCGTATCCCCAGACGCTATATCTACGGCTATAATGCTGGAGTGGCTAGCAGTAAATCTGTAGCTGGGGGAGAACATCCAGCTCTCAATGGAGAGGGAGCTCAACCTACAGCATGTTCCCATGGTGGAACAGCTAGCAGTTATTCAACTGAGGGAGCAACACACTCAGTTCTCAAACCGAGATGGGGCTCGACCTGCAGCATGTTCCAATGGTGGAACAGCTAGCAGTTATTTACTTAGCTGTGGGAGCAGCACACCTAGTTCTCAGTCGAGAAGGGGGCTCGGCCTACAGCATGTTCCAATGCAGGAACGCTAGCAGTAGTTTACCTTGGCTGAGGGAGCACAAACCCAGCTCTCAACGAGAGGGGGCTCGACCTGCAGCATGATTGTAAAATCAGAGGGGTAAGCATACTGCAGTCTAGCCAGACTCTCATTCCAGGTAACCCTTTGATAAAGGGGAGCACTGCTCATTACTACCACGAGGATAGCCCATGGAGCGAGGATTCTAACTCCTCAGAGAGGATTAACGCTCGAAAGAAACATCATACTCACAATAACCCTCAATGGTGAGGGGGGTGATGCCTCTAGGGGATATCCTGGTGATCGGGAAAAACCCCTCAGGGCGACCCGGATACGGTAGACCAGTCAGGGTAGCATGAAAGCGTAAACCCCAGCCCGGACGTCCAGGAATTTTTTTTTTTTGCAGTGACACCGGGGGCCTGATAATCACAAAACTCCCGCAGAAGCCTGTGTTATGGCCGCATGATCCAGGAAGTATGAAACCGAAACCTTACTTACCTTCTGGACATATCTCGACGAGTGAAATAAACACTGCAAGTCGAGCACCCTGTTTCTGAACCCAGCACGGGAAACACTGCAAAGAAGCTAGCAGAAGGGTACACACAACCACCAGTTTTCATTAGCACATACATATATTTATATACATTATATTTAGACATGGAGCGTACTCACCCACCACGGCTCCCGCGTCGAAGCTCTGTCCGGAGAAGCCTCTAGACAGGACCATCAGTAAGATGGTCACTATGAAACCATAGAACACCCCAAAGCATCATAGTTCCAGAAGGAGACTGTTTATGCAGGAGATATGGTGGTTACAGGGGAATTAGGAAGGGGAAGAAGAGGGTAGATGTTACACCCCCTGAGGGTAAGAGTGGATACCTAAGTATTACTCTGATCCGGACGAAAGCGCTGACTCCTTGTCTGGATCACATCCCTTAGGTCTTGCTTACCTCCCTTTGACCCGCGATTCCTCTTACCCTTACCCGCAGGCGGGGGAGGAGTGCGAGTCGCGACACTAGCCTTCTGTGTTCGTCTCTGATCCTCAAATCGAGACGTGCCAGGACCCCTGGGTTGTTCGGGCTCAGACCTGGACCTTCGTGGAATGAAGGTTTTGAAGGCCGCTGAGCGCGCCTTCGCCTCCCTGAACTTTTCGACGACCGTCTCAACGGATGTACCAAAAAGTTCAGAGTGCGAAACCGGGGCATCGAGAAGAAAATCCCTTTCTTTCTTCCCGATGTCTGCCCGGTTTACCCACAGCTGCCTCTCCGTTAATACCATCGCCACCATGGATCTGCCCATGGCAGAGGCAGCCTGATTAGTAGCACGAAGAGCAAGATCCGTTGTGCAGCGCACTCAGCTATCTCATCAGGAGAAAGGCCCTCGCCTTATCCAGGTCTTTCAGCAGGTCAGCATGGTATGCCTGGAGCACCACCATCATGTTCAGCGAAGCAACAGCCTGACCTGCTGCTCCGTATGCCCTGCCATTCAATTTAGATGTAGCTTGAAGAGGCATGGATGCAAGGAGGGAGTTTTGAGAGACGATATCTCATCCATAGAGAGATAGCTAGCTAGCGTCCCTTCTACAGGGGGCTTTCTCTCATAGCCGTTTTCGCGCATTGCCTCGATGTTGGCATAACTCGTATGCTTGAATCGATGGATGCGTGAGGAAAAATCGGCCTCTTCCATTTCTTCTCAATCTCTGTATGGAAAACAGAAAGAAAGTTAGGCTCACCTGAGCTGGAGGGTTATGTCCAGAAAGATAACGTTCGTCGAGACGAATTCGCGACGCCACTTCCTTAGTCCGCTTCCACGGCAAGTCAAGTCTTGCCGTGGCGCGATCCTTAACCTCTAAGAGCTCATCATACGCAGGGCAGGAGGATTGAGAAGGCTCAGCCTCAACTTCTTCGCTCTCTTCATCCATTTCCTTCTCTTCCTGGGCTGAACCCAGCAGAGAACTGGCCCCTGAATCAGACAATGTTAAAGAAATAACATCATCCTCCAGCGGCTCTCTCTCGCCCCCCCCGATGAGCTCGGAGAAGGAAAGCCTCCTCTCTAAACTCATCGGCCAGTTCCACCTGAGATCCCCACGAGCTCATTCTCTTCCGTGCTTCAGCAGCGGCGGGTCCTGAACCATGGGAAACAGATGGTTGTCCCTCTCCACTCGAGGAGAGAGATAAACGAGAACGGAGCTTTTTCAGCGAGAAGCTCTCACAATGCACGCAGATTGCCTCATCGAAGACATCGCGTGCGTGCTCCTCGCCAAAACAAACAACACATAGATCGTGTGTGTCATCTGGTGTCAAATAGCGCTGACACGGATGCACACACCTTCTAAATGCTCTACTAGTGCTCGCCATAATAAAGAGATAGCTCTTACTTTTTCCTTGGAAATGCATGCTTGAAACAGAACAGTCAGTGAAGACGAAGAAGAGAATTATGTGTTCTCCCGGCTTCTATTTATACTATAGTCGCACCGGTATGACGTCATGGCTGTCGCCGGCCAAACAAATTGGTGTTTTTTCAATGTAGGCTTCAGAAACGGGTCA
The DNA here is from genome assembly GCA_018155175.1 of Sinocyclocheilus anophthalmus. Taxonomy (NCBI): domain Eukaryota; kingdom Metazoa; phylum Chordata; class Actinopteri; order Cypriniformes; family Cyprinidae; genus Sinocyclocheilus; species Sinocyclocheilus anophthalmus. The sequence goes on along the minus strand of JADLZN010005529.1, from coordinate 354,678 downwards.
CGACGAGGCAATCCCCATAGCGACCCCTAGAGGACGCAGTTCGAAGTTCCCATGAAAGGGAACTTTATTTTTAAGAGTGTAGAAGTAAAAAACTAAATATAGGCTATAAATGAACTACACCACAGTCTCATGATTTCAACATCACTATCACCAAGCTTCAGACAACAAAACGTTTTTACAATGTTTTGCAAGAGCGCCTATTTCAGGCATTTAACCAAAAAACCCACCGACTTTGGGACAATAGAACCGGAAGTGCTAAAATGCACTCGTTCCTGGGTTTTGGCCGACAAAAATACATCATCCCTGCGCTCTAAGTACACAATTCCAACCACTTTTTTGGTCTTTCTTCTTGTCATTTTTAAAGACCCCATCCTCCTTCACATTCATTTTAAAGAGCAGCCAGGATCATTTCAAATAATTAACTTTTTGTCTTCTACTGCAAGTTTAGAAACGACATTGAGAGAGAGTAAATAAAGTCAAAAGTTTCATTTTTAGACAAACTATTCCTGTAATGTCAAATGTATTGATTCATTTCCATGAAATGGTCCCGTATAATTTAGTGAATCTATTTGAAACTTGGTTCCCTCTACTTCTGCTCTCTTCTGCATGGCCGGCAGACTTTAATGGAAAAACAAATGACTTGCACAGAAAGAAAAGTCTCCACCGGTAATACATTTCCAACTTGATTAGAGGTAAAAGCTTGGAAGTTCTTTCGTTTCTGTTGATTTAGTTGATAAGGGAATGAAATGAAAAGCCATTTCTACTTGCAACTGAAAGTTGCATTTCAAAGAGACTGTTCTGTCTTTGTGTAATACCTGATTATTAAGGATTAAATGTGTCTTCAGAAACTAAATTCTGTGCAGACTATGTCAGTTTGAGGAAGTTATGACATATGCATGCAACAGCCACAACAAATACCAAAGTGTGCATACTGAGCCTCTGATGTACAACTAAAAATCAGTATTAGATTTGTGGCTGTTGTTCAAGGAATGCAAAGCACAGGTTGCTTTTGTTTGTATTAAGATGTGCCAGGGCTTTAAAAGCATGCTGTGCCATTTAGAAACGGATCCAGCGAGAGTAAAGCAAGCACAGGCACTCCAGTTTGACCCGGCCTGTGTTTGTTAGTCTCCATGCGTCGCACCTCTTATAGACCCGGCTTACAATAGATGTGGGTGGTAATGTGAGTTTCTGAGAGCTGTTAACAACATTGTCAAAGCGTATCATAAAAAGTCTGCCTCAATCTCACACGGGCCTCCCATTGAGCGTATTTAAAAGTGAGAAGGTAGTTAGAGCCAAGCTTCCTTTCTCATTTAACAGTGAATGCCTTTCGCTAAACGCAGCTTGGACTAAATATTCCAAGCCTAATTCCCACCAGAGAAACATGTTCATAATTCATTTCGGAGATGAGAGTGTAGAAGTTTGTAGTGATTGTTCATTTTTAGTGCATAATACCTGTTCTGGGTCATTAGGGAACCGAAGGAAAATTATGAAACTAGGAATTTATTTGGAAACAATTTCAGGGCCTGCATAAATCAGGAGTTTGTAAATTAGCATTCGCTGCCAGTGTCAACATGCTAAGACTTCATTACTGTTGCTGCTAACTAGTTTATGCAGACTGCAGAGCTTAATATACATTCATACATGATACAAGTCAAATATGCATATTCATAATCAAGATGCATCATGTGTATGCATCAAGTGACAACTAAACAACCAGAAAAGACATCTTTTGAGTAATTGTACTTCATTATAATATTTAAAGACCCTCATTACATTTTGGATTGTTCATTCTATTTGATATATTGTGCACCAGACAAATTCACTTTATGCATTTAGAAATTACAGACTGACTAAAAGCCTTTAATTAACCCTTGTGCGTCCTTGGGGAGATTTTTCCGTTGATTTGGACTATTACTGCAAACAGCATTTGTGGGTGTGGTTTTGTGTGTGTGTGTGTTTCTAATATTCGATTTAATATTGACCCTCATTTCCTTTCATAAATGTATTTCATTTTTTTTTTTTTTTGGTCCTGATTAACCATTAAATCCATTTCCAACTGCACATACTTTGGTCACAGGCGTTCTTAAGAGAAAATGCTTCATCTTTGAATGTGTTTTAAGGGTGCACTTTTCCCCATCCTGAAAAGTTTCACATAAAGAGTGGTACTTTCACTCACGGAATAAATCAATCATGACTGACTCTGACTAGAGCATTTCTTCAACGACTTTAATCATTGAAAATGTTTTGCTTTTGTGTAATGTAGTCCGAAGAAAAAGTCCAAGACGACGTCCACATCAGCCACTGCAACATAAAATTCATCATGATAATCTTCACAAATGAACACGATTATAAACACAACTAGGCTTTGAAAGTGGACTAGTGAGTATGAGTTTATATATTCAGCTGGAGTCCCATATGTTAGCAAGCTCATTTTTCAAGACAAGTAAAAGCTTTACACAAGGGGGTATTACAGATGTATTTTATGTTGTAAAATAAAACATGAAAGTATCCTGAGCTTGTGCTAACCACCAAGGGTGCAGGTTTGATTTTAGCATTGGTGGGGACATAACGGCAGACAACAGATATTTAATTGTTTGATTTAAATTATTGCTAGGGACAATTTAGAAATTTTTGGATAATGGTAGGGACATGTTACAGCATCCCTACTAAATCCTAATCAAATCTCCAGACTGGCTCTAACTTTCGGCAACTAGCGTCAACTTCTCCAGTAGTGTATTCCAGCGGCAGCCCCACACAGAGATGACTGCTGCACAAACATATGTCCCAGGCCTGGTCCTCTCTCGTCACTCCTCATTTTATTCTTCCAGAGCTCCTCACTCAGTATCATTTACTCCACCGACCTCGCTCCGTTCCCACGGCTCTCAGCCCCGCCCCACTCATCACAGACAATTTAGTAGTCACTGGATATTGGTAGGGACATACCAATATGCACTGGTCCTTATTTCAGGCATTTAACCAAAAACCTAGTCAAAAACACATTCATTTTGGAACTGGAACTGGAAGTGCTCAAATGCACTTGTGGCCTACAAAAACCATGCCATCCCTGCAGCACTCAATTTAACATTTAATTTGAGTATGATGTGATTGCAATTTCAGGTGACAGATTTCTGTATTTATAATCAAGACATTGGGAAAAATTGCTTTGCAAAGTTTGTGCACTAAAACGGAAAGGTGCATTAGTCTTTTCATTGTACTCTTTACTTTTAAGTACAGTTAAATTGAGTCTTTTTTATATTTCACTCAAATAGGCCAAATTGTTTTGGCTAGGACTTTTAATTAAGTCCAATTTTGACACATAGCCTATAATTATGCATAATCTCTCAGTATTTGTTCGAGTGCTGCCTTTGCATCTATTCAGGCAAGTTAATTACCTTTCGGACTAAACTGATTTTGAATGCATTTAGGGTGGGCGTAAGTGCCGTCCTTCTGAGTGTCCACTTCAGCGCAAGTCGCAGAGGTCAGTGACTTTTACCGTCTCCAGAAATAGCGAAAACATCAGGTTTGTTGTGTTTTAGCGGAAAAGATCCACTCACAAACTTCTGTGAGCACCTGTGAACTCTGATCCTCGGAGTGCACTTTTACTTTCCTCCATCAATTATTAATACAGCGAAAAAACGACAGTTTTTCTTAAACAACAGTGTGTCCTCCTAATGAAAACCGAGGTGCCACACACACACACATGCAGCTCTCCATTAGAAAGATTGCTGTAACAGTGACAGCCCTGGTCCTTTGTGTCGTTTCGGAGTGTTTCCGTAAACCTCAGAATATCCCTGCATATTGTTGAACAGACATAGGCGGGTGGCTTTTTTCTTAGGTATGATAGATGGAGTTTGGAGCTGCTTGACTGTCCGCATCGTGTCCCTATTCTCCCAGAGGGGAAGAGACCGCCATCGAATAGCAGTATAATGCTTCCAGCGAGCTTTTGTTTCCCCTCAATCTACAGTGACTCAATTGTTTCACGCTTTTATTGGCTTCCTACATAGTGCCTGTGAGTCGAGCGCTTATTGAAGATGAAGTGCGACGCTTCATTGTTCACCACTAGCTTTACTCAGCATTACTCAACTAAATTAGACACATTTTCCTGCTCCAAATTATTCCCAGTAAAGCTCTTCCTCCGCTCGCGACGCTGCATAGCGAGGCTAGTCTCACAAGGTTCTGTAGGCTTGAATTAGGCTGAAATATATGTAACACATCACTAATGTACCCACTGGTGAGCTGGTGTCTTAACCCTCAACTTTAGGGGTATGGCGTATCTTGCGGCATTTGGTCTTGGCTGCCCAAGATACGTATTGTATTTTAAAAGTAAAGGGGCTATATCCGAAATTTCACCATGCACACATGTAGCCTATGGATGATTTAATACACATATTCCATGCAATTGTTTCCCATATGATGTGCCTGTGTGGCCAATACATATCACAAATTTAAAAAAAAATCATATATACAGTTAAATTACAAATTGTAGTCCGTTACTGATTTTAGGTAATATAATAAGACTACTTTTTGATTACTTTTGACCAATCTCATTAATCACATTGATTTAGATAGGACAATCTTGTACCATATTGATATAAAAATACAAAGAGTAAGAAAATATATTCTATTTGTTGTTATTAACAACATTAAGTGCATTAAACATTACATTAATTTATATAAATGTTGTAATTTAAATTACAACATTTACAAGATACAATCTACTCTGATAATTCAGAGAAGATAAAATACAAGAAGTTGTATTTCATCTCTGTGTCTGATTTGAAGTGGGCAGAATGCTAGAGTTAACAAGCCATAACTATCGAAAATAACCGCCATTTTTACCCTTCCGGTCAAATATTGCGCTGCAAATATCTTTAACAGCTCTAACTTGTCAAAGCTGGCAAAGACTCTGGTATAAGTGGGATAATGCATGGCTAGCTGTGCATTAAACAATTTTAACTGTGAATATGTTAATGTCTTGTTAAATTTTTTGAATTATTAACTTCCTCGGGGTATTCAGTACAGATTTCATTTCAAAATGGTTTGGCTGACACAAAAGTTTGGGAATCTCTGCAGAACCACCATAATAACTTGATAGGAAAAGATGATGAAGAATGAATAAATTATGAATAATTCACTGCCATTGTGTGAATATGTAATCATGTAATCCATAAAAAAGTACCTGTAATTTGATTATGAGCATTTTAAAATTTAATATAATCCAATTATGGGTACTCAATTTTTGGAATCTGTATTCCAGATGACATATAATCAGTCCTAACCAGCGCTGTAATCTGTGTGTTTCTGTGTGTGTGTGTGTTGTGTACAACAGTATAATGTATGTATACCTGTGTACACCACCACACAGTATAATTAGTATAGTCATTGCATTATTATCATAGTTTGAACTTTAAGGTATATTATAATCTATTCAATTAGCGACTTGATTAGCCTCCAGCAACTCACTTATAAGTGCTGAATGTTTCCTTTTGGATTAGATTGTACTATTGTTTATCACAGACTTTGCCAATTCTATCACTTTAATACATTTTTTTATTCTAATTCAAATCAAGAGCATAAGGTATTTTTTCCATTGTTATTTATTGTCGCTGTTTATGCACGTATGTATTTATTTATTTACTTTATTTTGCAGCTGACAGGTTATGACCAAAGGTATGTTATGTGATTAATATTTTTCTTGATCTTTAAAAGTTTGTGTGTCTATGTGTTTGTTATTGTCATGAAGGAACAAGGAATATGTCAATACTTGATCTTTCGGTAAATCTTTTCAACTTGGACAATGTTGTTCATGTCACTGTTTGAGTTAGACGCTATTCTGAATCTATGTCATCTACTGAACACTATGGCAACCTGTAATTTGTTGAAATGGTAAACGTTTAGTCACCATTCGCTTTTACTGCATCTTTTTTCCCATCCCATTCAATGAAAGTGACTAGGCTGTCAGACCATAACATCTCCCTTTGTACAAGTTTGGATGAATAAATGACAGATTTTTTTTTGACTTTCCCATAAAATATATCATACCTTTGTTAAAACTGGGACATAAAGTATATAAATATAAAAAAGTCTATTTATGAAAAAAAGTGATCCCACATGGGTACACACTTTTGCAGTGTGTTAAACTTTGTATTTTCACATTGCTGTGAAGGTCAGGCTGGACTGCAAAGGATGTTAGTTGTCTGCCTCCACGTGCTGTCTGGTGTTTGTGTGTGTGTTTCTCTTCAATGACACGCTGTCATTAATGGTTTTCTCAGAGCTGTCGATCCTGCTCCGTGTAAGTCACCATTTAGTGACGTGACATGTGGCCAAGTATGGTGACACATACTTGGAATTAGTGCTCTGCATTTATCCCATCCAAAGTGTACACACACAGCAGTGAACACACACATAGCAGTGAACACACACCCAGAGCAGTGGGCAGCCATTTATGCTGCGGCGCCCGGGGAGCAGTTGGGGGTTCAGTGCCTTGCTCAAGGGCACCTCAGTCGTGGTATTGAAGGTGGGAGAGAGCGCTGTACATTCACTCCCCCCACCTACAATCCCTGCCGGTACGAGACTCGAACCCGCAACCTTTGGGTTATGAGTCCGACTCTCTAACCATAAGGCCACGACTAACTTTTTTCATGTTTAGATAAACGTTTGATGTTTAAATGTAAGAATATTTTTCGATGGCCCTTAATTATGTTGTTGTAGTAAAAATGTAGCATTACATCACTTGCTGACTAGTGGATCCTCTGCAGTGAATGGATGCCGCCATATTGAGAGTCCCAACAGCTGATAAAAACATCACAATACTCCACAGTATCACAACAACAACCACCCAGTCCCATCAGTAATTTAATGTCTTGCAAAGTAAAAAGCGGCATGTTTCTAAGGAACAAATCCATCATTAAAATGTTTTTTAACTTTAAATCATTTCTTATATCCACCCACATATTTGTGGAGATCTGTTTTCTTCCATTTTGGCTTGCAAACGGTGATTGATCTGTGCATATTTTCCTCCTCGCTATTTAGAAGATTTTTTTTTTTCATGGAGAAAGCAAATAATTATGTAGAGAGGATTCGGTATTTTAAGTCCGTAGCAACAGATAAAAATGGCCATTGATTATATTTTTTGTGTGGTTATTTGATCCATAGTTTTTTATCAGCTGTTGGACTCTCAATTCTAAGCTATAAACGCAGCCATTCACTGCAGAGTATCCATTGCTGAGCAAGTTACAGAATGCTAATTTTGTCAGAATCTGTTCTGCTGAAGAAACAAACTCCTCTTAATACTAAACACTCTTTAATGACATTTAGAGGAAGTGAAAAAGTAGAATTGTGTTTGAATTTTTCTGTAACACTATTTAAACTCTTTTAACCCTCAAAATCTTTTAAAAAAACACCCTCAAAAAGGCAGAAGAGAGTTTTTTTTCCAGATGAAATGAGATGGTCATGACACGATCGAATATAACGGCTGATGTATATTGCAGCCATTAAAGGTGGTTGCTGAATTATTTATAATAATTTGCTTCTTTGTTCAATGACAAGGTTGAATGGGCAAAGAGGTTTTAAAGTTTAATATAAATGCATTTTCTTGATCAAGGAACCTAGCAATTGATTATTCTCTAGCTTGAGAATCAAACTGCATTTGTAAAGCTTACAAAAAGGGTTTGAATGCAGGCCAGTTTTTTTTAATTAATATTATTACAGTTTTTGTACACACATTGTTTACAATAAAAAGAAAAGGCAGTGCTTCAACCAACAGGACAGATTAGACCTCCTCAATACCCCAAATGTTTCTTTTAAATGGCAGTGAGATTGCATGGAGATCAAATTAAGACTTTTCCTAATGCTTCTCACATTTTAACCGCCCATGACAGTACGGTTTAGTCTAGCACTACTTTTAATCACTGTCTGGTTTTATAGTTGTCCCACAAAGGGAAGAATAACACATCTCTCACCAAAACTAATGCAATTTGCTCATGATCTGATTAAAGGTTATCTAGATAAAGGGGGTCAGTGGAGAGGAATCCCAAATTCATCGACATGCTTTAAATTATTCTAGAGTCCCTTGACCCTCAGCTTCGTCTGCGATTCATGAGGGGCCATTATTGATTTAAGCAGGTGTAAGAAAAGCCGTCTCACCGCGGCGGAAATTCAATCTTACCTGACATCCGCGGGTTTATTGCTCAAGACGCTGTCACAACAACCTGTGCTGCTCGCATTTCAAAACAAATGACATAATTCACCATCTTGCAGTCTCTTTGTGCCATCCGCCAGCAAATATTACTCCATCACTGTACGTTTGGTATAGCTGTAACGGCCCCAGAAAGTATTTGGACACTTGAACATGTCTGAATGCTATTAAATAGTAAAATATCAAATTGCATTTCAATTTTCGGTTTTTAACAACGTATGTCATTGTTCATATTTCTATCAGATGTACAGCCATAACTACAACTGTGGTTTTTCTAAGACACTAGTTGAAGACACTAAGTGATATTTATGTGAATTTGGAAAGACTTTGCAGATGCCATTTGCTTTGATATTATGTAACTATGCAGGAAAATCCATATATTTTAACCCTCATGTTCCAGTCATTTTGACCTGAATTTATTTATTTTTTTTCAGAAAATTTTAGTTAATATTGGTCTCCTTTTTTTGGGATGTTTTTCTTACCTTGTGATGCTCCCAGTGACCAGTCTACAAAAAATAGCTTATAAATGTCTTATGGTGTTTTATCACCTAATATTGGATTGAATCTTTTTTTTTGTCAGCTGGTTTTCTTTCATTTAGCACAGGTTTTGTATTTCTTGGTCGTGGGCCTCATAGATCTGAACTCGTGCATCTCAGTTTTTGAATGAAAAAAACATTATTTGTGGATAATTTTGGCAATATATGAAAATATGGGGAAAAATGCACTGTTTATTACACTAATGTGATAATGTTTACCAGAAAGTGTGTTTTGCAATTCTTTTTGTACAAAATGGTACAAAGATACACTTAACCAGCCTACAAAAACAGCTAATCATTATACTATATTTATGCTATATTATTACCAAATACTGGATTCAATCTTTTTTTCAACTTGTTTACATTCAGCTAGGACTTGTTTGTTGAAGTGGTTCGATTAAGAATGGTTTAAGTGTCCAAATGCTTTTGGAAGACATGATAAATAATTTTCAAAAGAAAAGTTGTTTGCTAGAGTGTCAAAAACACTAATGCTATTCTGTGAAATATTGTCTGAGAAATGTACACGGAAAGCAAAGCGCTTGTTTAGCTATAGAGCTATTCAGTTTGTAATCCTAAAATCAGGAAGAGAATTGGCATTTTCAAGTCATGGGATCCTTTGGGAGATTCTTACGACCTTTTATAATAGCAGTTTTCGAATTATGTGTAAAATAATGTCTGTCGTTAACATTGCTCCACAACATGAATTAACCTAAACGTTTGCTTAAAAAATTAGGTAATTTAGTTATTTGTAAATTGTAGCATTATTTACTTTAACTAAAGATTATTTTTTACAAAAAAAGGACAGATTTTAGGACAGATATTGTGGAGAAATAATGTGTTTAGATTACAGGAGCTGAGTTTCATGTCTTTGCATTTCAGGATAGTCATTATTTAGTAAACATCACGTTGCTTTTAATTCTCTCCCGAGATTTCAGTTAGTGCAAAACTCATTAACTACCCAAAAAATAATTAGCATTACAGGGAAGAAAAAAAAGAAAGAAAAGAAGCCCCAGAGGAAAAGTTAAGCATTCAATGTTTTGTTTGTTTTTCTATTGTAAGACTCTGTATTTTAAGAACTAGGCTTTATTCAAGTGTCAAAAACAGAAGAGAGAGGGAGAGGGAAGATTTACACTCCGAGTGAACAGTTGTGAGTGTGTATCAGTACAGCAGAGATCATGAGCGAACGTTAGAAAGAGATGCAGAAGTTCGCATACAAAGTGAACATTTTGTCATCATTTATTATGTTGTTCCAAACCTGTATGACTGACCTTCTCGCACAGAAATGTTGGAATAATGTACATGTTGCTCTTTTCCATGCAATTACAATTAATGGAGCCTGGAGCTTTCAAGCTTCAAGAAGAATGCAAAAGGACCATAAAAGTATCAAAAGTGGCCCATATGACTTCTGTATGGAAGCTCGCTTCTGCCACAGTATTAAAAACTTTTTCTCAAAATTGTAAGTCAGAATTGTAAGAAATAAATGGCGAGAATTGTGAAAAAAAATCTAATTTATTTATACATTGTCTGTTTGTTTGTTTTTCCTGTGGCAGAAAAGAAGTCAGAATTGCGAGATGTAAACTCAAGAACTGACCAAAGTCGTCAGAATTGTGAGATATAAACTTGGAAATGTGAGAAGAAGAAAAAAGGTTTTCTCAGAATTGCAAGACAAAAGTCTGAATTGTGAGATAAAAAAAATTGCAATTATGAGGAAAAAGTCAGAATTGCGAAACTCAGAATTGTGAGGCGGAAAAAATATCCGAATAAATTTGGAATTACAGGGAAAACATTTTTATATCTCGCAATTTTGACTTTTTTTCTCAGAATTGTGAGGGAAAAAAGTCTGAATTATGAGATAAAAAGTCGTAATTCTGAGGAAAAAGTGAGAATTATGAGATAAACTCGCAATTCAGAGAAAAAAAAGTTACAATTGTGAGAGAAAAAGTCTGAGTTTATATCATGCAATTAGGGCTTTTTTCTGAGAATTGCAAGAAAAAAAGGCTGAAGTGTGAGATGAAACGTTTTTCATTTTGTGGCGGAAGCTTCCATACTTCTGAGCTGTATATTGCATGTAAGAATTTTTGTTATTACAACAAACCTTATGTGATGTACACACATAAATTTCACCCAAAAGTTGCCTTTCTGTGACTGGAACATTACATCCGAATGAATCATTCAGACTAGTCCAATTTAATGATTCATTGAAACACTAAAGAATAATTTGTTCAGATTTTGGAAATTGCTACTTGTCTCAGGAAGTCATTATGACTTATGAATGCATCAAGTAGAGCAAATGCGAATGTCAAGATTTTCAGTGAATGAGACTCTTTAGGTCTGTTAAGCTGAAATACATCAACAGACAACTTTAGAGTATGAGTCATTTGGTTCATTTTTATGTTGGAGCTTTTGCTTTTTTGAAGCATTAAATCGCTGGTCCCCTCTTCCATTGTAAATCTGAAAAAAAAAGATCCACGCGTTGAGTGAACACCTTAAGGTCATATAAACACTTGATAATGTTAAGATCAGGAATAAAAGATGATCCTTGTGTAGTCACTTCATATAAATCATTAACATAATCAGAGGTTGAAATATAGTTCAGATTCACAGCAGTGAGCTTTAAGATGCTCTAGAAATAACCACAGGGGGAAAAAAAGAAAAAAAAAAAGACACATTTGCAATGTTCTTGTTGAAATTGGTTGTCCTCAAACAGGTCACTGGATTTCTGAACATAAATATATCGGGACATATTCAGAAAGCACATGGGTTTGTGAAATGCCATCATGGCTTAACAGCAATTGCGTGTATTTATTCCAGTGAGATTTTGAGATCTGAGTGCATTTTATGCGCTTATAAATGGCAGGTGAAAGGTAACGTTAAATCTTTCAACACTGGGGCGGCCAGGCTCAGGCCCACCGTACAGTATACAGTATACGAACAATGGAAACTGATCTAATATTTACAGGAGAGATATAACGAGAAAAAGTGAAAATTAATTGTCTAGTGAAAATGAGGGATTCCTAACTGTGTTGAACAGCTGGTTTAACACACTGGGGCATGTTGTCACAAATAAAAAGGCCTACATGTAGGGTTTATGTATTTGAATTGCACAATACATTTCCATCCATTTGGTTTACAAAGTTTTAACAAATTAATAAACCTCATATAATGCATATTTGTCAGTCACACATAATGCAATGGATAGAAACAGGTTTTAACAGGTTCACAATAGGACTTCACGTTTTCATTTGTTCGTCATTTTTGACTTTATATTTTCACAATATGACTTTATATCTTACATCTTACAAATACAAAGTTTTGTTACATGTGTGACTTTATATGTCACAATATGACTTTAAATTTCACAATTGCAAAGATTGGTAATATTTATCAGGTTAGAAACCAGTTTCTCTTCTTCTGCACTCAAAAAATCGTTTTACGTATAGTTTAACTATTTGGATCTATTTGATTTTAAATAATCCTTTTTTTAATGCATTTACTCAGATGGCCTAGAATCAGCATACATCTGTTAATTGTGATAAAAATAAATACATTTGTTTCATTAAAAGTATAAGATGGCTAAAATAATGGGCTAACTATGGAATAAGTTCAATCTATGAGATAAAGAAAATTTTGGTTGTACTGAGATAAACCTTGCTATTGGCATTCAACACTCAGCTAATAATAGTACTTATTACATACATTGTGTGTATTGATACATAGCTCACATTAAGTTTTAATTAGTTTTTTATGGATGGACATTTTTGTGCAATCCAAATCATCCATGCTTTGCTCAAACTCTTATATTTTTATTGAACAAAGCATTTGTGGCAATTCCCGTATTGACAACTAGCCCCTGTCTCCCGTCTAATGTAAAACATGCCCACTTAACCGATTTACTAAATTAGTTCATGGTTAGAAAGCTGTCCCTGCCTCTGTCATTCAGCGTGATTGAAAAGCGGACAATCAATCGGGTGTAATTTTGGGTCCCAGGCCCTCTGAAACCTAAGAGGTTTCTCATTTTACATCTCATGTAATGCGCCCGAAGGCCTAGAGATCAGAGTGCTTTCTGAATCATTGCCATTTGCCCTTGAAGCTAACATCATTTCCACGAAAATCATCTCATCGGTCTTCCGCTGAACTGGGTAAATCTTCCCTGTTCGGTTTTTTCCAATAACAGAATTCATCATTTAATCTTAGGACATTTCACCCAAAAAAACAGATAATTCTTCCATGTTTTGTTCCAAACTGTTGTGCTGTTTTATTCTACTATAGGACACACAACGTAAAAGTATGCCTATATAGATAATATAATATATACACACATACACACACACAACATATTTGCAGCACAGCCTATATGTTTGAGCCCAGTGTATTGGCTGTGATGCATCTTTAACAGCTGATATTAAATGCCACTAAGTAGTTACACTAATCTGGGCTCTTGCGATTAAAACCCAGGTAACATTTAGCAGGCAAATAGGTTCAGTCCTACAAAGTCATTGAGATGTGCAGCTCCATGTCTGATCCAGCGATGCATATGAGGACCTCATTACACAGTCAGGCCAAGCTTATAGAGCTGATTTGATGAAATCAGCGATATGCTGAATATGTGTGGATATCCACACGTACAAATCAGCTACAGTGTGAGGACCATACAGTCAACAATCCCAGTTTAAAATAGTTTCTTAATTTCTTATTTCTTAAAAAGGTTTGCTTATATCTCACAATTGTAACTCTTTCTATGAATTCTAGCTTTATATATCAGAATATGACTTTATATCATACAATTTCAAAGTAGAATTTTTCATATTTGTTATTTCACATCTCAAAATATGACTTTATATCTCAGTTGCAAGTTACTTCTCATATTTATGATTTCATATCTCAATTACAAAGCTATTTATATTATTTTTGCTTTAATGTTCCACTTTTTAACTTGTACGGAACAATTGGTGAAATTTGTCTTGTATATTTTTCCTGTATTCACAATATGACTGTATTTCTCAATTTCAAAGTTGTTTGTTTGGCTTTATTTCTCACAATAATCTTTATATCTCACACCTGCAAAGTTAATTGTTATATTTGTTGGCTTTATATCTCCCAATATGCCCTCATCCAGTATCCTCTTACGTATGTCTCCATATTTTGTATTTACATCCCACAATATGATTTTATATCTCACAATTGCTAAGTTATTTGTCATATTTTTGGCTTTATATCTCAAATTTAATCAATTATTGATTATATTTGATCTTAAAAAAAACACATCAAAATTATGGATAGTTTGAAATCTAATAAATGTAAACAGGTTTCTATGAGTGCTTGGGACAGGTATGTGTGGTCCTCTCTCTCTCTCTCTGTGTGTGTGTGTGTGTGTGTGTGTGTGTGTGTGTGGGGGTAAAGTTCACAAAATTCTGGCTACAGTTCACAGATTGTGGCTAAAGTTCCAGATTGTGTGAGGAGGTAATGCAGCGATGACCCAAAAAGCCACTGTCAAGGAACTTTTTTTTTTCTCTGTATGAATGTGTGAGAAAGGTGTCTCAGAGGTGCTAATGCAATTAGCATGCAAGGACTGGAATAGCTTATGCTTTGGTGAATTATAAAACATTGCAGTTTGCTGTGGCAAAATTCATAATTTTACAGATTAAGATTCAGATTCAGATTGTGAGTTCAAGGCTGTTGCTGGGGTTCACACTGAATGTCATGTTGCCCAAATGTGAAACATTCTTTTATAATAATGTCTGACGTTTGTTGATCGTATACAACGTACATACATTCCAAAACAATTATTATTTTCATTAATTTATTCCAATATTTTTTATTTTATTCTTATGTGATTTTTCAATAAAGTCTCATATGATTTTACAAATATTTCACAAAATCACATGATTTTACAAACCACAAGTTATTTAGATTGATTTCGAAATGCTTCACCTGTGTAAATTAAAGCTTCATATGCTCTTCTCAGATGCTCTTATTTTGATGTCTATAATTAATTTTAATTTTTTTTTGTTATTTTAGTATCATTGATATACTACAATAATTTGTTAATATTTTAAATTAGCATTTTATTTGTTTTCTGTTTGCATTTTTATTTTAGTTCAAATTTGTGATTTTGTTGTATGTCATTTTATTCGTTTTTTTAAATGTCTACATATTTTATTAAGTTTGTTTTTAGTTATTTTAGTTTCATTTATATAGCATTATAAATTTAGTTAATATTTTGAAGTAGATTTTATTTTTATATTTTTCTGTTTGCAATTATTAATTTTGATCATTTTTGAATTTTGTTTGGATTGTCCATTTTTTTTTTTTTTTTTTTTTTAATACATATATCGTTTTCATTACATTACTATAGTTGTTGCTAATTGATATATTATAGTTTTTGTTGTGTTAATCTTTTGATTAATTTTTTTTTTTTTTTTCATTTTTGTTTTTTTTTTTTTTTTATGTGTTTGTTTGTCATTTTATATACAGTGGGTATGGAAAGTATTCAGACCCCTTAAATTTTTCACTCTTTGTTATATTGCTGCCATTTGCTAAATCATTTAAGTTAATTTTTTTTCCTCATTAATGTACACACAGCACCCCATATTGACAGAAATACACAGAATTGTTGACATTTTTGCAATTTTGCATTTTTGAAATATCACATGGTCCTAAGTATTGAGACCCTTTTCTCAGTATTTAGTAGAAGCACGCTTTTGATCTAATACAGTCATGAGTCTTTTTTGGGAAAGATGCAACAAGTTTTTCAACACCTGGATTGGTGATCCTCTTGCCATTCCTCCTTGACAAGTCCCAAAGTTCCTCCTCCTCCTCTCCAGTTCTGTCAGGTTGGATGTAAACGTTGGTGGACAGCCATTTTTTTAGGTCTCTCCAGAGATGCTCAATGGTGTTTTAAGTCAGGGCGCTGGCTGGGCCATTCAAGAACCGTCACAGAGTTGTTGTGAAGCACTCCTTCGTTATTTTAGCTGTGTGCTTAGGGTCATTGGTTCTTGTTGGAAGGAAAACCTTCGGCCAGTCTTAGGTTCCTGAAGCACATCTGACGGTTTTTTTTCGTCCACGGATATCCCTGACTTGGCCGGCATTCATCCTTTCCCTCCGATTTTGCCACCAGTTCGTCCTGTCCCTCGGCAAGCTGCAAACACCAACCCCCAAGCATGAGGGTGCTGCCACCAACCATGCTTCCCGTTTTGGGACTTTATTGGACAGGTTGAATGAGGCAGTGCCCCTGGTTTTCTTCAACACCCAACCGCTTAACATTAAGCCAAAAAGTTCTATCTTGGTCTCCATCCGACCAGAGTCTATTTCTCACCATCTGAGTCCTTCCGTGTGTTTTTTTTTAGCAAACGCCATTGCGGGCTTTCATGTTTCTTGCAACTGAGGGGCCATAAAGCCCCGACTGTGAGGGCTGCAGTGATGGTCTTTGAAACTTTTCACAACTTTCCTCCATATCTTCCCGACTGGCATCTCTGGGAGCTCAGCCACCTTGATCTTTTGGGTTCGTCTTAAAAACACTCTCTCACCAAGGCTCTTCTCCCCCATAGCTCAGTTTGGCCGGACGGCCAACACTAGGAAGGGTTCTGGTCGTCCCAAACGTCTTCCATTTAAGGATTATGGAGGCGACTGTGCTCTTAGGAAACTTAAGTGCACCAGAAATTTTTTGTAACCTTGGCCAGATCTGTGCCTTTGCCACAATTCTGTCTCTGAGCTCTACAGGCAGTTCCTTTGACCTCATGATTCCCATTTGCTCTGACATGCACTGTGAGCTGTAAGGTCCCTTATATAACCAGGTGTGTGTGCTTTCCCTAATCAGTCCAATCAGTTTCAGTCAAACCACAGCTGGACCTCAATGAAGGTGGTAGAAAACCATCTCAAGTATGAATCATAAAATGGACAAGCACCTGAGTTAAATAATATTAGTGTTCCACAGCAAGGGGTCTGAATACTTAGGTCCATGTGATATTTCATTTTTTCTTTTTTTAATAAATCTGCAAAAATGTTAACAATTCTGTGTTTTTCTGTCAATATGGGGGTGCTGTGTGTACATTAATGAGGCAAAAAAAATAACTTAAATGATTTTAGCAAATGGGTGCAATATAACAAAGAGTGAAAAATTGAAGGTGGTCTGAATACTTTCCGTACCCACTGAAATTTTTCACTCTTTGTTATATTTTTTGAAATGTCTCATGTTTTCATTGTTGTAAATTTTTAGTACATAAACTACATGAATGTGTAATGTTGCCTTAACAAATAGCAGAAATAAACATTAATTGAAAAATAATTCTACAAACCTTACACTCCTTAATTTTATTTTAAAGAATGAAACTGTTGCCATGGTCTAAGTTAATGATAATAACCCTGGTTTTAATGATAAGTGTTCTTTCTGTATTTCCTTCCTCCTGCCTACTCTGCATGACTTTCCGCAGAAGTTGTCAGAATCTAATTGAATTCCTGTTTTTTTTGTACCCTTTCTTGCAGTGAGCAGTATAATCAGGCCCTACAAGCCCACAGATAAGTCTGCTATTGTCTCTCTCTTCCACTTTGGGATTCTAGAGCACATCTACCCAGCTTTCTTCAAAGCCATGAGTCATCCGGACCACATCGGCGTGACCCTCAGAGACCCCCTGTGGCCGGATATGTGCTCGGAGGATCCTCGTACTTCCAGGCCGTGCTCGGAGGAGGAGCCTGGGCTTGTTTGGTTTACTATTGCTGCCATGAGATTTACGCATCGATGAGATTACTACCTCAGGAGGAAGCTAGAGGCGGAAGTGGCCGACATTCAGGCCAACTTCTCGGATAGCCAGGCAAATGGTTTCTGGGTAGTGGAGATGAAGCTGAACGGGAAGTCAAAGGTGGCCGGGCTGCTGGCTGCAGTGAAGAGTGATGGATGGGACGCAGATGCGGTCGACGCACCATCTCTAGAAGCGTTTCAGTTGGTCGTGTCCTTCAACCAGAGACGTAAAGGTCTGGGAACCCAGCTGCTCGAAACGGCCGTGGAGTTTTGTAAGGAGCAGGGACTTTCTCGAGTGATCGTAGAGATCAGCTCCCTGCAAACCGCAGCCATTTCGCTTTTCCGCAAACTTGGCTTTACTGTGACGTCTGTGAACAGCAACACACACGCTAACCATTTGGTATTAAAACTGGCCCGGATCAATGTGATGCGAATGGAAAAGCATCTTTAAAATGCAATGTTGAAGCCTTGCAAAAATGTTTGGATTTTTATCCCATATTCACACATTTGACCATTCCTCATCGAACAAGACTATATTCTCACTCCAAAGACAATCAAACAGCAATGGCAGTTTAAATGAAATATTGTATGTTTGCTTTTTTGGCCTGGTTTCTTTATATTGTTATATGGAATCTAAACAAAAGCCACAACCAATTAACAATACAAATATTATAGTTCCATGCCTGAACTATATACATATATATATTATATATACTTTATTTATATTGTTTATAGATCAATGTTACTAGTACTTATAATCAGTGTTTACGCCTGTTGATCATAACTCGGTTTTATAATTCATTATCTATTAGTTTTATGAGTTTTTAACATCCACCCATTTTTAAATGGCATTACTAATATAATATTTCATATATGTATTTTATAGGCTGTCAAATCGATTAATCACATTTTAATCGCATCCAACAATAAAATTTTGATTTCCATAATTATGTTTGTTGTACAATGTATATTTATATGTATATATAAACACACACATACATGTATAGATTAACTGGTGTGGCAGCATCTGCACGCACGCACACACGCACGCCCACGCACACACACACACACACACACACTTTTCTTAAATCATATACATAATTGGTCTTCTGGGTTTATATATATACATATAAATAAACACAGTACACACACATAAATTATATAAACAAAACATTTATTTTGTTATCATATGCATATTTTTCTTTTTAATGTATTTATTAAGATCTTAACTTTTTTAATTACAAAAATTTATTGATGGTGTTTATCATTGTGATTTTTATTTTATAAAATTAGATGTTTTAGCATAATTCATATATCAAATTTCCATGTCATGTTGTATAGTTATATATATATATATATAATATATATAATATATAATAATATATCTGATCTGATATATATATATATATATATATATTATAATTCAGACGTATAGCAGCATATTCAGAATTTAACATGCTAAATTCTGAATATGCTGCTAATATCTGAATTTTAAAAATATTGAATATCCTGCTATAAATCTGAATATGGATAGGACTGGAAAAGTATCTTCAAAAACCAGAGTTAAAGCCTTGCAGAAATGTTTATATTTGTATCTCATATTCATACATTTGACCATCCCTCAGCAATCAAGACTATATTCATGCTCTGAAGACAATCAAACAGCAATGCAAGTTTAATTGTTTTTCTTCATATTGTCGCATGGGATTTAAACAAACTCCACAAGCAATAAACAATACAAATGTTATAGTTTGCTCTCTTGTCCATTAGAAATGTATTATGAATAGAAGCTGAGGTGTAAAATGTATACTTGTAGCCTTCAGGAAAAGGCTGGATCTCATTGCTCCAGAAGAATTTGTGCCAGCTGACACATAAGACCATACTGAAATCTGAAAATATCACGGAAATGCAAAACCAGAGAAAGCATTTCTATTGTGCAGCCCTACTAGCTTGTGTAAAATGCATTTTCACACAACTTGTTCAACATCAAACATGGTTTAAACCTTGTGTATAGGTCATTTGGGAACTGATAAATGCAGACTGTTTGTGATGTAAAATAATGAAGGGCCGTTCACTTATCTTGAGATGCTGACTTTCAGAGGAACTTCAGAGGACCAGCTCACCGCAAACACTGAAACTATCTAAATGGTGAGCAAGCGATCTCATTGGCTGCAGAATCAGCAGAGGCCAATCAGCTCGTGGCGTGCAGTAAATGATGTGATTGCTAGCAGATTGCATGTAAAGGACCAATTAGAGTTCCCTTTCAGTCGGTCACTCTCGACGTCACATCGGAGGACCGACGAAATTGGGATCTCGCTTAGAGGGACCAATCTACTTCGAGTGTAAACTAAACGAGCCAATGCACATTGGCATGCGATTATTGCATCCAGCTGCTGCTGATCACAGCGTGAGTATAAGTAGGCAGCAGGTGCAATGCATACTCAGCTTTTCGCTTGGAGCCGAGCGGTCATATTGTTCTGCTCCTGACTTTTTCTGCTTGAGGAAGACTGAATGAGTTCAGCGCGCTCTTTGAGAGCTCTTTGTGTTGGTGGTACGGCGCTTCAGCGGTGGTGGTTCCCCGTGTCGAGTGGGTTGCACACATCAGTCTGCACTACCCCCTGTTTGTGTTGCAGGCAGCCATATCCCCTGTGCGTTTCAGCATGCTAAAAGAGCTTTTTCCCCTAAAAAATCAATTTCTGGTGCGTCTTTTTAAAGACGACGTTGGTTGGCAAACTTGACGTTACGTCTTTATAAAGACGATGTGGGTTTTGCCATAGACAGCGTTTCACCCTTGCGTTTCTGGATGTGGTCGTTACCTGGCACCGGGTGATGGTAACGATCGCTGCCTCACTTGTCTGGGCATCAAGCACGCTGAGGTGGCCTTCGTGGATGGCTCATGCTCCCATGGCGGGGTATGAACCATCTCGGAGTGCGGACCGGACTCCGTTACCTGCAAGGGGGCGGAGTGCTGTGCCACTGCCTAGATCTGGGGTTCTCTCTGGTGGCAGCCGGGGGCGCCCTTCTTCTAGCGGTGGGCGGACTGGTCTTTTACGGTCACGGTGAGGAATTCCCCTCCGGGGATGCCCAAGCCCGCCGTCACTTCGAAACCAGTGGAGCTCTCAAAAAGGGCAGGCTGGACCCTCCCGGGGGGGTATCCAACTGTTTCTTCCGAGGCTCCCCCTGACGATCGGATGCCGATTGCAGCATCGGAGGGTGAGCCAGATCTTTCTGGAGAGGAAGATTCGGCTGCGCTGCTCTCCTCCGGAACCGTAGCAATGCCTGAATCGGATCCAAAAATAATGGCTATGCTTTCCCGGGCCAAAGTAGGGGTAGGGCTCGAGTGAAGACTATCACCGTGTCCCGAGCCCTCAAGGTTAAACGATTGGTTCTCGGGGTGGTCCGCGCTGGTTCCCAGCGCCCCGCCTCGGTGCCTTTCTTCCTGGAGGTGCATGAGGAGCTCAACAGGTTGTGGACGGCACCTTTTTACTGCTGGAAACCGATCTGCTGTTTCCTCCTCCCTCACCACCCTCGATGTTGGGGCAGCTAGGGGGTTACAAGGGTCCCCCCGGTGGAGCGGTCGGTTGCGATGCAGTTGTGTCCTAATACCGCCTCCAACCGGCAGGGAGAACCGTGCCTCCTCTCCCGGGTCTGTAGGTACGCGGCTGGCCAGCGATGCCTATACGACAGGTGGAGAAGCTGCCTCCGCCTTACAAGCTACGGCGTGATTGCAAGTGCACCAAGCCAAGGCACTGAGGGACTTGCACGAAGGTGATCACGACCCGGAAGTTCAGAGAGAACACCACACCGCGGCGGACCCCGCGCCACGAGCGACGAAGATTACGGCGCAGTCTCTGGGTCGTGCGACGTCCACTATGGTGGTCCAGGAGCGCCAATTCTGGCTGTGACTGGCTAACATGCGCGAGACGGACAAGACACGACTCTTGAACGCCCCCGTGTCCCAGGCCAGCCTTTCGGCGACACAGTGGAGAACGGCCCCATCGGCGTTCTCCTCTGACCAAACGACCCTGAGGGCCATCAGGTACAAATCCTGTCCGCGTTGTTCAGCTGCTGCCGTGCCGATTGCGGCCCCCCTGCCAGACCGCAAACAAGAGCAGAGCTCCTCGGCCCCTCCAGCCAATCTGTGCCGTGGAGCTTGTCTCAGGCCATCCGCCCTGCCTGTCCAGGCCCCCGTCAAACCTGGTGGCAAGCGAGAGAGCTAGAGGCCCGGAGACGGGCGACCCAGAGGTGGAGGGACGTGCTCTTCAGGAGATGGTAAGCACACCACTCCCTCCCCCGGAGGAGGGCCGGGCGGAGAATCTTTTCCACCAATGACCTTGGTCGGTGGTACCCAAATTCTCGACACAGAGCAATTCCTCTATTTCTGGGTCCACAGAGGGGACGGGGCATTGTGGACGATCTAGTGCGTATCAAACTCACCCTCCTCTCTCGCCAGTGAGAAGCAGTGGGCGGATCGGGAGGACGAACCAACGGACTACCCACGCACCCTCTGCTCAAACGCAGGTCAGTGTTGCACACACCCAGACCCCGCCTCAGACCGGCAAAGAGACGCCCGGGCCGGGTCCCTGCGTTCTTTCACGCTGCCCCACTGCGGGTACGCCTGTAGTTCCGTTGATGCCACTTGCGCGGCGTCTGGGAGCCTGGCTAGAGCTACCCAGCCCGTCTCGATGGCTCCGTCGAACCGTCAGGCTCAGCTACGCGATTCAGTTCGCCCGGCGCCCTCACAAATTCAGGGGCGTCCTCTTTACGTCAATGAAAGCAGCAGATGCCCCTGTCTTGAGTGCAGAGATCGCAATCCTACTGGCGAAGGACGCGATAGAGCAGGTCCCTCCAGCCGATATGAGGTCGGGGTTTTACAGCCCTTATTTTATTGTACCCAAGAAAGGCGGTGGGTTAGGACCGATCTTGGATCTGTGTGTCTTGAACCGGGCCCTTCACAGGCTTCCTTTCAAGATGCTCACGCAGAAGTGCATTTTCAGGTGTATCCGTCCCCAAAACTGGTTCGCAGCGATCGACCTGAAGGACACGTACTTTCATGTTTCGATCCTTCCGCGCCACAGGTCATTCCTGTGGTTTGCGTTCGAGGGGCGGTCATACCAGTACAAGGTCCTGCCCTTCCGGCTGTCCCTGTCGCCCCATGTCTTTATGAAAGTTACGGAGGCAGCATTTGTTCCCACGAGAGAGCAGGGCATTCGCGTCCTCAACTACCTCGACGATTGGCTCATACTCGCCCAGTCTCAGGATCAGTTGTGCGAGCACAGGGACTTGGTGCTTTCACACCTCAGCCTGTTGGGCCTTCGGTCAACTGGGAAAAGAGCAAACTCTACCCGACGCAGAGGATCTCTTTTCTCGAAATGGAGTTGGACTTGGTCGGACAGACAGCACGCCTCACGCAGGAACATACTCAGTCGGTGTTGAACTGCTTGAATACAATCAAGAGCAGGATGGCAGTCCCACTGAAACAATTTCAGAGGCTACTGGGGCATATGGCAGCTACGGCGGCATTCACGCCGCTAGGGTTGCTCCATATGAGACCGCTGCAACACTGACTCCAGGGCCGAGTCCCGAGGTGGGCGTGGCAACGCGTCACTCCGGGTCCATGTGACACGTCCTGCCGCCAACCTTCAACCCCGGGTCAGAACCTTTGTTCCTCCCGGGCCGATGGTTTGCCTTAAACCACCGGCTGGGGGCCACGTACAATGGGCTTGCAGGGTCAGGGGTTTGGACGGGGCCCCGACTGCACTGGCACATCAACTGCCTCGAGTTGCTGTCAGTGCACCTTGCCCTGAGCCATCTCAAATGGCGCTTACGAGGCACTCATTTACTGGTCCCCCCGCCCGGACAATACAGCGTCCCGTTGCGTACATCAGCCCGACAGTGGGTCTGCTCTTCGACCGCGCGTTATCTCATCTCCCGCCACCGTCCTCCGCGGAGTCTAAGCATCGTGAGGTCGCTTCGTGCGGTTTCCCATTCCTGGGCCTGCTCAACCGGCAGCCGACCGAGCTGTCCCAAGTTTGCGCCCGGGTCAGAATGGCTACTCCATCCCCAACGGTCCCGCCTGGTTTTTGGGCTTTCGGAGCCGCTCATGTAACCTGGTTGCCTCTCCAGAACCCTCTCACTGCCAGTTGTTCTTCGCCCTGACCGACGGAACACTCGGCACAGACGCTCTGGCACACAGCTGGCCGCGGGGCCTTCGCAAGTATGCGTTTCCCCCAGTGAGCCTTCTGGCACAGTTTCTGTGCAAGGTCAGGGAGGACGAGGAGAAGGTCCTGCTGGTGGTACCCTATTGGCCTTCCCGGACCTGGTCCCCGGAACTAATGCTCCTCGCGACAGCCCCTCCCTGGCAGATTCCTATGAGGAAGGATCTACTGACTCAGAGAAGGGACACCCTGTGGCACCTGCATCCAGACCTCTGAAAACTTCATGTCCACTCCCTGGACGGGACGCAGAGGTTCTGAGTGGCCTACCCAAGAGGTAGTTGACACCATCACTTCATCGAGAGCACCGTCTACGAGACACGCTTACGCTTTGAAGTGGAACCTGTTCGTTGAGTGGTGTTCTTCTCGCCGAGAAGACCCCTGAGGATGCCCGATCGGAGTTGTGCTGCCCTTCTTGCAGCAGGGGCTGGAGCGAAGTCTGTCTCCCTCCACCCTCAAAGTCCAAGTCGCGATCTCTGCTAACACGACCCCGTAAGAAGGAGGTCCGTTGGGGAAAGCATGACTTGGTCGTCAGATTCCTTAGTGGGGCGAGAAGGTTAAATCCTCCACGCCCCCCTCTATACCCTCTTGGGACCTTACTCTAGTGCTCACGGCACTACAGCATGGCCCATTTGAGCCTTTGCAGATGGTCGAGTTGAAATTTTTTTCGATGAAGACTTTGCTCCTGCTGGCTTTGGCCTCTATCAAGAGGGTAGGGTACCTGCACGCATTTTCGGTCACCGATTCGTGCCTAGAGTTTGGGCCGGTTGATTCCCAGGTAACCCTGAGGCCCCCGGCCCGGCTATGTGCCCAAGGTTCCCGCTACTTTCTTCAGGGATCAGGTGGTGAACCTCCCAGCGCTGCCCTCGGAGGAGGCAGACCCAGCCCTAGTTTTGCTCTGTCCCGTCCGAGCCTTAAGGTGCTACGTAGACCGGACGCAAAGCTTCAGGACCTCAGACCAGCTCTTTGTCTGTCAAGGAGGCCGGCAGAAGGGGAATGCCGTCTCTAAGCAGAGGATGGCCCACTGGATATTGGATGCCATCACCCTGGCTTATCAGGCACAGGGTGTGCCCTGCCCGCTCGGGTTGCGAGCTCACTCAACTAGAAGTTTTGCATCCTCTTGGGCGCTGGCTCGTTGTGCCTCGCTGACAGATATTTGTAGGGCCGCGGGCTGGGCCACCCCTAACACATTCGCTAGATTCTATACCCTTCGTGTGGAGCCGGTATCCTCCTATGTTATCACCTCAAACGGGTAGAAGCACTGAGAGGCCCCGGCTTCAGGTCGGCTTGCTAAAACCACTCCAGAGAGTCCATACAGTAGACCCTGTTGAGTTCCTCCGTCCCCTCGGCAGCCAGACGTGGCGGAGCGTCTGGCGCCAGGCCTTCACTCGTTGAATCGGTAGAAGGCTGGGTTCCATATGTATGACCTAAGTGGATCTCATATGTGTAAGTCCACGGTATAGCCTTGAGCCCGTTTTTCCCCGGCAGACTTCTGCCATTCCAAGAGGTTTCAATCACCTCCATTCTTCCATATGCTCCTAAGGAATGTTCATATGTGTATTGTTTCCGAAACCTCCTTCGGGAATGTTCGAGCTTCTGTAACGTCCTTGTTCCAAGTAGAACGGGTACGTTTTTCCTAGTGTTATCCAGTCTTACTCATTGGTAGTGCCATTTCCAGCAGTATCTGGTCCTCTTGTGTAAGCCCTGGCCTACGCCAAAAAGTAGGGGCGCAGGTGGCTTCCACAGGACACTGGAAGGGGCAGTAGCTGTGGCCCTTTGGTAGGATCCCAATTTCGTCGGTCCTCCGACGTGACGTCGAGAGTGACCGACTGAAAAGGAACATCTCGGTTACGTATGTAACCCTCGTTCCCTGAATGAGGACCGTAGACCTTCACGTCCCGTCGCCACGCTCCTGTACCAACCAACCGCTGAAGCGTCCGGTCCCACCGCTCGGCTCCTCAGCGAAAACCTGAATTTGCGCTGCATCTGCTGCCTACTTATACTAACGCTGTGATCAGCGGCAGCTGGATGTAATAATTGCATGCCAATGTGCATTGGGTCGTTTAGTTTACACTCGAAGTAGATTGGTCCCTCTAAGCGAGATCCCCATTTCGTCGGTCCTCCGACGTGACGTGTTCCCTCCTTCAGGGAACGAGGGTTCCATACGTAACCGAGACGTTCATGATTAAACGCACAATATGTAATTTTCGCCGCTAGAGTGCGCGTATTCAAAATAAACAAAGAAGAAAAGGCGTAGTTTGATGACGCCGTGACAGAGTGTCCGAGTTCTAAGGCAGCCAATTAAGACAAAGGTAGGCACCCGGCCTTTGGGGCACCCAAAAGCCAATGCCCCCTAAAATGCTTTTTATATACGAGATGCGCATTCAGTGCGGAAGCACAAGTGGTGCTGTGGTGTTCATTACCACGAATGTGACGGAATGAACGGCGCAGATGCGTGTTTCGTTTGCTAGTTTGCTATTTAAGCACACGCAACGCTCGCGGTTGTCGTCTGTAGTAGCTAAATAGTATTTTTACCATTTAATATTCACATACACTAGTCCATATCGCGGTTTGATTGAAGTGTACTGAATTGCATTTGATTTATTCATTCAATATTTGAATTCCGTGACATTGCTCGTTACACAGTAAACTTCTGTTGTGTAGCATTTTGAATGTACAAAATTAAAGGGTTTGTTTAATTTTCATTGGAATAAAAGATAGATTAATGTTTTTGCCTTCATTTGAT
The DNA here is from genome assembly GCA_018155175.1 of Sinocyclocheilus anophthalmus. Lineage (NCBI taxonomy): Eukaryota > Metazoa > Chordata > Actinopteri > Cypriniformes > Cyprinidae > Sinocyclocheilus > Sinocyclocheilus anophthalmus. Next base: position 328,250 of record JADLZN010005529.1, on the reverse strand, counting down.
TACCAGAATAATGAAAATACACAACACAGAATTTCTAAAAAAATAAGTAAATAAAATTTAAATTTAAATTTCATAGTGCCCTATTATTGTATACAAAGTAATAAATTAAGTTGTTTTTATGAATTCAATTAATTAGATATGTTTTTGATTAAACCATTAAAATTGAATACAGAAAAAAAAAGAAAGCGCAGAATTTGGGTCCCTAAGATTGTAATTTTTGTTAAACTTTTAATAGGCTTAAATTGCTGTTAAATTAAACAAGTTTCGTGGTTTTAATTAATTAGACATTTTTTTTTGTTAAAATTGAATATAATCACCCTGAATAAAAAAATACTGAATCCAGAAATTAAAAAGAATAAAAATAAATGTATATTTTAAAGTTTAGAATTCGACAGCCTTGCGTTGTGTAGACGATTGCATAGTGAAAATGACCCCAACGCACCACCTAGTGTCCAACCTACTCGAATACTATTATAACCTGTTTAAATGTGAGCAAGGGATTTACAACATTAAAGAAATCTTTTATTTATAACATGTAAATGAAAAATCTAAAAGATTAGACACAAAATATGGGACACGGTCGTGCAGCAGCGAGTAACAGTGAAAGGAACCTCAAGGTTGTGAAATTGTATAGGGCCCCATTCCTGTGTTTTGCCTGGGGCCCCCAAATCACTAAATCCGCCCTTATAGGAGTTGTCGTCTTTATCCCCACAGCCGATGCAATCCGACGGGACTCGGGCAGAAATCATGTTCATGGATGAGCTAATGATTTATTAACATAGTAGAATGAAGCAGGGTGAGGCCTGAAAGTGGAACAAGGCTCTGAACGAGCAGAACCCAGCTCTTTTTATTATGCCATGTCCGACCGCTTCCGCTGCCGGGTCCGGTCGTGCTATGTGTGGTGGACAAAAACAAAAAGCAGCTCTGTTTTTTCATACTAGATACATTTGAAAGTTCTTTTATAATGCTACTCTGTGCAGTCGTCAACTGTCTAATAAAACGCATAACATATTAAAGCATCTTTGGTGTTTCCATATTTTCTACAAATCAAGGGGTTATGACGTCATTGGCAGGCGACACAATGTCACTATGCACACGGTCTGTGTCACTAGTTAAAATTGCTTATTTCTCTGTATTTTAAACATTCCTTAGAAACCTTTGGGATAATGTAAGACACAAGTGCAGCAAATATATCATTTTGTAATAAATAATCTTACATATTGTGCCTTTAAAACTATATATGTAGATATGTTCTTTAGTTACATATTTAACCTACAATGTATATCTTTAATTTATTATGCATTCACATGCGTGTGTGTGTGTGTGTTCTGTGCATTATAGCACCATATATGCTTTGTTTTTTACATTAATCACATTTTTGTTGCTACCAGAAAAAAAAAACCGATTAATGCGGATGGAGATGCGGGGACAGTGAATTGGGTGTTCGCAAAGCGAGTTGGGGTAAATAATTTGGCAGTAACGTTTAGGCTGATGTTGTTGGCCTGGTCCAAAATGTTTGTGGTTTTGTTCTGTAATGATATAGCTCATATATCTATTAAAATAAACTATGTTTCATATAACTCCTCCCTGAACTTCCCTCTGCCTTGTATCTTGGTCTCTCATTGGCTGTAATCATCGCCGATGTGTTTTTCAGTCAGACCTCATTTCACACAGCGTGATTGGTGAATCGCCGACAGTCTCAGATATTTAGCAAATCCAAATATATGCGTCGTCTACGCATCAGCGATTCCCTCAGATCTCGTCTTTGATAATTCACACTGCGTGATTTTCACTCGTGTGAACGAGCACCGATTTGCCTTCGATGTCGGGCATTTGTCGGCGATTTTCACAAAACCTGTCGGCGAGTGAAAAATCGGCTAAAATCGTGCAGTGTGAACTCGGCATAAGAGGCCTACAGCAACTCTGAAGCAGCTGCAGAAATTTATGATAAAGAGTTATCATCATGTGCACATGACCACAATATCACAAATTCTCCTCAAACGTGGCTTGAATGGGAGGGTTGCAAGAAAAAAGCCACTCCTCAAGAAAGCCCACATGCCGTCCACGACTGAGCGTTGGCAAATTGCACCTTGAGATTCTGATCAGAGATACTAAAATTTAATTATTTGTCCTCAACCTCAAACGATATGTCTGGTGGAAGTCCAGTCCAGCTCAGCATCCAAATACAGCAATTCCTGCAGTAAAGCATGGAGGTGGTGATATCCTGTTATGGGTGTTTCTCTGCAGCAGGGACTGGGGCACTTGTCAGGATAGAAGGAAAAATGGATGGGGCAAAATACCATCAAATTCTTGAGAAAAATCTGCTGACCTCTGCCAGAAAGTTGTCAATGGGAAGAAGGTTTACCTTCCAACATGACAATGACCAAAGCACACAGCAAAACTGACACACAGTGTTTGAAGGAGAAAAAGCTGAATGTCCTTGCATAGCCTAGCCAGAGCCCAGGCTTAAACCCCATTGAAAATCTGTGGAAAGACTTGAACACTGCAGTCCACAAACGCTCACCATCAAACTGAACTTGAACAGTTCTGCAAAGAAGAGCGGGCAAATATTGCAAAGTCTAGATGTGTAAAGTTAGTAGAGACCAATCCCAACAGACTAAAGGCTGTAATGAAAGCAAAAGGTGGTTCAACAAAATACTGATACAAGTGGGTGATCCTTTTTCCAACTCAGGGATTCCATTTTTTTTTATTTTTCTGACATGTTGGTGTTTATCTTTCACTTGGAGGTTATCTGTTGAACTGAGTAAATACAGCTGAATAAAACAAAAAAATAAATTAAAGTTGGAATGTATATTAAAACAAAAAAGAGGTGTCTTTTAACTGTAATAATTTTCAAATATCCCTGTTGTCAGATATCTATATTATTTATTTTTTTCCCAATGTAGAATACTATATTATGATGCACAGTATTCATTAATCTTTTTACAATTGGCATATAAAAAAAAAAACATACCTGTAGTATACAGTGGTGTGAAAAAGTGTTTGGCCCCCTTCCTGATTTCTTATTTTTTTTGCATGTTTGTCACACTTTAATGTTTCAGATCATCAATCTAATTTAAATATTAGTAAAAGATAAGATGCAGTTTTTAAATGAAGGTTTTTTTATTATTAAGGGAAAACAAAATCCAAAACTACATGGCCCTGTGTGAAAAAGTGTTTGCCCCCTAAACCTAATAACTGGTTGGGCCACCCTTAGCAGCAACAACTGCAATCAAGCTTTTGTGATAACTTGCAATGAGTCTGTTACAGTGCTGTGGAGGAATTTTGGTCTTCTCATCTATGCAGAATTGTTGTAATTAAGCCACATTGGAGGTTTTTCGAGCATGAACCACCTTTTTAAGGTTATGTCACAGCATCTCAATAGGATTCAGGTCTGGACTTTGACTAGGCCACTCCAAAGTTTTAATTTTGTTTTTCTTCAGCCATTCATAGGTGGACTTGCTGGTGTGTTTTGGATCATTGTCCTGCTGCAGAACCCAAGTTCGCTTCAGCTTGAGGTCACGAACAGATGGCTGGACATTCTCCTTCAGGATTTTTTTGGTAAACAGCAGAATTCATGGTTCCATTTATCACCGCAAGTCTTCCAGGTCCTGAAGCAGCAAACCAGCCCCAGACCATCACACTACCACCAACATATTTTACTGTTGGTATGATGTTCCTTTTTCTGAAATGCAGTGTTACTTTTACGCCAAACGTAACGGGACACACAAACGGGAAAGCCTTTAGGTTATTTTTGCTCAAGCAAGTGAGGCCTGCAGTTCTTTGGATGTGTTTGTGGGGTCTTTTGTGACCTCTTGGATGATTCGTCGCTGTGCTCTTGGGGTAATTTTGGTCGGTCGGCCGGCCACTCTTGGGAAGGTTCTCCACTGTTCCATGTGTTTGCCATTTGTGAATAATGGCTCTCACTGTGGTTTGCTGTAGTCCCAAAGCTTTAGAAATGGCTTTATAACCTTTTCCAGACTGATAAATCTCAATTACTTTCTTTCTCATTTGTTTCTAAATTTTCTTTCTTTGTATCTCGGCATGCTGTCTAGCTTTTGAGGATCTTTTGGTCTACTTCACTTTGTCAGGCAGGTGCTATTTAAGAGATTTCTTGATTGTGAACAGGTGTGGGAGTAATCAGGCCTGGGTGTGGCTAGAGAAATTGAACTCAGGTGTGATAAACCACAGTTTTAACAGGGGGCAAACCCTTCTTCACACAGGGCCATGTAGTTTTGGATTTTGTTTTTCCTTAATAATAAAAACCTTCATTTAAAAACTGCATGTTGTGTTTACATGTATTAGCTTTGTTGAATATTTAAATTTGTTTGATGATCTGAAACATTAAAGTGTGACAAATATGCAAAAAAATAAGAAATCAGGAAGGGGGCCAACAGTTTTTCACACCACTGTATATAGACGCACACATTTGGATTTATAATTAGATATCCAGGGTTTACATTCATGTATTCAGATAAATATCCTCATAATATACATCAAAGTGTTCTTTCTCAGATGTATGCTGTGGTCAGCTGAGATGTGCTCACATTACTAGACAGAGCACAGACATCAGTCACCCACTCAGGTCTTGTCAGACGGTATTAAAGCACTGTCCAGTCTGCAGGTGATGATCGGAGCACTGCTGAGCCACTTTCAGCCACTCGGGAGGGGAATTAGCCAGTATAATGACTCCCATCATTATTATTCACACCATGCATGAGGATGGGTTTTTAAATAATTGTCTAAACTGCACATCATGACTCTAATGCATGCATATGCACATATAAGTAAGGGACACACGTAATGTCAGGTAGGATAATGCCGTAGTGTCAATGCTGAATAATTGGCAAGCGTCCAGCTGCGTGACTCTGCATTTCGGAGGCATTTACAGCTTGGACAAGCTTGATATTATTCAATCAGTTGATTAGGTTCCTCTATACTCCATGCTAACATGGCACCAAGATTATTTATATATGGTTACTTGCTGGCCAAAGTCAAAAGGTTGAGTCCGTATCACTATGTAGGGTCAATAGTGATGCTCAAACAAGCCAAGCAATGTTTATATAGAGTTACAGAGTTTACACTTTCCAGGAAATCCCCTAACAATGGCTTATTTATAGTTGTCTCTGCATATTAAGCTGCAGAAAGTATTCAATCGTTGAAAAAATTACATACACATCACCTCTAAATAGAAAGGCCATTTCATATACTGTCATCTTTTAGCAGACATTAAAGCGGCGAGATAAAGGAGGGATGAGAGATGCAAAAAGCACAATTCTCTTTAATGAACTCACCCTTGGGTTTAAGAGGGAACACTGAAATCCTCACACACACATAGTGTGAAGCGAGTGTTGAATGGCAATTAATTCTCAAATTCCTTTTCATGTTTAATGTCAATTTATAGGGGTACAAGTCAATTGAACTGGTTCATTTTCTACATATTATTATTATTACTATTATTATTATGAATTGTAATATAAGTGAAGTATAAATATTTTAGTTAACATTTTATTCATTTTTGTGTGGTTTTTGCCTTGTTAGAATTTTTGTTTTTGAAGAAAGAGAGAGATATATGTCTATTTTTTCCAGTTTTATAATTAAGTTAAACAAAAAAAAAAGTTTTAGTTAATTTAGTTGAATACTTATTTCCGTTAACGTTTATTTATTTCATGAAAATGTTTTTTTTAACAGGTTAATTTTAGTTTCGTTTAGTTAGTTTTTTATGGTTTTAATTTTAAAACTTTTTGTTTAATGGTTTACACTTTTTCATTGTTTTTAAATGTTTTTACATTATTGCTCTTTTGTTGATTTTGATTTGCTTCTATTGTCCTCATTTGTAAGACACTTTGGATAAAAGCGTCTGCTAAAATGTAAATGTAATGTACACTACAACACTATAAGAATAATATATAGTTATAATTATTATTATTTTATTATTATTAATTGACAAATAAAATACCTACAATTATTTTGCACTCAAATGCGATTAGTCTGCTTCATTTCCCTTTTTTATGTGACAAAGTGATTTACAGAAGATTTTTTTATATCAGTTATGTGGTAACAAATATTCACCAGCATACTGTGTAACAACAGGATATGGATCGCTAGATTTTGTGATTTCACAATAGAAGATGTCCTCAGTCAGCAAAGGCTTCAAAGACACAGGGTCACTTTAAGGTCACTTTTTGAAGGAAAGTTCAGGTCTGTGAATTTCTTTGAACATGTTCTCCTCAAAAGCTTGTCAGATCTGAAAATAATGGTATCAGACAGATGTGACTTATATAATAGGACCCAGACAAACCCAAGCTGGGTGCTGTGATCAGTGTTCAAAACGAATTGGACACCACTTTAGCTGTCATGGTTGAGGAGAAAATACTGCAAAAAATATTCTGGTTTCATTTCTGAACTTCTGTGACCGGGGACTTTTGTGTTGCTTGTCATGTTGTACGTTGGTTAAGCAGTAAGAAAAGCACTGAAATTGATTCATGCTTGAAGAAAAACAGCATGAAGAAAAAAAAACCATATGAAAGTACAGAAACAGGTGAGAATTATGTCCCAGTAGCACCTGGTATAGATTTAGTGATCTGATCACAAGATCATTGCTAAATACAGATGTCAACAAAGTGTTTTACACTACAAAAATCATCTTAAGTATGTTTTTCTTGTTTGCCAGTAAATATGACATGCGAGGGGGAAAAAATAACATTATGGCCATGAATTAAAAATTTGTTCCCACAACTTATTAATTTGTTTCCTTGTTTTGTTTTAGTTTGTTTTAGGAACAAATTTGAATAATGTGGCCAATAAATGACAGCTAATTGAGAAAATGTGGCCTCAACTTAATAATTAATAGGAACATATCAGTGTTATCTTAGTTTCATTCAGATACTATTATAGTTTCAATTAATATTTTGAATCCTTTTTTATTTTTCTATCTTCCTATCTTCATTTTAGTTGAAGTTTCGGTAATTGTGTGTGTGTGTGTGTGTGTCTTTACTGAAATAAAAAGTTTTAAATATTTTTTTTTTATGGCCACAGTACAGATATGTATTTTTCCTGCAAATTCACAATGCACTAATAAATAAATAAATAAATAAAATAAAGAAAATTTTAGACAAGAAAAGATCAATTAAAATTGTTTCTAAATCTTAAATTTAAAAAAAATAAATAAATAAATGCGTTAAATTCAAGGTTTACATCAAGAAAAACATTTCCCATTTACAATGACAGATGTTTCTACCATGGCAAAAGGTCAGAGTCTTAATGTTGATTGGATTTGAATAAAGGGGGAAAAAAAAAATGCTCTTTTTTTTTGGCTGTTTTCAGTTGTGTGCAGCTTGGTTGCATCCGGACAATTATGTGTCAGTGTATGCTAAGTGAGGCCTCTTTGATGAAGTTTTGACAGACCTCATCAACAAATCACCCCAAATCCAAGACAATCTTCCTCAAGAGCCACCAAGATCTTTTTGCTACTCCGTATTCACAACAAATGCACTTGTGAAGCATGCTATTAGCCAGCCATGTTTCTATATATTATATTATATATTTATATCTCAGATTATATCATATAATATATATATTATATATATATCTATATAAACCGATCTAGTGCAATCTAGAGCCCTGAGGAAACAATTCCAATCATCACTGATATCGGGAGGAAGAATTGACTGGAAACTTGTTAAAAATATTCAAACCACCACTGTATGTTAGACCCTGTTTCATCTAAGCTACTAAAAGAGGTGTTTTCAGAAGTCATAGATCCTCTTCTGACTGTTATTAATTTGTCATTGTCATTAGGATATGTCCCAAAATCCTTAAAAATGGCTGTTATTTAGCCTCTCATTAAAAAACACAACTTAAACACAACTTAAGAACTAGTTAATTACAGACCAATATCAAATCTCCCTTTTCTGTCAAAGATACTAGAAAAAACAGTCTCCTCACAACTATGTTCTTTCTTATCTGTGTATCTGTGAGGATTTCCAATCAGGATTTAGACCATATCATAGTACCGAGACTGCTCTCATCATGTTACAAATGACCTGCTCTTATCATCTGATTGTTGTTGTATCTCTCTATTAGTGCTATTGGATTTTAGCGCTGCGTTCGACACTATTGACAACAACATTCTTTTGAATATACTAGAAAATTATGTTGGCATTAGTGGAATTGCATTGGCATGGTTCAAATCTTACTTATCTGACCATCATCAATTCATAGCAGTGAATGATGAGATATCATATCATTCACAAGTACAGTATGGAGTACCACAAGGCTCAGTACTAGGACTGTTGCTTTATGGTGTACATGATTACCCTTGGTGTAAAAACACATTTTTCCATCTTAATAATATATCTAAATTACGACCTATGATCTCAATGTCAATTGCAGAAATGTTAATTCATGCGTTTTTGACCTCAAGGTTAGATTATTGTAATGGTTTTATTTGGTGGTTGCACTGCACGCTTAAACTCAAGTTGGTCCAAAATGCAGCAGCTAGAGTTCTTACTAGAACCAGGAAGTATGACCATATTAGCCCGGTTCTGTCATCACTGCACTGCTCCCTATTAAATATCATATACATTTTAAAATCTTGACAATTACTTATAAAGCTCTGAATGGTTTAACTCCTCAGTACTTGAGTGAGCTCTTATCACATTATAATCCTTCACATGATGCAGTCTTTATAGATTGGCAGGGCAAGTACTTATATCATTTAAGAGGGTAGAACAAAAGCCATCATGGCAGTTATTTGAAAATTGGCTTACTAGTCATATGGAGCGAAGCGTCCTGGAGATGTTGTCCGACATAAGCTCCGCTCCGACTCTGCTGGGGTGCAGGCCAACAGCGCGAAAAAGCCTAGGACGCTCCCAGAAAAGTTTCCAATTATTAACAAAGAGCAGTTTCTGTTCTTAACACCATGACAATAACAATTAATTTAAAGCAAAAAGTCTACTGAAACTCTCGTGTCCTCGTCGATACGTGATAAGTCGTCGGCGGGCGATGTTGCTTGCACACCGTCCGATCGGCACATGGGGACTGTGCAGAGAAGCCAAAGGGTGAGGTTTTGGAGAGTTAGCAGCGCGCTGTAACCTTCACCAGACTTTGAGCGTCAGCCCGGCTGTTCCAGGCGGCCTTCAGCTACCCAGCTGTGTCTGCCTCTCCACCAGCTCGAGTTGCACCACAATGAAGCTTCGTTCTCCCCCCCCCCCTCCAAACGGTGTCCTCACCTTCACTCAAAGGTAGACACACATCCGCCTTTAATGCAAGTAACAGTGAGTAAAACAATGGGAATGTGTGTGAATAGAGTATTAGCAATGTAAGCGCGATTAGCGGCAACCACGCTGGTGATGCTAACAGGCATAAGCCTTTTTTTTTCTTGGGGGGCTAAATTAGTTGGAACGCGAGAAATCAAAATAAAACTAGTGATATCAAGGCGCTCTGATTGTTTTTGTTGTAAAATACGATAGGGGATATATTCACACGATATAGAAAAAAAAATTATGCTGTATAAAATTGATTTTAAGATAAAAATAGACGATAAAGAATTAACTTGACGGAGCTCAAACTCAAAACACACGGTTTATCAGTCGATCAGATGCGCGTCAAAGTTGCATTCGTTACTATAGCAAAAGTAGATCAAACAATCATTGTAAAAAAAAAAAAAAACCTTTTTTTATGTCGAGATCACAAGAAAATAAGTTGTGAACATGAGAACAAACATTGGTTTATGCAACCATTACAAGATAATTAAGTTGTGATCACGAGAAAACAAGAAAGAAAAATAATCATAATCAATGGCCTCTTAGGACTTCCGTACATAATCCAGGTACAACCAATATATATGGGTACAACGTGCCAAAAACAGTGTTTTCAAATGCATCCATTTGAGAGAGCATCTTCAAAAAGGTATTTTTCGTTCAACAAAGTGTGGACGAAAGGACAAAATGCAGAGAAAAACCCTACCACTTTATACAACAGAGATTGTTTTGAAGCAGTTTCACAGTATTAAACAGGAAAGTAACAAAATCAATTATGCAAAGTTCAAAAATGAGGCAAATCCAAATTATATGCGATCAAAGCAGCTCTAACAAGACAATAGAAAATATCATGTCACTACTTTCCCACTCTGAAGTTGTTCCAAACCTATATGAGTTTGTTTATTCTGTTGAACACAAAAAAATATCTTTTGAATAATGTGTGTAACCAAACAGTTGCCGGTAGCCATGGACTTCCATAGTATTTTGTCCATACCATGGAAGTCAATGGCTACCACCAACTGTTTGGTCACCAACATTCTTCAAAACATTCACGTTTGTGTTCAGAAGATAAATTCATACAGGTTTGGAACAACAAGAGGACGAGTAAATGAAGACAGATTTTCATTTTTGGGTGAACTATACATTTAAGTCGTCGGGGAAATGTAGAATGCTCATTTTACCAAATCAATGCTTCTGGGAAGGAGGGAAAGAGAGATTTAATTGAAAGAGAGAAATTGTATTGTCACCTGTAATTGTGTGAAAATTGTTAATGCTTTTTTTTTTTTACTTTGACACTTCTTCCCTTGACAGTAGACACAACGATCGTGCTAAAAAGACTTAAAACACCATCATTTCTGCCACAATTAAAATTAACCCAGTTAAAGGGATAGTTAACCCAAAAGTGGAAAATTTGATGTTTAATGCTTACCCCCAGGGCATCGAAGATGTAGGTGACTTTGTTTCTTCAGTAGGACACAAACGAAGATTTTAACTCAAACCGTTGCAGTCTGTCGGTCTTATAATGGAAGTGAATGGGAATCACAGCTTTGAGAGTCAAAAAACATACACAAACAAAACCAAAATAAACCCTGCGGCTCGTGACGACACAATGATGTCCTAAGACACAAAATGATCGGTCTGTGCAAGAAACAGTATTTATATCGTTTTTTACCTCTGACAGCTCAGGACAGTTCAGACATTGCGGTGAAAATCAGAGGTCAGTTTCCTATTTTTAATAATGATGGCTTATTAATTGGCAAGCACCCAATTAAGTTTGGCCAGTGTCGAAAGTGGTATGACAAAGGGATTCACTCCTTGGGTGACATAATGGGCGACAAGGGCCTTTATACCTTTGAAGAACTTTCTATTCAGTATAACCTGCAAAGCTCCATCTTTTTTTTTTACTTACAGTTGAGGGCAGCCATGAAGACCTATGGGGTCCCTTGGATGGCTCCTCTCAAAGAACACCCTTTATTGAAAGTAATATGTGAGACCCCGGGAACAAGAGGATTCGTTTCTAAATTATATGGTTATTTTCTGGAAAAAATGTACCCTCCTTTGATAATAGACTCTGCTTGGCGGGCAGATATTCTGGACCTTTCTCCCAGTTTTGATTGGGACGGAGTCTGGGTTATGATAATGTATGCTTCGAGGAATCCGGATCATCAACAAATCCATTTAAACTTTATTCATAGGACTTATATGACTCCACGTAAACTCTATAGCATGAAACTTAAACCCGATCCTAATTGCACGCTGTGTCATACAAGGGAAATTGGTACTTTTTTCACATGATTTGGGATTGCCCTGGGGTTGCCAGTTTTTGGAATATGGTTAAAGAAAATCTGTCCACTATATTAAATGTCTCAATCCCTTTGTCCCCTTCTGTCTTTATTTTAAATGATCTTTCGGACATCCAACTTAACAAAATGCAGAAGCAAGTGTTTTTAGCTGGCTTGACAGCAGCCAAGAAAATTGTTGCAACAAGATGGAAGCCTCCACATTCTATTAATAAGAAATATTGGGTTCTCACTTTTATAGACGTGATGTATCTTGAATTGTCCACTGCTCGCCTTCATGGCGCCAAAGAGGACACCATTAGACTTTGGGCTCATACTTATAATACAAATACACCTTTCGGTCTTGTTTTTTGTTTCCTCATATATATTGAGTTTAGAGTTGTGTTTAAGGGTTCCCTGTTGGGTAATATTGCCTCTTTTATTGACGTAGACCTTCTTTCAGCGTGTTCCAATTGTTTGTTATGTCAAAGATTTTGTAAGGGGTCATATATTCTTTGACATAATATTTTGTATGGATAGTCTGTGTACATTTGTATATTTTGGCGTATATAGGTTTTTAAATATTGTTTGGATATTCGGCCCATTCACCCTTCAGTGTTTAACTGATTAGTTTTTAACCAAATATTATTATTATTATATATTTTTTATAGATATACTTCTATTTCATTTATCATGGTCTTTGTTTTTTGTTTGTTTTTTCTGTTGCAAAGCTGATTGTTTGTCTGTGCTATTCTGTATATTAAACAATGTCAAAATAATGAAAAAAAATTGGATAAAAAAAAAAAATAATACTGACGAACCAAATGTCACTAAGCTTTGGATGCCCGGGTAGAACGCCGATAAACAATCATTTTTATTTTTGTTGTGAAACTATCCTTTAATTTTTGACATGCCCTTGAGATTAATCCAATGAACGTGTTGAATGGAGGCTTAACCAACGTAGTGCTAAACAGTGTGTGAATGCTCTGTTTTCCTAGCTTAGCTTGAGCCTCCAGAGGTATTAAAATGCAAGAGTCACGTCTAAGTAGGATGTAACTCTGCGGGGTGTTAAAAATAAGCCTTTAACCACCAGTGTTGGGTAGTAACTCATTATATGTAATATGAATTATGTAATTAGCTTCCAAAAATTAAGTACTTGTAAAGAGATTATATTACATTTTAAATAACTCATATTTTGACTACACTTACTTTTTTATTGATTACATTTTAATATACTGTATTATTCACAAAATGGAAATAAATGAGTCATGATGTTTTATTGATTTGATCATTTTAATCATGATTCTCTGATGTCTGTTAATGACACGCAGGTAAACAAATGAAATATGTCTCTTTATTTTACTGTTCAGGTGTTTAATTTTGATTATTTTAAAACTGTGTATTTATTTATTTAATTTACATTTTCATGATATATTATTAGCTTTTCATCAACTCACAAACACACAAATTATGTGCGTACACACACACACACGCATCCTAATCAAATCTGATAAACAAGTTAAGTTAAATGTAATCAAAAAGTAGTCAGAATACATTAACTAAAATATGATTATTTGTAGCACGGACCATAAAAGTTTAAATATTACATTTTACAATATAATAATCAAACAGGTACCCTTCTATTAATTAAATTATCATACTATTATTCATACAAGGGAAGGAAATTATTGCCGAATTGTTTATATAATTATGATATATGATGTCATTAGTGCATGCAGTAAACAATTAAGATATTTCAAATGTTTTTAGGTGCAAGTGTTCATTTGGATTGTTACTTAAAATAATTGTAATGACATTATTAGAACTTTTCATCAACTCATTTTCGTTCCTTTTTTATGATTTAATTTTGTATGGTTATATTTTATCGATTTCTTTTTATTTTAAAGAGTAGAACATAACTATTAAATATTTCGTAGGTCCTTCCCAGATTAAGTGTTGTTTCTATTATATATAATATGATTCATTATATGATATATTATATTAGTTAATCACACACACACACACACACACACACACACACCACACACACAATCTGTTTTCCGATATGAATATGATACAAAATAATACTATTTATCTGTGATAAATGAGTTAGGTCAAAAGTAATCTAAAAGTAACTGAAAAGTAGTCAGAATACATTACTTAATATATAATGGAAAAAAAATCAGTTACTAACTACCTTTTTTCAATTCAATTTGCAATTAGAAACAGACTACAATTTGTATGTTTTTACCCAGCACCGTTCTACAGTCCTAGCAGCCGATCTGATGAGCGATGTGATCAACACTCAGACACTGAACTTTAATTTCTGAACACAGCGTGAGTCATTACACCAATAAAGAGCGAACAACCTCTTTTTATTCTCTTTGAAAATACACTTGAAACCAGAGTCACGTAGCGCGCGATCTGCCCAGAGAGATGCTGAACACTTCACAGGGCAGGAGGGCTCTTATTTCGGCACGGATGTGCGGCACCTTCAGAGCTGCGGCCGACAGCTGTTGTCATGGTATTGACCCGGGCAGCGGCCACTGAAGTGCTTCCACAAACAGGCTACTTCTATGAATCTTTACCTCAGGTTGCTGTGTTTGCAGGTTGTGGAGACCCACGCAAATAACTCTAGCATGATGGAATCACTTGAGCTTATTTACTGAGCAGAGGCTCAGGGCTTCATGTTTGTCTGGGGTCTTACTGACTAGCTGATGTGCCACCCGGGGTGATATGGGTTTTGAAGCAAAAAATTATTATGTACAGAGGTGCTTGAGAGAAAAAAGGAGATTTCGTGAGTATATGACCCTCTAGAACCACCCACTTATATTGCTGCAAACAAATAATTTTCCTCAGTATTTTTGTCTTGTTTTCTTATTACAAATATCTAAACATTCTGAAATCAATACACATTTAAACACAAAGCAAAGTTATTTGATATATTAAGTCTTGTTTTCTGAAAAAATTATCAAAATTAAGTGACTTCATGCTTATAGCAAGAAAAAAAAAATCTGCCAGTGGGGGCAGTTATTTTTTCTTGTTATAAGCATAAAGTCACTTTCATTAATTTTACAGACATAAGACTTCTGTTATTTTATGTTATATGCGTCAAGTAAAGGTATCTGATTTAAGGTGTGCACAGACCACACACATTGTATGGAAAGCAAGACACAACTACAGAAGAAAAATAATTTTGCAGATTATTTGATAAATAAATAGATACATAGTCATAGATAAATAAAATCAGAATTGCGCAATAAGAATTAGAATTGTGCGAGAACTCAGAAATTGGAGGACAAACAGTCAAGAATTGCAAGAAATAGAGTTTAGAATTGTAAAATACAAATCGGAAAGTGGAGAAATCAAAATTAGAATAGCAACATATAAGTCTGTGAGACAGTTTGAGAAAACAGAAGGCTGAGGGAAAAAAAGGTAAGAATGATAGATACTATATAATATATATATATATAGTACTTATCAGAAGCGCAGGTTTTATTTTTGCACTTTTGGAATTGCAAGATATAAAGTAAAAATTAACTTTTTTTCCATAGTATTTCAATCTGTATTTGTCCACAGTTAGATGTTCTGTTTTCTAGTGCAAAGCAACTATAGCAACAAACATTGCCTAAAAATTCAAACATAATTTTTTTTTCTTCTGCAAAGATTGAGCTTTACCTCAAGTGAAATCGTGTCTTTAAGGTTTGCAATATTGCAATATTTCCTCGATGTGCTTCTGTGCATGGCTCATAACTACTGAATATGCTACTGTATAATATCTGATAATTGTCACCTTGGTTACATAGCTTTGTGCGTTCTTATGGAGGCAGAATAAACATTTTGCAGACTGCAGCCCATGAACTCATGATCTCTGCTGGTGCTGTCTGCATGAATTGCCTTGTTCTGCATCTCAAAGAAGCCACGCAATGCCACTGAATCAGTCTACTCAACTCTTTAATGAAGGCTCAAAGTCAACATGAAATCAGAACTGACTCTATGTACTTTCTTAATGCATGTTCCTGGTCTCATTGTGAACGATTCATTGGTGCATGTTAATTCAAATAAAAAAATGGTTATCTTTATATAATCTTTCATCAAAGCACCTTGCCAACCTTCCTTCCCAGTTTGCATCACTAATACCTTTACATTGTCCGCCCCTGCCAACAAACCACCTTAACCTTGTTTAGAGGATGGAGTGGATTGTAAATATTGTGAAATATTATTATAATTTATGCAAGCTGTTTTCTATTTCAATAGGTTTTAAATTGTAATATTTATTCCTGTGATCATAGCTAAATTTTCAGCATCATTAATCCAGTCTACAGTGTCACATGATCTTCACTTCAAAGTTATTTGTATAAGCGCTTTTCACGATGCAACATCGTGCAAAGCAGTTTACAGAAAATCTCAAGTTTCTACATGATATTTAGTTAATACTTATCATGGTGACTATCTAAAGTTGATTCCATATGCGAAAATGTCATGTAATCAAAGAGACGGTGAACACGATTAACAGCAATGATTATATGTTGCGATCAATCTTATAGCAAAATGTGTTAGTTGTGTATGTGTCTGAGGGGTGGGATCATCTGAGGTCTTCTGAGGGGTTGCATCATCTCTTATCAGGAACATGATCCTGCAGAAATCATTCTAATATGATGATTTAATGTTCAAGAAACATTTCTTATTATCAATGTTGAAAACAGTTGAGCTGCTTCATACTTGCGAAAATCATGATGCATTTCAGGATCCTTCGATGAACAGAAATTTCAAAATAACAGCATTAATTTGAAATATTTTGTAAATTATAAATGTCTGCCACTCTGATCAATTTAATGCAGCCATGCGAAAAAAACGCATGAATTTCTTAAAAGAAAACATTGTATTGCCACCCAATAATGCTTATATTGTATTAAGCGGATGATCTACATATAAAAATATGAACCTATACATTTTTGATATTTCCAAACAAGTAAATGTGATAACTTAGTATTCAAATTAATTTTAGCAACCTGCGTTTTTTCTTTAGCTATTAAACTATGTTGTTAGTTTTTATATCTCTACATTATTAGGTCTTAAATTCCAAACACATTTAACTATTATGCAAATTAAAAATTTACTTTAGGAAACCTATTTTTCACCAATAGTGATCATCATTTTTCCTTCTACCTTCTTGCTTTTCCGGTGATACATTTTTTGTTTCCTTTTTTTCTCCCTAGTGATAATACGCAACACCAACACATAAATATAATAATATAAAAAATAAATAATCATAAAAAAACTTAAAAAATAAATAAAAAATAATGAAACAATAACACGAGAGTCATTCATGCATAAAACTATTACCTAATGAAAAAATAGGGAGAAACTAAATAAAAAAATGCAAAAAAAAAGAAAATGCAAAGACTATTAATACTCAAACTCTTTATGAACCTAATTAAGAAATAGTATGCCCAAAAACATAACTTTTAGTAAGAAAGAAATCAATAATAATAATCAAGAATATTGCCACGATAAATAAATAAAAAATAATAAATGAATAAGTTTAGGAATAAAATTAAAAGGAGAGGCAAGAATTATATAAAAGGTAATTAGTCGATAATGTATGCTTTATGTTATAGAATATACTGTGATTTTAGAGGTGCCCATTCTGGCAAAAATATATACTTTACATCTTAATTTATGTTATACACTCTCCATAGAGTGTACTTAGAACTAAATCTAACCAAGCATTTAAAACTTCGGATCTTGCTCTTCAAAATGGTATTGGGTTTAAAAGAGTAATCTCAGTATTCTAATAGATAGCTCAGTAGTTCTAAATTCTCAGTATTCTAAATAAATATAACTCATCTTTACTAAGCATAGGTCCTATACCCAAAACTATATTTTGTACCTTTATTATATTTGATTTCTTAAAAATTTCTTCTATTACCTGAATTACTTAATTTTTTTTTTATTATTATTTTACAAGTATAAAATATATGAGTGTAATAAGCTTTAAGTTCAATGCAACTTCTCCAACATCCTGAAAATAAATGATTATATTTGGAAGATATTTCTGCTGTTATAAAATGTTGCATATTAATTTTCCAAGCTTATTCTTGCCAATATGGAGATTGTGTAGTTCTTAAATTTTCTTTTAAATTTTGTTTCCAATTTCCCATTTTATTTTAATATTATATAAAACCCACATAATTAATTCTGTTAATAGAATATTTATTGTACTATCAAGTTATTAATATAATGTGTAACTTAATCATAAAACGCAACAGAGTGTCAGACTCTGTTCCGTGTTTTGCTCCCCACGTGTTCCATGACCCAGTTTTCCCTCATGTGTAATTAGGTTTCATTAGTTCCAAGTGTGTCTCGTCATCCCATCCTCTAGTCTTGTGTATTTATAGTGTGCCCTGTTCATAGTTTTCTTTGTCCGGTATTGAAACTGTATATGTCAACCTCCCCTGCTATGTGTGTTTTCCTGGTTCCCTGGATGTAATTAAAGTCTCCTTGTTGATGTACTCCTCGTCTCCTCGTTCCTCGCTCCCTCACAGTAGCGGACGTGACAGAATACCGGACCCACAAACAGTAAGCGGCGCCCCTTCTCCCCCTGTTTTTGTTTTCCTTTTGAAAAGTCTTTTTGTTTTCCCTTGTTTTCGTCCCGCGGCATGGAAATAGCCGCTCGCTTTAGCCTGCTGAGATCTTCCCTTTGTGGAGTATGCGTGGGAGTTCTGCGGGATCACCGCGAAAACAGCGCTGGACGACGCCACGCTAAACTCTCTGTTCAGGATCCTGGCCAATTGCTATCGCCCCGTGGACCTCCCAGACACCACAGGACTGAGCTGGAGGGAAGTGATCCTCCGGTGTCTGGAGAGTGTCCAGCCTGCCGGCCGTTTCTCAGTCAAGTCCGCCAGCCGTGGCATACTCAAGTCCGCCGGCCGCTCCAGTGTCAAGTCCGCTGACCACACCTTTCACCCCGAACTTAACTAGGAATCTAATGAGGAAAATGCGGTTGGTTCTAGTCCCTAGGCTCGCTTCAGTGTCGGCTCCAGCCCAAGAGCTCACTCCAGTGTCGGTTCCAGCCCCAGAGCTCAATCCAGTGTCGGCTCCAGCCCCAGAGCTCACTCCAAAGAGGGCTCCGGTTCCTGAGTTTAGCCCACAGAGGGCTCCAATCCCTGAGTTTATCCCAGAGAGGGCTCCAGTCCCCGAGTTCAGCCCAGAGTTGATCACAGTCCCTGAGGTTTAGCCTAGATAGGGTTCCTGTCCCTGAGTTTAGCCCAGTGAGGGCTCCTGTTCCCAAGTTTAGCTCACGGAGGGCTCCTGTTCCTGAGTTTAGCCCACAGAGGGCTCCAATCCCTGAGTTTATCCCAGAGAGGGCTCCAGTACCAGAGTTTAGCCCAGAGAGGGTTCCAGTTGGGGGGGGGGGGGGATAGTTCCAGACACTCAAGTTCCAGACCCCGATGCAGACTGGAGTAGGTGGAGACTTATTCCTGCTGAAATCTACCACCATCTATTTTGTCTTTGCCACATATTTGCACACCACCTCACAAAGCGGTCAACCAGGTCTCTGTACTCCTCCTGTCCTTTTTCCACGCAGCTTACTATGGCTGTGTCATCGGAAAATATTTGCATATGACATGACTCAGAGCAGTACTTAAAGTCTGCAATATATGTTGTGAAAAGGAACAGTTCCCTGGGGGCCCCAATGTTACTTATCAGACGTTCAGACACACAACTCTGTTATCTCACAAACTGTGGCCTGCCCGTCAGATAATCGTGGATTTCATGTTGGCTTGAACGTTTGTTATGCTTTAAAACGTATTATCTTCACACGTGTTATAGACATGTTTTCCTGAATGCGACAGTCTGTGACAGAGCCAGGGATTGAGAGACAGTTTATCATGCAGCGCGTTCACTGGCGGTGGTGGCGTCCATGTGGCGTGACGAGCTCTGATTTCTGAAAGGGAAATAAAAAGCTCATCAGCAGGAGAAAGTGCCTCGGCGTAGGTGATCTAAGCCTCAGTATATTATTAGTGATTCCTCTTTCTCGCTCTTAACCTTCCTCACCTACGCAGCTCTGGGTCTCTGCAGGGACCTGCTACTGGAAGAGGAGCTGATTGTATTGAGGGCAAAAACTAGCCTAGCGTGGGACAAACAGTCTCGCAATGCTTGGTTGCTTGTGCAAGGGTCAATCCCAAGCACCCAGCTGGATTAACCTGGTCCAGCTCTCAAAATGTAAGTACATGGAAATTAAAAGTAAATACAAACTGATATGGAACTTGGATTCTCAAGGCATATCAATGCAGGGTCTTTATTTTGATAAAAGCTCATATCATGAGAGGGAGAATCTTAAAACAAAATGTTTCCAGGTCACTTTTCACCATCATTCAGATTTTCTTGCACTTATAATATAATTCACAAGTAACCCTTCAAATAATTTATGTTTTCAGATTTTTTTTTTTTTGATATTTTATTTGATCATATTTTTTTTTGTGTAATTTCCTATTATTCTTGTGGTGATTTTCATCAATTCTCCCTGACCCATGTGTTATTTAACAGAAAAAATATACGTATTCAACAAATTTAACCTACCATTTTTTTTTTTTACACTTAGAATACTACAAGTAGAATTTCACCGTAAGAAGTAACAGTTAAACCCCTTCAAACAAAAACCAAAAATATTGTTACTGATAATTAACATTCACCTCGTTGCCAATATTTTCATTTTAATTAGTCGTTTTCCAACTCGATTACCTAAAATAACTAAAACTAAATGGAAATCAAAAAAAGAAATTTAGAAAAAAAGAGACCAAAAAAACATGACAAACATACTAAATTTTAAACAAAATTAAATGAAAACCAGAAATATAAAATAAAACGGATTCAATATTAACTGAACATACTTGTTTCTCAATGAGACTAAAATAACACTACACATAAGTCATTGTAAGTTTTTAAATTTATAATTTTTGTTTAATTTAGTTTAATATAATTAGAAATATACTTTATTTTAGTTTTAAAACAGACTAAAATTTAAAATAAAAACAGAAATTCAATGGTTAAACATTTTAATAAATCAACTAAAAGTACTGCACAACAAATAATTATATTATTTACAGTAATTTCCTTTCATTTATGTTGAATTCCTGTTTTATAAGTAGTTGTGTCTATGTTGTTCATTTCAATTTATTTTAAAACTTAGAATTAAATGAAGAAATAGACAAAATTAATAAAAACTAATTCAAAATACTTAAAACTATAATAGTATCTCAACGATACTAAAAGAACACTGCACGATATTAAATAGTTGAACATTTAATTATTATAAAATTTTTATGTTTACAGTTAATATATTTGTAATATTTATTTATTAATTATATTATTTATTAATTATTATTCTTCATTATTTTATAGCATTTTATGGCTCCCCTGACCAATGTTTACTGTTTCATTTCAAACAATACTTACTGCCGTGTCTCGAAAAATGGTTGAGTTTATACAGTGCAGAAATGTTTTTAAAACCAATGCCTTTAAGTCAGGAACATGCCCAGTGTATTTTAGCACATGCATTGTGAAAAATGGGATGAGGATGTTTTTCACACCACATGGTCATTAATTTACATTAGTCTGCAGCAGAAAACCTGCACAGGTTGTGTTTTTCCCATTGATGTCAAATAAAAATGCATCTTCAGGTCTGTAACACCTGTTCCAAAATCACAGATGCACTATGCCTTGACAAGCTGCAATTTGTCTCTGTTTGGCCCAAAAATACGAACTCATACAGCAGTCTTGGACATCTGCTTGCCAAGGCTGAAAATTCAGACAGTGTACAGAATCATTAAATCCACAATGCTCTATTCTAAGACGCCAGGCACTTTTCCTGGACATATACACTTGACAAATGTTGGGCAAGCTATTTCTCAAATTTATATCTCAGATTAATATTAGGGCTGCCAAAGTTAACACAGCAGGTGCAACGCATACCAGGTTTTCACTGAGGAGCCGAGCCGGTAACCCGGCCACTCAGCAGTGGTACAGCAGGACGGGACGTGGCGTTTCCTTCTTCAGGGAACGAGGGTTACATACGTAACGGAGACGTTCCCTTTCAGTCAAAATTGGGATCACCTACCAACGCACCATGGATGCGCCCCTGCCAGTCTCCTGTGGCAGCCTCATGAGTCCCCCATTTTTGGTGTAGACCGGGGATTGCAACAAGAAGACCAGTCACCGTTGTCGTAGCACTTCCCACTCAGTGATATTGGATAACACTGGGAAAACGTACCCGTTCCACTTGGAACAGGAATGTTGCAGAAGCCCCATCCTTCCCGAAGGAGGTTTCGGAAGCACTTACACATATGAACAACCGTTTAGGTGCATATGGAAGATTAGAGGTGAATGTAACCATAGGCGTTGCTTGACGTTTGAGTTTGGGGGGGGCAAACCGAACCGGTGGATTTGGTCAGACATACTTTTAAACACATTTTAGTTTTGCTATAGAAAATCTACAAATTCACAATCTGATTACATACAGCAGCAGCAGGAGGCGCGTGAGGTTGTCATGGCAACCAGATACACTGCACGCGAATTACAGCTGCGCTTCTATTCTGCCACACTAAACTTAGCAACAAACACGTTTAAAATGCACAATAAACATGTCTGTCAAAACAATCTCAAAGGAGGCTTTTGTTAAGCAAATCATTGAGTGAATTACTCATCCACTGTTTTTAAAACAGACATGTGTTGGGCATGATTCAAGTTAATGCACAATGAGGCATTTTTATTTCTTATTGAATAGACGATAAACAGTTTATATTCTAAAATCTATTTAAAGGTTGTGTTCTGTGGAAATTAAATAACATTTGGATGTAAATGGTCGGCAATAAAGTAGTGTGTGGCTAAACCTGCTGCGTCCTGTGGATCACCTTTATCAGATTGTCCGGGTCCGGAATCATTAAGCACAGCATTAATATCTTCATCTGAGTTTTTCTTTTTCTCCAGATTTCTCTGCAGTTCGTGTATGTTGTTAAAAACACGGAACATTTTATTCCACACAACAGGCAAGCATTACCGTTAAGTCTATTATCCACCAAAATGCAAATTCGTCACATGACAATTATTACGCAAATGAGATTGAGGGAGACGTTAAGTTTGTTTTGATTTATTAATTTACTTACAACAACAATTTACAATGTATTAACTTTTACGTATTCACTTTTACATGGTATTACCTAAACGCATATAACAGTTTTACTATAGAAAAAATTCGAAAATAAAATTAGAAAAATATCTAAAACGATGGGGGAGGCAGGCCCCCTTGGCCCCCCCACAAGCTACGCCCATGAATGTAACCCTCTTGGAAATGGCAGAAGTCTGCCGGTTAAACACGGGCTCTGGGGCTAAACTGTGGACTTTACAAATATGGGATCCACTTAGGTCTCTACATATGGAACCCAGCCTCAACGGTCGCACGATCAGTGAGTCAAGTAAACCGGCAACGAGGGCGCGGGCGCGATTTGCACTCTAAAAACACCCCCGCAAGAACTGTTATAATAAGTGATGCTGTCTTGGATGTGGCGCGACACGACAAATCCCGACAGTAAACCGATGCCTCGTTCTATTTATGACGTACTAACACAAATTTCAAATGATTTTCAAAGGTCGCTTTGTCGCGTCCAGTGTAGATACGATGTGACAGCAAAAACATGGCGAGTGTGTAGTAAAGAAAAGTGGACACGGAAAATAGATTATTCAAATGTGAATGGACTGAACAGTTTGAGTGAGTGACAGATATCTTTGTTATGGAATACACGTGCTGGTCAGCAGAGTGAGTTCAACAGTTTTAACAGGTAGGTCATAAGGATGCCCATTTTACACAAGTTGATTATGATTCTCTCAGGTTCTTAGGCAAGTCTGTAAAACATAGTTTGGTAAAATGTCTCAAGGGTAGTGTAAAAACACCTTTTTTACCTTGTCAAAAACAGCTCTTTTCAGATCAAGTTGTTTTTGTAGCATTTTCCTTTAAATATTAATGAGCTATGCTGACCCTCTCTTCCGAGCTGCTTTCAGAGAGACTGTTTACTTTAGCCGCATTCATCGTGAAACTTGCTAATTAGCACATTATTAGGTAAGGCGATTTGCAATGATTCATTACAAAATATTATACTCACTTCTTCTGTAGGTGAAGTTGGATCACAAATGATTAATCTGAACATAGATGCATTTAGGTAGATCAGGGGCGCATTCCCTTCAAAAACAAATGTAATCCACTGCGAGTTCAGCAGCTCAGATGTCGGGAGTAAATGACGTCTGCTATGTTCATTATTACATCCAAAAACAGAACACCTCAATCACTTGTTAGGAGTCATTCTTTTCTACATCTGCTCCAGCGGTGAAACAATACAGGACTGATGACAGCTCACTCAGGCGGGTCTGAGGTAAGACACCAGTCCAGTCTGTGCTGAAATGGCTACTGTCAATAAAATATCGTGGGGGGCTGTTTCGGCTCGATGAGAAAGGGGGAAACATTTAAACACGTAAGAAAAATCAATAGGGGATTTTATCCTTATAGGGTGGTGTGTACAACACTGACAACAACCATTCAGATTACAAACAAAATTGTAAAAGTGATGTAGCATCGAGACAATTAATACAAGTTTTGCTTAAGTTATTTTCAAGTATGAGGAAAATATATATGGAGCTTTCCCTAGGGTAAGATAATGCAAAATAAATTCAAATACATTAGACATTTTTTAACATGAATAAAGCACTAATAATTACATGAGTTATCACTGTTATTTGTATTTGTTACTGCCGTGAGTTGCAGTAAAATAAAAAAAATGTTCGCTAAATGATCCCATGTAGCAGGTGGTTAGGCCAAAAATACAAGGAAAAATATATTTTATCGGGTTGTCGTGTGGTGGGCCACACGGTGTTGATCCCCCCCCAAAAAAATCTAAGGCATAAAAATATTAATAGGCAATCATCATGACTATGCAATCAGGGATTGGGTGCGAAGAGATCAGTCTAGGAATGAGCGGAACCGTTGATTGCATGGCGGAATGGAGATCCAGATTTTTTGTTGTTCATTGTGTTTTTAATATCAAAGGCCCCCCCTCCAAATCTGAATTGATTTGTGATTCTTGTTCTTCTTTAACCCCACAGCAACAATAATTAAATTGTAATAATCTCCTCTATATTTATCTAGTGTGAAATTAAACACCAGTTTGTGGTTTGACCACCTGTGTAATGTTTAGATTATACAAATAATCGTAAGTTAATGTATGCTTGTACTAACGATAAACCTTTATGAGTTTGACGAACTCCAATAGTTTCAGTGTGTAAATGAAGGTTTTGCCTCCACTGATCTATTTGGGAAAACAAATCCACCAAGTGTTCGTCGAAGAGGCTGCCTCTCCACGGCACCGCGGCTCGAAGAGCTGCTGCGGATGCAGCACCCGGCAAAGGGGCAGGGGACGCAAGGGGCCGCCATCGCGCACGAGCAAGGATGGGGGCGACGTGAGAGTGGTGAGACAAGGTGGAACGGCAAAGCTGCCCGCCGGGCAGAAATGTGTCGGAATGCTCAGTCGGCTCCTGTCAGCCGAGAACATTGCTGGCGCCATGTTCTCGACGTGTCGCAGGAAAGAGGCTGGTCTGGGACACAGGGGCCTTGAGGAACCTAACTTGTCGGCGTACCTCATGTCGACCAGACACAGCCAGAGTGGACAGAGGGACCACAAGTGTGGACATCACAGACCCAGAGAACTCGCAGTGACTGTCACTCGGAGTGCAAGGTCAGTTGAGATTCAGAGCTCTTTCAGAACTACCGGATTATGACCACCCTCATGTAGGTCCCTCAGTGCTTTAGCCTGAAGAACCAGTAACGCCTTAGCGTGTAATGCGGAGGCAGCTTCTCCACAGGCCACATAAACATCGCCGGACAGACCAGACGAGTACCTACAGAAACCGTGAGGAAAAGGCACGATTGACACACCGAAGCGGTTTAGGGAAACCAAACTGCATCGCCAACCAACAGCTACACCAGGGGGCCCCATATACCCCCTGCTGCAAATATCGTCAAGACGTGGAAGAGGACGAGGAGGGGATAGCGGTCACAGTTTCACAGCAGCGAAAAAGGTGCCTTACATGGACCTGATGGTAAAACACACACCCTAATGCCCTCGGGAAACCGCGTGGGCCACCCCGAAGAACCCCAATCAGTCCCAACCTTGAGGGAATCGGGACATGGTGAGGTCTCCACTCGAGCATACCCTCAACGAGCGGCTCCCAGGAAAGCTAGCCGTCCATTTCGGATCCATTCACGGCATTGCTACAAGTCCCATGAGGGCAGACAGCGCAGCCGAATCTTCCTCTCCGGAAAGCTCCGGCTCACCCTCCGATGCAGTGATCGACGTCCGATCGTCGGGAGGAGCGCCGAAGGATAATGCTGGTACATCCTTGTAGAGGGCCAAAACGTTCCTTTGGCCAGCTAATGGTTGCAGGAGGTGCACGAGGGAGTGATGGTCCCCCCGAGAGTGGTTTACCTGGAGAGTGTGCATCACTGTTACCCCCCCCTCAGACCACCCGTACATGCCTGACGTAGCAACCACCTGACTGTCGCCATGAAGAGAAACTCGAATCGAGCAGAGGCAACGAGCGTCCCTGTGTGAAAGTAACGGAGCTTGGCCAGCCAACTCCGAAATGGTAATATCCTGAAGAGAACCAGGATTCATCCAGATGACGCCACCTTCAGCATGCTTAACTGCCCAGACACGTGAGAAGCGATCGTGCAATCACCCAGAACGAAAGGTAAACGAAGATGAATCAGAAAAAGAAGAGGAGGGTGACAGGTTGTCTGTAGAAGGGACCAAAAGGTCGAGTTGCCAGATGCACGTACATCTTTAAAAGATGCACCTGTGAAGCTCTTTTAGGGGAAAAAGCTCTTTCAGCGTGCTGAAGTGCACAGGAGAGATGGCTGCCTTCAACACAAACAGGGGGTAGTGCAGCCTGATGTGTGCAACCCACTCGACACGGGAAACCACCACCACTGAAGTGCCTTACCGCCAACACAAAGAGCTCTCAAAGAGCGCGCTGAACTCGTTCAGTCTTTTCTCAGTAGAGTAGTCAGGAGCAGAACGATGTGATCACTTGGCTCCAAAGCGAAAAGCTGGTATGCGTTGCACAGTCTGCCTTTTTATGCTCACGCTGTGATAAGAGGCAGCTGGATGCAATCATCACATGCAATGTGCATTGGCTTGTTTAGTTTAAACTCGAAGTAGATTGGTCCCTCTAAGCAGATCCCAATTCGTCGGTACAGGCTCGTAGTGACCGGCTGAAAGGGAACTTGATTTCACTGATATACAGATACATTCGGTAAGGAAATTTATCTAATTTTAAGATTAATTGTGTTAATACATTTTTTAAATCTACTGATCCCCCCAATGATATTCATTGACATGCTTAGCATGCACTATAATTCACATAATACTATCTGTGTGGAAAATGCTGACAGAATGTTCTTCAGCTGCCCGCTATAATATATTCTATCACTTGTCACTCTTATAGCATATTTGAAGAGGATCTGACACTGACCTTGCCAAGCGTTATTTTGGGTTCAGTGAGTCAGCAGTTATCGGATTTAATGACAGCGTACTGAACTGCTACACATTTGGAAAATATGAAATAATTCATTATATACTATATTTTTCTTGATTTACACAAAGAATGGAGGTAAGACTGTAGGTTCACTCAAACAATCTTAGGTTATCCAAGGGGAAAGAGCAGGTTTTTCCTGGTGAAATTGCATGAAGAGCATGTGAAAGGCTTTTAATGGTGCTCAGAGATGAATAACGGGGTTTAATGGGGCATGGAGGAATAGTTCAGCCATAAATGAAAATTTGTTGAAAATGTACTAACCTTTAAGCCATCCAAGATCTAGATGAGTTTGTTTCTTAATCAGAACAGATTTGGATAAATGTAGCATTACATCACTGTTCATCATGGAGGCTCTGGCAGGTGAATGGGGTGCCCCCACGTACAAGAAATGAGGTCCCAAACACATGATAAAAACATCACCAATAATCCACAAGGATCCCACCACTCACCACTCAAGTTAAACACTCTTGTGACAGGACAAAAAGCCAAAGCATTTTACAAGCCAAACCAGGCAAAACAGTTCTAAAAATATGTGATGGAATTTGATAAAGAGGGTAACAGGGGATAGACTGCCGAGGAATGCGTTATTATGGATTAGTGGCTCGTAGATTTTGACCAGAAGAGTGGACAGTATAATGCGATTGATATAAACAGGTAGTTTTTGCTTCACAAGAGTAAATGAGGACTGAGAGTGGATGTGGAATACTTGGGAATTATTGTGGATTTTTTAATCAGCCGTTTGGACTTCATTTTGGCGGCACCCAGGCACTGCAGAGGATCCAACAAATGAGCTGGCCGTGTCAGCATCAGTGATGGAATGCTAAATTTCTCCAAATCAATAAATTAATTTGTGAATAAATTCATACTGGATGTTGACCACAATCTCTCAGGACCTGAAGTGAGACACTCACATAGGAAATTGCAAAAAAAAAAAGCACTCAACTAGCATCGCACTTCTCTCTTCGGAACTGTTGCCCGTCTGTCGGCGCTACAGAGCACTGACACCGAACAGCCAGGCACAAGGAACAGGTTTTTTCCGAACGGGCTATTTTAGCGACGAAGCGGACCTGGAACCATTAATTTTCATAATTATACATAGTCCATCACAACTAGCATAGTTATATTTATATTAAACTACACACTTTGTAAATAACATATCTGCACACTAATAAACACATCTGTACATTTATCTAAACAATTAAATTTTTTCTTATACTTCTATTTCTGTATATAGTACATTATTAAATTTTTCTTTTTTTTATTATATTAGTGTTATATTACATCCCTACTGTGTTATTCGTATGTATGTCTGCACTATCATATATGTCTGCACTATGTTTGTACTTTCTTCTACACTGGAAGCTCCTGTCGTCAAGTCAGATTCTTTGTGTATGTGAACATACTTGGTAATAAAGCTCTTCTGATTCTGATTCTGATTACTGTGATGATGTTAGTGACGCTGTTTGCAATCTTGTGATCTGGGATGGCACCCACATGCCCTGCCTACGACCCACTGCTCCGCTGAAGGAAGTACCAAACTCAATATGTTGGGATGGCCCCTGCGGGCGCATAAGAGATGTGACATTCCTGACCACAAATGGTTAGATTGGTGAGGATAGTGCCAGATATTCCTTTAAAATGCTGCTTACATATGCAGCTCACTAGGATTTCGAACATAATTATCGACATGGTGGAAGTTGTGTTCATTTAGTGGTGATATTTGCTTTTAGATTTCATCTGACCGGCTCTTTTATGAATGTGCTAGCTTGTTGCTATTCTTGATCTGAAACTTTGATTTGAAAATGTTACGTTTCACACTTTATTGTAGTTAATTGCAGATTTCCAGCACCTACCAACTGCAATAATTTATATGCATTTCAAACAGAGCCTAAATTAGCACCTAACACACAAATCACAGAGTATAACACAAGCGTTTGCTGAGAGTCGCGAGCATCCCGGAGGTGAGAGCTCAAGAGAGCGAGGCCCTGATTAGTCGAGTGTCAATGGAGTGCGCTGAAGCGCTTCTCAGAACAGTCTAGCTACTTGAACAACTCAAGTTGATTACATTAATCAAATAAAAATTCGAAATAAATAATTGCTCTGTTCGCTGGCATATGAAGAGTGCTCTGCACGAATTAAGGGGAAGTGATCATGAAACAGCATCTTAGATTTTTCACTGACTTACGAATACTAGCAATATTCATTAGTGATGTCTAAAAATGCTAGATATACAGTATATAACTTTTTTTTTTTTTTGAGCAAAGATTAATAAAAACGTGCTCAAATGTTGCCCATTCAAAAAAATTCTAATTTATTTGTAATTTATGCATCACTTGTCACTTTTGTGATGTTTCTTTCAAAATTCCTTCAAGTATGTGACACAAATTAGATTTTAAATGTGCATACCTTTTTAAGACCATTAGTGATCGTTTGGATGTGAAATATTTGATGAGCTCATACTGACATTTCTACAAATTGATATTTGACTGCAGATTTGGTATCTATATATAAAGATACAATTGTTTAGATTGAAACACTATACATAAACTCAGAAATGTAAGAGAAAATATGTCATATATTATGAATAATTTATAAATCTTACGTAAATAATAAATATATTTACATTTGCAAGCATTTTAAAAAGGTTTATAAAAATTGTTCTGTACTTTTTCATACTGTTCTTTCATCAGAAAAGTTTTCAAAGTTCTTTTTCTTGAGATTTTCACTGTAGCAAACCAGTCATCAAGTTAATGAACGTGTTTCATTTTAAGATCACAGCATGCAAGAAAGAAAAAAAGAACCTCTTTAGAGATTCACCAAGCAGGAATCACTTGAGCAAGATGCTCATAATTTAAATAGGAAAAAGCAATGAAATCAAAATGTAATCGCTGGAGTGCTCTTCATGACAGGTCAATTAACTGCATCATCAAGATGAGGAGAAAAGGAGAGTGAAAATCTTCGCTTTAGAATTTTCTATAACAATTTTGGTGGGAAATACGACACCAGGGACAATATAATATTTCTCAAAGCGTACTCATAGTTAGAAACAATAATCATTAGCTTTAACAAAGTTACAATGTTGGATGATAGTAAACCATTTTTTTAAGATAAAAAGTTAAACGACATTTTAATCTCAGAAAGTCTTTTTTTCCTCACAATTCTACATTAACGTCTCACAATTCAATTCTTTTCATCTCGATTGTAAATTTATAGCTCAATTATATTTTTCGGACCATTCTAAATTCATATCTCAGAATTCTTTTCCCCCCTCACAATACTACATTTACATATCATAATTAATTTTTTCCTTCACAATTGTTAATTTATATGTCATAATTCTGTTTTTCCCTCACAATTCAATTTCTCACAATTCTTAATTTACTTAATTATGTATTTTTTCCTTACAATTCTCAATCAAAATGGTATTTTCTTCTCACAGTTCTAAATTGAAATGTCATAATTCTGTCTTTTCTTATAATTCTTTAATCATTTTTAATTCATATTGGTTTGTGCTAGTGTTGGTATCAATGACTTTGCATTGTGCTCCTCACTGTAAACGTGAATCCTGCATTGCTATAAAACTCTCCTAGAAGCAAATAAGCACAAAATGACCTTGTGCGAGATCTCATTGTCTAGCTCAGTTAAACATCTGCATATGATGATGTGAAGTGCAGCTCATGCTTACACTAGTTGCTCTACATTTGCATCTTACATTGTTTTTCTGCCCTTCACAGGATTCACTAACTGTCATTTCTGGCTGAGAGAATGCTCAGTTTCCCCACATGCTGTTCTCCCTATAATTTTATGAATAATTTAATGACATGATAATTGTCATCACTACATAATCAATGTGACAGATATTGTCATTTGGTTACATTACCGAAGGATAGTTTTACTGTATTCATCAGAAAAATGTGCAATCACATTACCCACTTGTGCAATTGTGTTGTGTTGAGTTGTGATTCCCCCGCTAGCAATTACACCTGCTCTCTCTGTTTGTCTGTCTGTGTGTGTGTGTGTGTGTGTATAATGTGTATACAGTACATGAGTGTGTAAATCACACTATAGGAACTGTGCTTTGTTCTGTGTCTGATCTGGTCGTGCGCACCTGTTTAGGAGTCGGTGTGATGTGTTTGCATGGAAATCATGCAAACTTAAAAGTAATTTTTGTTATGAGTAATACAGTATTCACGTTTTTCACTATTATGCAGTACAGACTTATGTTAACATCTCAAAAAAGAAACCGACCCATTTCATCTGTTGTAATTGATGATTTAATCTTGATATAAAGGCCTTTAGCTGATCTAAGCATAATGAAAAAGTGTCATACAAAACATAGTCTAATCCAAAATCCACATAATTTGTCTGCATAAATACTGATCTCGAATGTGATTTAATTGTAATTATTTTATCACTTAATTGCAATTGTTTTTTTTTATTTAATTGTGGTTACTATGTAAAAAAAAAAAAAAAAAGGTTAACTAAAATAAAATAAGAAAAACTTGATGTACAAAAACAACTTTGTTATCAAATGCTGTGGGTATAGAAGAGAATCAGCCCCCTTCAAAATAATCAGATTTCGTTGCTTTGCAGCCTTTTATAATTTATTTGTAATTGTTTTTTTATTTAATTATAATTAATTGTGTTACTATGTAAAAAACAAAAACAAAGTTCAACTAAATTAAAATAAGAAAAACTTGATGTACTAAAACAACTTTGTTATAAAATACAGTGGGTATAGAAAAGCCCCCTTTAAAATAAGCCCTTTGTCGCTTTGCCAGGCCGAAACTGCAGATGACCAGTTTTGTTTTATCCAGCTGAGTTACTCATTGCAACTTATCACATCTTAGTGACAGATAAAACACGAACACGTCATAAATAAATAATTAGAGTAAAAGAAGTGAAAAGCCTCACGCCCGGTGTCCTACGGTTGTTTGATCCACCTTTTGGGGCGGAATAAATCACAAGCTTGTAGTCGTTGGGATTGGTCTCTACTAACTTTACACATCTAGAGACATGGTAATATTTGCCCACTCTTCTTTGCAGAACTGCTCAGTTCAATTTGATGGTGACTGTTTGTGAACTGCAGTCATCAAGTCATTCCACAGATTTTCAATTGGCTTTAAGTCTGGACTCTGACTAGGCCATGAAAGGACATTCACCTTTTTCTCCTTCAAACACTGTGTGCTCAGTTTAGCTGTGTGCTTTGGGTCATTGTCATGTCAATGTAACCTTCTTCCCATTGACAACTTTCTGGCAGATGACAGCAGGTTTTTCTTAATAATTTTACGGTATTTTGCGCCATCCCCTTTCCTCTATCCTTACAAGTGCGCCATAGAAACTACCCCATAACAGGATATTACCACATCCATGATTTACTGCAGGAATGCTGTTATTTGGATGCTGAGCTGGATTGGATTTCCACCAGACATATCGTTTGGTTTTGAGGCCAAATAATTAAATTTTAGTCTAATCTGCCTCAGAATCTTTAAGGTGTGTTTTAGCAAAGCTCAGTCGTGACTGCATGTGGCCTTAGTCACCTCTCTATCCAGTTTCCTCCGGCTCTTTCATCCAGTTTGGAGAGACGTCCTGATCCAGGGAGGGTCTGTGTTCTACCAAATACCTTCCACTTCTAAATAATATACTTCACTGTGCTTCTAGACATTGATAAAATCTTTTTTTGTTTGGGATGTTTTGCCTTCAGTTGCACTACCAGACGTGAGTTGCTCCAGTAAAAGCTCTTTTTCAATGCTGAGCTAATCAAAATGAGCAACAGCTGATCAAAGTTAACGTCAAAACGGCTTTGTGTGCCTTTGAGAAGTGATCAGCTACAACCTGACTGATTTACGAGTACATTTTTAGGAGGGTGATGCTTTTTCCAATTCAGTGATTCTGTTTTTTTATTTTATTTATTTTTTTCTGACATGTTGGTGTTTATATCTTTCACTAAGATGTTATAAGTTGCACTGAAGTAAATACAGCTGGATAAAACAAAAACTGTGTCCATCTTCATTTGCAAAGCAACAAAATGTGATTATTTCAAAGGGGGGTGATTCTTTTCTATACCCACTGTATGTTATATATGTATGTACAGTGGTTACGGAAAGTATTCAGACCCCCTAAATTTTTCACTCTTTGTTATATTGCAGCCATTTGCTAAAAGCATTTAAGTTATTTTTTTTTTTTTCCCACCTCTTAATGTACACACAGCACCCCATATTGACAGGAAACACAGAATTGTTGACATTTTTGATTTATTAAAAAAGAAAAACTGAAATTCACATGGTCCTAAGTATTCAGACCCTTGCTGTGACACTCATATATTTAACTAAGGTGCTGACCATTTCTTCTGATCATCCTTGAGATGGTTCTACACCTTCATTTGAGTCAGCTGTGTTTGATTATACTGATTGGGCTTGATTAGGAAAGCCACACCCCTGTCTATATAAGACCTTACAGCTCAAAGTGCATGTCAGAGCAAATGAGAATCATTGAGGTCAAAGGAACTGCCTGAAGAGCTCAGAGACCGAATTGTGGCAAGGCACAGATCTGGCCAAGGTTACAAAAAAACTTTCTGCTGCACTTAAGGTTCCCAAGATCACAGTGGCCTCCATTCCTTAAATGGAAAACGTTTGGGACGACCAGAACCCTTCCTGAGAGCTGGCGGTCCGGCAAACCTGAGCTATCGTGGAGAAGACCTTGTTATAGAGGTAACTAAGAACCCAAGATCACGTGGCTGACCCAGAGATGCAGTCAGAGATGGGAACGTTTTAGAAGTCAACCATCACTGCAGCGCCCTCCACCATCGGACTTTGATGGCAGATTGGCCCGACGAAGCCTCTCCTTAGTGCCAGAACATGAAAAACACCTGAATGACTCAATATGTGAGAAATAAGATTCTGCTGTTCGGATTATTCCCAGATATAACTTTTGGCCTTAATCTAAGCGGTGGTGGAGAAAACCAGCACTGCTCATCACCTGTCCAATACAGTCCAACAGTGAAGCATGGTGGTGGCAGCGCAGCATCATGCTGTGGGGGTGTTTTACAGCTGCAGGGACAGTACGACTGGTTGCAATCGAGGGAAAGATGAATGCGGCCAAGCTCAGGGATATCCTGGACGAAAACCTTCTCCAGAGTGCTGAGGACCTCAGACTGGGCCGAAGGTTCTTTTCCAACAAGACAATGACCCTAAGCACCCAGCTAAAATAACGAAGGATTGGCTTCACAACAACTCTGTGACTGTACTTGAATGGCCCAGCCAGAGCCCTGAATTAAACCCAATTGAGCATCTCTGGAAGACCTAAAATGGCTGTCCACCAACGTTTACCATCTAACCTGATAGAACTGGAGAGGATCTGCAAGGAGGTATGGCAGAGGATCCCCAAATCCAGGTTTGAAAAACTTGTTGCATCTTTCCCAAAAAGACTCATGGTTGTATTAGATCAAAAGGGTGCTTCTAAAAATACTGAGCAAAGGTTCGGATACTTAGGACCATTGGATATTTCAGTTTTTCTTTTTTAATAATCTGCAAAAATGTCAAAAATTCTGTGTTTGTTCTGTCAATATGGTGTGCTGTGTGTACATTAAGGAGGAAAAAAAATAACTTAAATGATTAAATGATGATAGCAAATGGCTGCAATATAACAAAAAGTGACAAATTTAAGGGGGTCTGAATACTTTCCATAACCACTGTATGTAGTGTATGTATGCATGATGCAGTTATGTATATTAGTGCTGTCAGATGATTAATCACGATTAATCGCATCCAAAAAAAGTGTTTGTTTACATAATATACATGTTTGCGTACTGTGTATATTTATTATTATATTAACCCACACACCACACACGTATATATTTATATATTGACTAGTACAGTTATTACTATAAACCAAACATGTAAATATTTTCCATATATATACTGTATGTGTGTGTACTAATATATACATAATAAAGATACACAGCACACACATATATTATGCAAACAAAAACTTTTATTTTTTTATGCTATTAATCGTTTGAAGCACTAACCACACACCACACATGTACAGTATCTCACAGAAGTGATTACACCCCTCACATTTTTGTAAATATATTATTATATATTTTCATGTGACAACACTGAAGAAATTACACTTTGCTAAAAAAAAAAAGTGAAAGTAAATGTAAAGTAGTGAGTGTACAGCTTGTATAACGGTGTAAATTTGCTGTCCCTCAAAATAACTCAACACACAGCCATTAATGTCTAAACCGCTGGCCACAAAAGTGAGTACGCCCCTAAGTGAAAATGTCCAAATTGGGCCCAATTATGTCATGTGACTCATTAGTGTTACAAGGTCTCAGGTGTGAATGGGGAGCAGGTGTGTTAAATCTGGTGTTATCGCTCTCGCTCTCTCATACTGGTCACTGGAATTTCAACATGGCATCTCATGGCAAAGAGCTCTCTGAGGATCTGAAAAAAGAATTGTTGCTCTAAAAAAAAGCTAAAGATGGCATAGGCGTATAAAAATGCCAAGACGGTTGCCAAGACGGTGGCCAAGACCATACAGCGGTTTAACAGTACAGGTTCCACTCAGAACAGGCCTCGCCATGGTCTACCAAAGAAGTTGAGTGCATGTGCTCATTGTCATATCCAGAGGTTGTGTTTGGGAGATAGACGTATGAGTGCTGCCAGCATTGCTGCAGAGGTTGAAGGGGTAGGGGGTCAGCCTGTCAGTGCTCCGACCATACGCCGCACACTGCATCAAATTGGTCTGCAGGGCTGTCGTCCCAGAAGGAAGCCTCTACTAAAGATGATGCACAAGAAAGCCCGAAAGTCCGTTTGCTGAAGACAAGCAGACTAAGGAAATGGATTACTGGAACCATGTCCTGGGGTTGATGTACCAATATAAACCTTTTTGGTGCAGATGGTTGTCAAAGCGTGTTTGGCTGCAACCAGGTGATGAGTACAAAGCAATTGTGTCCTTGCCTACAGTCCACGCATGGTGTTGGGAAGTTCATGGTCTGGGTCTGCAGAGTGCTGCGGCACGGGGAGGCTACAGTTCCTTGAGGGAACCATGAATTCCAACATTTCTGTTCCATAACTGAAGCAGCATGGCATCCCCTCCTTTTTGGAGACTGGGGGCCGCAGGGTCAGTATTCCCACATGATAACGACCGTCCAAAAACCTAGGGTAAGAGGTGATGGATTTGACCAAGCATGTCTCTGCTCCGACCTTAAACCCTATTGAGCTCTGGTGGGGCATCCTCAACGGAAGGGGAGGAAGCACAAGGTCTCTATCATCCCCAGCTCCCTGTGATTCGTCATGGAGGAGTGAAGAGGAACCCATTGGCAACCGTGTGAAGCTCTGGTTAACTCCATCCCTAAAAAAAAAAAGGAGGTTAAGGCGTGCTGGAAAATAGGGTTGCCACAAAAATATGTGACACTTTGGGCCTAATTTGGACATTTTCATTTAGGGGTGTACTCCCTTTTGTGGCCAGCGGTTTAGACGTTAATGGCTGTGTGTTGATTTATTTTGATGGGACAGCTAATTTACACTGTTATACAAGCTGTACACTCACTACTTACATTGTAGCAAAGTATAATTTCTTCAATGTTGTCACATGAAAAGATGTGAGGGGTGTACTCACTTCTGTGAGATACTGTACATATACATATATATATATATAGTTTTTGACAATTTAAAATGAAAGATGTTAAA
Organism: Sinocyclocheilus anophthalmus; assembly: GCA_018155175.1. Classification (NCBI taxonomy): domain Eukaryota; kingdom Metazoa; phylum Chordata; class Actinopteri; order Cypriniformes; family Cyprinidae; genus Sinocyclocheilus; species Sinocyclocheilus anophthalmus. The sequence goes on along the minus strand of JADLZN010005529.1, from coordinate 291,365 downwards.
AGAGCATCCTTTACTGTATAGTTTGAGCATTTTATTATACTCCTAAACTTCTAATATGCTGACCAGCAGTTGTAGTTAGTTTGTTGTCCTATTTTGACACATGCTGCAGAACTAGTCTATATATAATGGTTATTTTCAGGGACACGGACATATATTTGCGCTTATGTATTGTTCTGTTTTGAGGTTAAACATTCAGTTTAGACACAAACTTTAAGATTTGGACATGAGGATAAGGGTGACGTTTACTGTCCGACAGCATTCGTCTGGGTGTAAATATGCCCTGTATCAAACTGATAACACAGCACAATTTTCAGGGGCAACAGAACAAGACTTAACTTCAGTTTACAGCTCAACTTGAGACTACACAACCTTTCCACTGTTTTTTAAAATGAGTTTCCATGTGCTCCCAAAGCTGCCTATTTGATAAATTTCAGTAAAAACGTACTATTGTTAAATTTACATTTAAAAATTTTTTTCTATTTTGATATATTTTAAATGTAATTTATTTCTGTGATCAAAGCTGAATTTTTCATCAATCCTTACTCCATTCTTCAGTGTCATATGATCCTTCAGAACATACTCGAAATGTTGATTTGCTGCTTAAGAAACATTTCTTTTTACCAATGTTGAAAATAGTTGGGCTGCTTAGTATTTTTGTGGAAACCGTGACACATTTTTCAGGATTCTTTGATGAATAAAAAGTTCAAACATCATCTTTTGTAATGTCTTTACTGTCACTCTTGATCAACTGAATGCATCTTTGTGAATCAGTTTTCAGTGAGGTTTCATTTCCATGTGGTAATTAAGACTCTGAAGGTCAGAGTTTACACAAGCACCTGCCATCCGTTTACTCGACTTCTGTTCCTGCAAACTTGAATTAGCTCATTTACATTCTCCCCCTTTCTCCCAAAAACATCCCAAAAGAATAAAAAAAAGTTATGGACATTTGTCTCAGCGGAAGGGGCATAAGTCACTCCTTTCAGAATCAAAATGGAAAGCGTCCACCTGCCAAAAAACTTCTCTTTTCCCCAGTGATGGATCACATTCTGAATTTGACAGGAGAGATAAAGTGTTCATTCCTCACTTTTGGCCTCTTTCTTCAGTTTTTTTTCTTCTTCTTTTATTCTCCTCAAACAAATTCGGTCTCTGGAGTCTGCTTTTTATGACATTTTCAGAAATGGATTTCCAAAAGCGGAGCAGTAGAATCTTCTTTCACATTTTGCTCAGATGGGGTCACATGATAAATCAGGCCTTTTGCTTAACGTGATTGTTATATTGTATTTCGTATGTGATTTAACAAAGTAGATGTTCTTGGATCCACATCTTTGTTGGTCATGGAACAATATTTCTATAGATCAGATTTGAGGAATTTTAGGGGTTTGTTGTTGGGGTTATTTAGAAGTCATTTACAATATTAAACGGAGACAAAAATCATTCTTTATAATTCTTTACCATTTTATTTGGACCTTTACTGTATAGACCGTATCATATATCATGTCATATCATCTCATCTCATATTTATTCATTCATTTAATTATTTATTTGATGGCAATGTTCCAGAACTATAATGATGGTAATCCCTTATATCTATATACTATTTTTTTGCCCCATCCATATATATATATAGATATATATATATTATAATATATATATATATATATAGATATATATATATATATAATCTATATTAATATATATATATCTACACACGACACATATATACTATCATTTCAAATTTAGAACAGCAATTGCAAAGAGCTCACAATTTTTCCTCCCACTACTTTTCTTCACATCCTTATAGACATCTACTTCTATGAATATGACTATTGCCATTTGTTTTTCTTACATTTCTAGCTGTGGGAACCATGCTCTTCTTGCTATATTGGATTTTGCTTAGGTTATATAAGTTGCAGAGACAACTTTGTATCATTAGAACGCAAAATAAACGTGGAAATGTTAGGCGCTTCGAAAAGAAAAAAGAAAATCAAAGTCTAGACAAGATTATGAGGGTGTCAGTAAGTGTTATTTAAAGACATTATTTTTTTATAATTATCTTGCCTGTTAGGCAAAACTTTAAAAACAAGTCCATGTTTTGCAGTTAAAAAAAAAAAAGGCTTATCTGCGCAATGGCTAAACAACAGACTGATTTCAGAGAGCCAGATTACATATACATGTTCACAAAACAATCTGTGCTGAAATGTGCTACTTAAACTGCAAAAATCGAATTGAAATCTGGGACGTTGTTAAAAAAAAGAGATACAATTTTAAAATAAAAACATTGAGCTGTGAAATAGAAACTTGTTTGTGTAGAGTACAAAAAAACATATTGTGTATTTTATTGCTCTTTCAAGTACTTACAAACACTAATTTCGCCACTGCGAAATTAACAGCTGAACCTCTCCAAGCAGCACAATACTTGTGTTCCTAAACGAATCAATGTTTTGAACGAATCTGATAATTGATTCAGGAACTCATTCACGTTTCTTTACTGAGTGAATCAGTATTTCAAACAAACTGGTTGAATGAATGATTCAATGATAAAGACAGTCATTTGTCGCCACCTATTTGCGTAACGATGTAACACAACTAACGTTTTTGAAGTGTATTAGCAACAGTCTTTTTGAACTGATTGGGGAGTTTTGACCTCTAAAAGAAGAGGTCGCAATAAAATGCTCTTTATTCTCAAAAGATCAAGAAAAAAAAAAATTTCTCCAGGTATGAGCTCTTTAAGAAGAAGATGTCTCATCTGTGTAAAAGATGCCATCTGCTTTGTTCTACCGCTAATAAACCACACTGCATCAACATCTCCCTCGACTATTGCCCTTTGCTCATCTGCGTCAATTAGTTAATTGAGAAACCCCTGATCTGAAAGAACATGCAATGAAACATGCTGTGAAACGGCAACAACAGAGACGATTCACACCACTGTTCCAGTGGAGATTTGGAAATGATGATGGACAGACAGAAACATGAGTCTCTCGCTTCTAGATCTCACTTACTGATGGGTCTCTCCCAAATGCAAAGATTATGACAAAGATGAGAATTCACCCCAGCAGCACTTTTCCGCTTCTCGCGGTAGTTTGCGTGTCTCAGAGGAGGTCATATGATGGATGGGGCTTCATCCACACGGACCATGATTCCTTGTTCTCAGCAGCTTTTGTTAAGTTAAGAAGCCAGTGAAAGGCAGAAAACAGCATAAAAATGTGTAGTGATAGAAAATTAGGAGGGAAAGACAAAAAAATAGAATTGATGTATTATTGGTGACTGATAATTGCACATTTGCAATAATGTCCCTCTTAACTGCTAATCTCAGATCCATTCATCCATCCATCTATGAAATTTCAGATCTAGCTATCCATCCGTCAGTCAGTCAGTCTGTCTGTATATCCCTCCTCGATCAATCAAATTTTTCCAAGCGATCAATCCTCCCTCAGTTTAGATCTAGATACACTCCATCCCTCATCCATTCACCATGTATCAATTTCTGTACTATCATCCATCCGTCATCAGTCCATTCTGTCTGTATATCTGCTATCTATCAAATTTAGATCTACTATCCATCTATCAAATTGTTCGATCTAATATCACCTCCATAAATTTAGATCTATATATCCATCCATCAAATTTTTGATCTAGATATCCATCCATCCAATTTTAGATCTAGATATCATCCATCCATCCATCATCTAACAAATTTTAGACCCTAGCTAGCATCCATCCATCCCATCCAATTTTAGAACTATAGCCATCCATAAATTACATTTTTTGATCTCGCTATCCATTCATCATCTATCAATTTTAAGACCTAGATATCCATCCATCCATGCATGTTTGATTTAGCCATCCTCTCACATTTTAGTTCTAGCTATCCATCCATCATCTATCATCTATCAATTTAAGATATAGGATATCTATTCCATCCCATTAAATGTTTGAGCTTGCTATCATCCATCATCTAGCAATTTAGATCTAGATACTATCCATGGCCATGTAAATGTTTGAATCTTCTACCACCCATCTCTATCAAATTTTAATCTAGCTATTGTCAGGATAAAGAAAACGTCTAGTTACTTTTGTAAGCCCGCGTTCCCTGAAGTAGGGCACGGAGACTTACTTCAGTGACTGACGTATTGGGATCTTGCCCGAGAGCCCAATCCCCTTCGAGTGTTAACTAAACAAGCCAATGACTGTTGGCGTGCGTGTTTCGCCACGCGCGCCCTGCCCCGCAGCGCGGGTATAAAATTAGAGCGCGTGCAAACGCACGTCAGTTTTTCGCTGAGGAGCTGAGACTACGTTCCCCGGCCGTACAGCGGTGGTACAGCCACTGTGGCAACGGAACGTAACGTCTCCATTCCCTCCCTCAGGGAAAGAGGGTTACACAAGTATCCTAGACTTTCCCCTTCTGCAGTCCCTTCAACGTTACGGTCAGTTACTGCTGATTGGGATCCTATGGAAACGCCATTATTGCTGACCCCCTCCAGTGCCCTGCGGTAGCCGGCGAGTCCCCCCACACCAGCTGGGGCGGATGATAGGACAGCGGCTAAGCAGAGGTGTCCGCCACTGCTGTTCCATACAGTGGTGCATTGGATAACGCTGGGAAAGCGTACCCAGTTGGGACGTTACGGAAGCCACATCCCGCACATAGGTGGTATCATGTGGAATTACACATATGGGCTGGCCCAGGGCAGTGCTACATATGGGAGTCCCTGCGGTAGACTCAACCCGCTTGGGGTGAGATAACTACGCAGCAGAGTTGGCAGTGAACGACTGCCAGGGAAAGACACGGGCTTACCGTGAGGGGAGCCGTACCGTGGAAGAATACACATGTGGGATCACCCGAAGGGGGAATCACTACACACGGGCATCTAGCCCAGCACAAGGGCTGACCTTGTGCATGCACACGAGTGCTGAGCCTGGCGTCTGGCGCTCTGCCACGCCTGACCGCCGAGGGTGCGGTAGGAACTCCACCAGGGTTCGCCATGGGGAACTGATTTAGGAGCACAAAAGCGCACGTATCCGGTCTGTAGAGGGGAATGGCGCAGCAAGCGTGATCGACACCGAGCAGGTCCGGTGTTACTGCCTACCTGAGGCGAGTACACGAGAGGACACGGGCTCTACACGGAGATTATAGAATCTCGCAAACGTGTTAGGCGTCGCCCAGCCGGCAGCTCTACAGATGTCTGCTATCGAGGCGCCCCGCGTCAGTGCCCAAGAAGATGCCACTCCTCTTGTTGAGTGAGCTCTCACTCTGAGGGGGCATGGTAGATGTTGGGCCTGGTATGCCAAGACTATATCCTCCACTAACCAGTGGGCAAGTTTTTGTTTGGAGACAGCCTTTCCCTTCTGCTGACCTCCAAGCAGACAAAGAGCTGGTCTGAGGTCCCGAAGCTCCGGACGGACCACGTAAATGCGCAGAGCGCGAACGGGACAGAGCAGAGCGATGGCTGGGTCTGCCTCCTCCCGGGGCAGCGCTTGCAAGTTCACCACCTGATCCCTGAAAGGCGTGGTGGGAACTTTGGGCACATATCCGGGCCGGGGTCTCAGGACAATGTGAGAGTTACCTGTTCCGAATTCTAGGCACGAATCGTCGATTGAGAATGCCTGCAGGTCCCCTACCCTTTTGACCGAGGCCAATGCGGTGAGGAGCGTTGTCTTTAATGACAGAAACTTAAGCTTTACTGACTGCAGAGGCTCGAAGGGCTCTTCCTTCAAGGCCGCCAGGACCGAGGGGTGATCCCAAGAGGGTAACAGGTGAGGGTGTGGAGGATTTAGCCTCTTTGCCCCTCTGAGAAACCTGATGATCAGTTCGTGCTTCCCTAGAGACTTACCGTCTTCTGCATCGTGATGTGCGGCAATGGCGGCGACATACACTTTCAGGGTGGAGGGAGACATCCTTCGCTCCAAGCCATCCTGCAGGAAATAAAGCACGACTGCGATCGGGCATCTTCGTGGGTCTTCCTGGCGGGAAGAGCACCAATCGACGAACAGTTTCCACTTCAGCCTGTAAGAGTGTCTGGTATACGGGGCTCTAGCTGAAGCGATGGTGGTTACTACCGCTGGAGGTAGCCCACCTAGAACCTCCGCGTCCCGTCCAGGGACCACAAGTGGAGATTCCACAAGTCTGGACGTGGGTGCCAGAGGGTGCCCCCTCTCTGAGAAAGGAGATCCCTCCTCAGAGGAATTTGCCAAGGAGGGGCTGTCGCGAGGAGCATCAGTTCGGGGGAACCAAGTCCGACTGGGCCAGTATGGCGCCACCAAGAGGACTTGCTCCTCGTCCTCCCTGACCTTGCACATTGTCTGTGCGAGAAGGCTCACTGGGGGAAACGCATATTTGCGTAGGCCCCGAGGCCAGCTGCACGCCAGTGCGTCCGTGCCGAGGGGTCCCTCGGCCAGGGAGTAAAACCACTGGCAATGGGACGTGTCTGGGGAGGCAAACAGGTCTACCTGAGCGTCCCCAAAGCGTCTCCAAATCAGCTGGACTGTCTCGGGGTGGAGTCGCCATTCTCCCGGAAGGGCGGGCTGACGTGAGAGCTCGTCGGCTGCACGATTGAGCTTGCCTGTGATGTGAACGGCGCGAAGCGACCTCAGATGCTTCTGACTCCAGAGGAGGAGGTGGTGGGCGAGTTGCGACATGCGATGGGAGCGTAGACCGCCCTGGTGGTTGATGTACGCAACGGTTGCAGTGTTGTCCTTACGGACCAGTACGTGCTTGTCGTGTAGCAGCGATTTGAAGCGGCGCAGAGCCAGCCATACTGCTTGCAACTCGAGGCAGTTGATATGCCACTGCAGTCGGAGCCCCGACCAGAGCCCCGCCGCAGCTGCATTCCCATTGCACATGTCACCCCAGCCCCTGGCAGAGGCATCTGTTGATACAACAACATGCCTGGATACTTTCCCAAGGGATACTCCTGTCCGAAGAAAGGCAAGATCTGCTGTTCCATGGGGCTGAGGGGCTGACGGCATAACGGGGTACATAAACCCGGTGAGTGCCGCGTTGCCATGCCCATCTCGGGACTCGTTCATGAAGCCAATGCTGAAGTGTTCTCATATGAAGCAATCCGAGCGGTGTGACAGCGGCTGCGGATGCCATATGCCCCAGGAGCCTCTGAAATTGTCTCAGTGGAACCGCCGTCTTGCACTGGAAGGACCCCAGGCAGTTCAGCATCGACTGCGCACGCTCTACTGAGAGACGTGCCGAGAGGTTGACCGAGTCCAGCTCCATGCCGAGAAAAGAGATCCTCTGCACCGGAGAGAGTTTGCTCTTTCCCCAGTTGACCCGAAGCCCCAATCGGCTGAGGTGACTGAGCACCATGTCCCTGTGTTCGCACAACTGATCCTAAGACTTAGCTAGTATGAGCCAGTCGTCGAGGTAGTTGAGAACGCGAATGCCCGCTTCCCTCAATGGAACGAGGGCTGCCTCCACGACCTTGGTGAAGACACGAGGCGACAGGGATAGCCCGAAGGGGAGGACCTTGTACTGACATGCCTGTCCCTTGGACACAAAGTGGAGAAAAGGCCTGTGCCGAGGGAGAATCGAGACATGAAAATACACGTCCTTGAGGTCGACCGCTGCAAACAAATCGAAAGGACGGACGCATTGAAAGAAGCGTTTCTTTCTTTCTCTGCGTCACAATCCTGACCCGTGACTTGTGAAGGGCCCGGTTCAGTCGGCGCAGTCCGATGTCGTAAGCCCCACCGCCTTTTCTTGGGTACGATGAAGTATGTGCTGTAAAAACCTGACCTCATCTCGGCTGGATGGACCGGCTGTATCGCGTCCTTCGCTTGCAGGACCGCGATCTCTGCACGCAAGACAGGAGCATCCTTGTCCGGCACAGAGGTGAACCGAATGCCCCTGAACTTGGGAGGGCGCCGGGCGAATTGAATCGCGTAGCCGAGTCTGATGGTTCTCAGGAGCCAGCGAGACGGCCTAGGGAGCGCTAACCAGGCCCCCAGCGACCGAACAAGCGGGACCAGGAAAACCACCGACGTACCCGCATTGGTGGAACAAAAACAAACGGGAACATAAGATTCTCCACCTGGTCCTCCTCCGGGGGAAGGAGTGGTGCGTCACCATCTCCTGAAGAGCAGGATCCAGGGCTTCATCCTTTCCGTGTCCGGGTCGCCCATCTCAGGGACGCCGCCTGCTTTGACGCTTCACGGGCTTGGCAGGGGCGGAGGCGGGCTGCGCCGGTTTCCCGCGCCCAGCTCCGCGCTGCGGCCGTTGAGAAGGCTGCCGTTGAGGCCAAGCGCAGGAGCGGAGGTGGAGGCCGCAGGAGGGCGCTCTCGGCGACGAGCAGACAGAGGGGCTTCAGCCGGCGGTGGGGTGCGGACAGCAGCAGACCGCCGGGGCAGGATGTGTCGAAGCGCCTCCGTCTGCTTCTGCGCGGCGGAGAACTGTGGGGCAAAGCCCTCCACCGCTTCGCCGAATAGTCCGGCCTGGGAGATCGGGGAGTCCAGGAAGCGATGTTTGTCGGCCTCCCTCATATCCACCAAGGTCAAACATAGGTGGCGCTCCTGGACCACTAATGTGGACATCGACTGACCCAGGGCCCGCGCCGTGACTTTCGTCGCCCTAAGCGCGAGGTCCGTCGCCGTGCGCAGTTCCTGTAGCACACCTGAGTCAGCACCACCCTCGTGCAACTGCGTCAACGCCTTGGCCTGGTGGACTTGCAATAGGGCCATGGCGTGCAGGGCGAGGCGGCCTGTCCAGCAGCACTGTACCTTCGCCGTCAAGGCGAATGAGACTTACATGGCCCTGGACTGAAGGCAGTGGCACCTCTCAGGCGTGGCGGCGCTTTGGGCGGTGCGAGAGCTGCATGGCAATCGCAGCGCATCAACCGTATGGATGTCCACATATCCTTTGGGGTGCGCCCCCCCCCCCGGCGATGTGTTTTAGGACGTAGGGGACACCAAGGGTTCTGTTTTTCCTGCAGAAAAAGGTGCCTTCCGAGACTTAGTGACCTCCTCATGCACTTTCGGGAAGAATGGAACTGGAGGCGGCTGCCGGCGCCCGGCCTGCGCCCCCAGGAACCACTCATCCAGCCTCGAGCGTTCGGGAGAAGGCGGAGGCCTCCAGTGCAGCCCGACACTCTCGGCGGTCCGGGAAAGCATAGCGGTCAGCTCTGTATCTGACTCGGGCAACGCCACTCTACCTGACGGTGGCGGCGCAGCCGAATCCTCATCTCCAGAGACTAGCTCGCCCTCCGATGCAGCGACCAACATCCTGTCCTCTGCCTGTGCCCCGCACAAGATGCTGAACCAGACAGTCATGTTTGGTGTCATTTGAATAGTCTCAGGGCGAGTGGTACAGTGGTCTTAATCTTACAAAAGTAGACTACAGATCCTAAGAGTTCAGAGATACTTTGATTACCGTAGAGAGCAATTCCATGCAAATTACCTTCTGTTCCAATTGAGGTGAAAATCACACAGGTCTGGGACCTGGGTTAATGTAAATTTCAATTGTTTGTACATGCCTCCATTTGAGAGATGTTTCATCTTGGTTTTGTATTTAAAGGATTGCAACAAAAGGGTCAGCGTGATTCTGTAGCCAGAAGGGAATGTCCCTCACTCAATACTCTGTATGTTCCTAAAGTCATGTATGAAGTCCTTTAACTCTTAATTTGTCTATGAAATTTGATGTCTTGTATTGATTTTTAATTATATTTTTTTAATTGTCTATGTAGATAATTGGTCATAATACATATTACCTACTGATAATAAATTGGTTACATTTTTTGATTTATTCTGATTTTACTCTGACATTATTTCCCTCAAGTAGATTATTTAAGGCGTATGTTTCCGGAATAGCTTTGTCCAGGGTTTAAGTGCTATAAATCTCCGGTTAGATGGAGGGCATGGGCACATCAGTTGATGTTATGGGTTTTCTACTAACGCGCTTTAACCTTAGTTTCAGTTTGTACTCAGTTACGTTACCCATGCATATATTTCAGCTTTAATTTAAGTTGTAACGTGTTATATTAACTACCGGGTCTGACAGAGAGTCTAGCAGAACCGCTGATTAATGTTTGAGCATTACATGGTTAACTGTAAAGGGGCTAAAACAACAGACCTACTATTTAAAGGCATATTAAATGTATAAGCCACAAACCTCTGGCTAGGATCAAACTGGCAGTTTGTGATCGTGGGGCCCACCAATAGGCCGGAGGCACCCTGAGCGACATAGATTCCACTTAACGGCCAAAAATGAAGTTAAAGAGTTAACGATAATAATCGAATGTCGAAAAAAAAAAAATAATAGAGACCGAACAACAACCAATTTGCCTTTCAACCTAAATTCGAGGTCATACTAAAATGGAGTCAGATTAGATAATAAAATTGAGTCAGATTTGAGTTAAACCTAAATTGAATAACTCTGCGCGCTGAAAAGACCGAACACGCAAGAAACCTTCATCCACCACTGGATACCTTCCTTGGGACAAGTGCGTGAACCTTACACTATCCATCCATCATCTATCAAATTTTAGATCTAGATATCCATCAAATTTTAGATCTAGATATCCATCCCTCCATCCAATTTTTGATCTAGCTATGCATCCAATATCTATCAAATTTTAGATCTAGATATCCATCAAATTTTAGATGTAGATATCCATCCCTCCATCAAATTTTTGATCTAGCTATGCATCCAATATCTATCAAATTTTAGATCTAGATATCCATCAAATTTTAGATGTAGATATCCATCCCTCCATCAAATTTTTGATCTAGCTATCTATCCATCATCCATCAAATTTTAGATATAGATATCCATCCATCACTCCTCATTGTTTCTAACATTGTCTTCCAGAACAACAGAGCATATGTAAGTAAAATTTGTTTCCATATGTATCCATTTCTTTTTCCGAAAAAATGAAATGACAAAATTCAGTTCTGTGCTAATTTATGGCCCATTGCATTGCCACAAAAATCCTAAATGCAATTACTTTGAGGCTTCGGTTCTGTCTGTAGCACAAAGTTTTCTTAGAGGAGGAAGAAGAATAACAGTATATGAGGAGTAACAATAGTAATGCTTGCCCAAGCAAATAGCTCTAATTATAAAAATATTTGGGGGAAAATACATTAAGTATACAAGCCAACTCTGCTAGTCCCATTTGTAAATCTCTATCTAGATTTTATTCCCCTTCAGTTAAGTATTTTAGGTTTTTATTCACAGGGAGTGTTGCTTTTACCTGGCCTGACTGTTGTATAAATTAGATCTGGATGCCTGTGGTGTCAATAAACGGCAAACAGTTGAATCTGTCCTCTGTCACAGTGTTACATATCATCCCTCTGTCCTCAGGCTATTCCAAGGCCAGCTTATTATGGTCTACCATATATAGCTTTTGATTATTGGATGAGACATAGCAGTCATTTATCATAAAGGGAGCAGACAAAGCATGTTTGCTCATGGAGGGAAACCTCAGGGGCAACTGATTCGTTGCTACGTTTTCCATGTACCACACAAGTCAATCCGCTGTCCTTGTATCTCAAAGGTTTGATCAGCCTGTTTTCTGAAAGGTTTCCCTGGAAACAGGAGAAATCTCCAAGAAAAATGTTCAAGGATTTACTATCACAGCTGAATGAAATACTCATAAATATACTAGAGGGAAGTTTTAGCCAATAATTGGGGCACATAAAATATTTTGCAGCAATAAAAATTTCTGTAACTACAAAGGTTAAGCTCTTTGCAAAAACTTACGTAAGTCTCAGCAGTGCATGATCACAGATGTACTGTCTGTCTGATGTTGTGCATCACAGATTTTACCATGAGCTTTTATTATAATATTATGATTATGTACATGCACATGCACACTAATGTTCAATCAATCAAACCATGAATAATGAAGCAAGGGTAGATTACTAAACTATGAAATGAAACCAAAAGAATTAAAAAAAACATTGTTACTTGAAATAAAGGTTAACTGAAGTAAAATATAATAAATATAAAACATAAGTCCAAACTATCACTTAAAAAACAAGCACCAGTTCGTAAGTTGCTTTGAGCTTATGAACTGGGACTTGTTTTTAAGTGATAGTTTGGACTTGAATGATCAGGTTCTTGTAGTATCCAGTTAGATTATTTTTTGTGTTGAGTTAATTATACCCACTAAAAGTTTTACTGTGTTACCAAACAACAAACCGTGGGTAACCAAAGAGCTTAAAAATATTCTTAATATGAAGAACATAGTATTTTTATCAGGGTCCAATGAGGAGAAAAGAATGATCAATACGGAGGTTAAAAGAACAATCAGATGTGCTAAACTAAATTACAAAAACAAAATAGAAAATACATTAGTTCAAGGTGATATGAGGGCTGTCTGGCATGGGATTAAGAACATGGCAGATATTAGTATACCAAAGCAAAGAACGGTGGTAAATAAGGATGTTGATGGTAATTTATTGGTCAACGACCTGAATTTGTTTTTTTTACACGTTTTGAGAAGTATGATACAAGTGCTGTTCTTGATGATTTTATACAAAAATTGAGTCCCTCTACCTCTTTGAATTTGCATCATTTTTAATGTAATGAAGCAGCTGAAAGCTACACCTGTTAAAGCGCTTGGTCCAGATGACATCTGTGGGAGAACACTTAAACATTGTACGGAGCAGCTCAGTGTTGTGTTTCACTCACTGTTTCCGGCATCCCTGGATCAAGCTGTAGTTCCTTGCTTATGGAAAACATCTAACATATTACTCATTCCTAAGCTAGAGAAGTCAAATTCTTTTAACGATTTTCGGCCCATTGCATTAACTTCTTTAGCTATGAAAGCCTTAGAGAGGGAAGTTGAGTCACAACTTATCCCAGTTACATAAGGTAACCCATAAGTTAGATTCTTTACAGTTTGCATATCACACTAAAAGAGGTGTGGATGATGCAAAGCTTTTCCCCCTAATACCATACATCACATTTGAGAATCTAGCACATTTGCTAGCATGCGTCACAAAAAAAAAGTAGAAGGTATACTGTTATGTGGGATACCCATAAAGAACAAACTCTTGTTGAGTTGTGGCAGCAGAGGGCATGTTTGTACGATGTGTCCTCTAGCTGCCATCATGACCGCACCAAAAAGGACATAGCATGGAAGGAGATAGCGGAGGAACTACAGCTGCCAGCTCCCTGTGCAAAACTGGCATCCCACGTTGTCCTCTTTTCCCGAGCAGGTCCATATTGCCCTCTTCTGCTGGCGCCTCTTCTTCGTTTCAGCGCACATGAAAAGCACAACTGCCAAAGCACAATTCATCTTGATGTACCGGTATTTGTTTACCACTAGCGCATGCTGATGACGTTGCGCTAACGTGTGTCGCAGTCTACGATTCATAGGTCATCATCATACAGGCTACATGCCTGACATACCCCATTTTAAAAAAGATCCATGTCGCACAGTGGATAAAAGTAATGATCTATCGGATTGCTAAAATCATGCGTGTATCCCGGGACTAAAGAATCGTTTGCCGTCAAAATCATTGGTGTGCCTTTTGAGGAGTCTAGCAGAATTATAATGAGCAACAACAATGTTTTTTGTTTTAAAGGGCTCATATGATGTGATTTCATTGTTTCCTTTCTCTTTGGAGTGTTACAGCTCTTGGTGCATAAAGAAGATCTTGTACAGGTGCTAAATACTAAAGTCTCAAATCCAAAGAGTATTCTTTATAAAAGTTAAGAGTTAACCACGCCTACCTAAAACGGCTCTTTCTAACACGCCCCCACATGTTTACGTCACTATGTGTAAATATTAGCATAATGCACCCCAAATGTGCACGCAAAGAAAGAAGACATGGTTTCAGGAACAGCAGTAGTGTTAATGCAGCATGTCAAGGAGACGCTGTGTTTCAGTGTGAAATGCAAAAGGCACGTTAGTTTTGGCCTTCCGGAATATATGCAATTAGATCATGGTTAAAAAAAAAAAAAAAAAAGGTTATTTAAAACAGAACAGGCACAACCCAATATTCGAATTTGTGCAAAACATTTTATGGACGACAGTTTTTTGAACCTAGATGAGTACAAGGCTGGCTGTGCACAAAAGGCTATTTCTAAAAAAAAAAAAAAAGTCAATTCTGACTTTGCTATGACAATCTGGCGCTTCTGAATCAGCGATTGTAAGTATGTTTTGTTATTAGTTTAATTATTTGCTATTGACCGTTCAAAGGCGGGGTTTTGCGCAGAGTAACGCGTCGTGTTTTTGTGTGAGGGGAACAGGGTCACATCAGAGGAGAGTGAACTGTCTGTCAGAAATAATAGCATGTCAGCTGTCTTAACCCGCGGCTTGTGTACTGCATCATCACTGTGTCTGTCACACGACTCTGTTGCCTTTTCGGGCTTGAATTGATGGTAAAACTAACGACATTATTATCTGTCTTGATATTTATTTTGAAAGCTTGAAGCTGGCGATTATGGTAAGGGGCGTTACTTTCCCGACGAGTGCTTGCGGTGTTCGGGGGGGGGGGGGCCAATCACAATGCACTGGTCAGCTGGCCAATCAGAGCAGACGGCGCTTGTCAAAGGAGGGGGCTTTGTAGAAAACTGAGCGTTTGATAGAGGCGGGGCATAGAGGACCTACAATATGTACAGTATTTGAAAACTGTGTTTTTTGAACTAAGCATGTCAACATATTCTGTTATAAGCAAATACACAAATAATATCTTTAAAATAGCATCATATGACCCCTTTAAGGAAAACTCGTAGTATTACTTGAGATGAACTCTCACCCCCTTGAAGGTTTACTTTAGGTATTGCCCTCTGAAGAAGATTTCAAAGCATAAATGTTCATCTAATAGATACTCAATTCCTTTTGTTCCAGCGTGCGACATTTTTTTTGCAATTCAAAGTTTTTAGTAATTTTTTTTTTTTTTTGTATGGAATTTATTATGAAGCATGTTGGGTTGTGTTTTTACTTATTTATCTCTTTGTATTGTCTAGGTGATATCTTATGTTATGCCCCTTGTGGGATTAATAAAGCTGTTAACTTGAAACTTAAAAACTTTTTTCAGCTAGTTGCCAATTGTCACATTATGGACTTGTGTTTCCTTCATTTTATGTTCTCTTGTTTAGTTTTGTTTCCATTGACCTAGTTTGTCTCTACTTTGATTAGTTCATTCAGTTAACCTGTGTTCATTAATAATCTCATTAGTTCCCTCGTTTAGTTTCTGTATAAGTTCTCCCTGTTCTGTTCAATCCCTCGCTGTTATTGATTGATGTTGGTTGTGCTGCATTTTCCCTGAGTTTCTCCAGTGTTTCTTCTGTCGATTCCTATTAAAAGACTGTGATTTGGAATTCTCCGTTGTCTTGTGCTCCTTACAGCACCAACCCGTGACACCAAGGCAACTTTTAAATCAATGTAATAAAGAACCACTGGTATAAAAAAATTAAAAGCAGGAAATACAAAAATAAAAACGGATTCAAAACAATAATTAAAAAAAAATCGTACCTGAATAATTTATTGTAAAATTAAATTATAAAAAGACATTTTAATAAAAGTCTGTGAAAAATTTTTTTTAAAACTAAAATTAATTGAACAGCCCCATAATGCATTAAAAACATTTTATTTGCAAAGGGCTTTTAGCTGATATTAAAACAGGAATATCTTCATTCTGAATAAGAATCCGCATCAAAACAATATTTATAGTGAAGAAGCCAGCCATGGAAAAATAATTCCCTGAAAACCTGAGCATATATTATCTCTTTAATTGCCTTACAAGTGTTTTTATTTTTCAGTGTTTTTAAAGCAGTGGGTGGGAATCGCATATGATTTGAATATAGAACAGGCTGTCTCTTGGCTGTCTCCAGACAAGCAAATCTAATCTTTCATGATCCAGCACTGTCTATTATTATTAGTTTTGCTATGAAAAAGAAAAGTAATTTGAAAATCAGAGGTAGATAATTAAATGCCAAACAAGTACATCCCCTGAAGACTCCCACATCGGTCTTGATGCTCTAGATGATTCTGGAACGACAGTGAATTAATTTAGATGCGTTACCTGAATATAGTAGACAAGGGTTAATCCTTTAACGGTCTAAATAACAGCCTTTAGCCTTTGAACTTGACCGAGCTGGTCATGATTATGAAAGCAAATCCAAGAGAAACAAATGTATTGAAATAATGTTAAATTTAAGATTTTGCACAGAATCAATCATAGGAGTTGCCATCATTTAGATCAACTAAATTAGACTTTTTTTGAGTTTTAATTTTTGTTGCTTTGCAACGTTTCACAGAGACAGTGTAATTGCTGTAAAAATGGTGTTGTATCATTGTATTATCAGACAAGGTTTTTCTCCTTTCGAAATGCAAGTCTGAAAAAACTATGTTGAAACAAAAATACAATAAAATGTTATTGCTGCACTGTAAAAAAAAATCTGTATTTTTTACAAAATTATTCTGGCAACCACAGCTGCCAGAATTATTTTGTAAAAAATACAGAATTTTTTTTACAGT
Source organism: Sinocyclocheilus anophthalmus (assembly GCA_018155175.1). Lineage (NCBI taxonomy): Eukaryota > Metazoa > Chordata > Actinopteri > Cypriniformes > Cyprinidae > Sinocyclocheilus > Sinocyclocheilus anophthalmus. Next base: position 274,935 of record JADLZN010005529.1, on the reverse strand, counting down.
GCAGCAACAACATTTTATTGTAAAACTGTAAACACATTTACGGCCAAAACCTGTAAATTTTACAGTATAAAACTGTAATTTACAAACAAGAAAATTTTAATGTAAACCAGCAAATTCAACAATTCACACTGCTATTAAATCTGTTTTGTACCTTTAACATACTGACAACCACCATAATAATGCAGGTGGTAAAAGAGAAATTCACATGAAGAATCAAAGCTAGCTTCGCCACAAGCAGAAGTATATACTAATATATAGAAGGTGCACAGAGTCATTCATGCAAACACAAAACACCATCATGGTAACACACATGATACTTAAATAATGCATTAAACTTTCATTAAACAACAGAAGATGTAACATAAAGCCCAAATATACATAGCTAATAACAAAAACTATTAAAAAAACATTATTTTTTAAACAAAATACTTTCAAATGTGGTGTGTCATGCAGGGAATTCTGGGAATATCATTTTACAGTTTTTTACTGTAAATTATACGTTGATTTGTTCTTTTTTATTTCTAAAAATTGTACAGTTAACAGCATTTACTGTAAAATTACATGAAATGTTGGTTAGAGATTTACAGTTTTCCCTGTAGATCGTACGGGAAAGTACTGTTACCCTATTAAGAGTTTTTCTGTAGCGTTTTACAAATTTCCAGTAAAATTAAGGACTTATTTTTACAGTGTGGTATACTGAATGTAAAAAAAACAGTGATATAAAAATATCCTATTCAGAAGATATGCCATTTTTTCCCACTTTATTATCTCCCTCTGACACTTGTACAAACCCCCCACAACTCATGTTGGTTAATGTGTTGAAACATTCAGAGCACCTATTGCGGCCAGAGAGGAGTCATCAAACTAAAACAGCAAACTATATCCCAATCACACAAGAGTTCCCATTCAGGCAGTCACGTTTCAAGTGTACGTCAGTACGACGAATTGGGATCTCGCCCGAGAGCCCATTCACCTTCGAGTGTTAACTAAACAAGCAAATGACAGTTGGTGTGCGTGTTTCGCCATGCGCACCCCGCCCCGCAGCACGGGTATAAAAGAAGAGCGCGTGCAAACGCACATCAATTTTTCGCTGAGGAGCCGAGCCTGCTGAAGGACGAATATTGTCCAGTGGTGTTCGAGAAAACAGTGGCGTTGGGGTGACGGCGTATCAGCGGGGTTTGCCATCCAGGCTGCTGAAACCTCGGGCGGGCTGCAGCTTTCATTCTGCGGTCTCGCTGCGACCTCCCCTGGGTGCTTCAGCGCTTTCACTAAAAGAGTGTTGTTTCCTTCTAAAAGAGCAAATTCTAAAAGAGCACCATGAGCGACGGGCGTCTTTTTAAAGATGGATTCCCGCTCGTGCGTTTCTGGAGCGTCGTTTCCCTGCCTTCATCTGCACGGTTGGATGATCAGCCTCTCGTTGCTTGGGCTTACGCACGCTGATAGCACGCTCATGGATGAGTCATGTTCTCAGTGTGGGAACATGACCATCGCGATTTTGTGGTCTAGATACCTCCTCATTAAACGGTGGGGGTATCCTCCTTGCCATGCCCCGCTCTAGCTCCTTTGGTTCTCGGAGGGCTACTTCGGTTCGTGGTCAGGGAGACCTGAGGGTTACGGTGAGTGCTTCCCCGTCGAGTACGTCTCCGCGAGCCTCTCATTCCTCAAGCATGTCGCACACCACCTGGTGCTTCCGGACGAGCGTACTGGGTCCTCGGACAGGGCGGGGTCCAACATCTTGTGTGGAGCACAGGCGGATGACAGGATGTCGAACGCTGCATCGGAGGGCGAGCTAGGCTCTGAAGATGAGAATTCGGCTGCGCTGCCTCCGTCAGGAATAGTGGCGTTGCCCGAGTCAGATCCAGAGCTGACCGCTATGCTTTCCCGTGGCAGCTTCGAGAGCGGGCGGGCGTGCATCTGGATGGCCTCCGCCTCCTTCCCGATTTTTTTCCGCTGCTGTAGGATGGATGATTGGTTCCTGGGGGTGCTGTACGCCGATCCTCGGCGTCCACCTCCGGTTCCATTCTTCCCGGAAGTGCTTGAGGAGGCTACTAAGTCTTGGAAGGCACCTTTTTATGCCCGAAACAGACTTGGTGCCTCCTACGTCCTCACCACCCTTTGACGTGGTTTTTTTTTTTGTTGGGGGCGGGACCAAGGGTATGTGGCATCCCTCCGGTCTGATGCGCTCGATTGCCATGCAGCCTCTGCCTCGCAAAGTCAGCCGTCCGCCTGGAGAGTGTAGTCCACGCCTTCCTGTCCAGGGGCCTGTAAGTTCTCGTTTACCGCTATGACGTGCTAAGGATTACGTGCCGCGGGACAGGCCGCTTCTCGACCTGCTACGCCATGGCCCTCCTGGATAGTTTCCATACCATGCAGAAGTAGACGTTGAAGCTGTTCGCTTTAACATTGGACGGGTGGTGTTCTGATCAGGTGTGATGCAGGTAAATCTGGACGCACAGCGACGGACCTCTGCGCTTTTTTTTAGGGTGTGTCGGGAAAGGCACGGCGCGTTTGGCCTCGGGTCATGACGATTGTCACATGGTTTCAGTGCGCGCCACCTATGGCGACCTTGGGCGTATATTGTTAGAGATGATTGGCCGCAAAGCATTGCTTCCTGGATCGACTCACGGATAGTCGAGGTCCGGCTATTAGGCGAAGCTGGTTGGAGGGCTTTTGCCAACAGTTCCTCCATTACAGAACAGAAGCAGACGGAGGAGGCATTCCGACACATCCTGCCCGGCGCGTCTGCTGATGTTTCCGCCACGCCCACGACGGCTGCAGCCCCTTCTGTGTTTCTGATTCTTGTCGTTCGAGGGACTGCCCTCGCGGCCTCGCACATCCGATCCGGCGCGGCTCACAATATTAGCAGCCCTGCAACTAACGCCGTGACCAGCGTTGTGGAGTCTTTTTGGACCGCAGGTGAATACCGTGCGCAGCCAGTCCTCCGTGTCCCCTTGCCCTATTTAGCCCGTGGTTGAACGCAATAGCAGTGACGGCGCCCTGAGCCGGGCGACCGGAGCCCTTTGGACCCTCTGCTCTTCAGGATGATGGTGACAGCCACCAAATGTTTTCCTTCCCACGGATGGAGGGCGGGTGGAGAATTGATGTTTCCCTTTTGTTTGTTCAGCACACTTGGTATCTCAGGCCATTGGTACCCAAAAAACTTTCATTAAAAGAGCAGTTGTGCTTTGCCTCTGTCCCAAGAGTGTGTGAGGACTGGCGGGTGCATTTCGAGACACAGGGTGGGGTCCTTTCCCCAACCTCAGCGCCCCCTCTCCCTTCGCTAGGTGGGGGCCAGCAGGGTTCAGTTCGAGGATCGCTACGCTATCTCACGAGCCCCCTGTCACCCAGCTGTGGATGCAAAGGTAAGTCGCGCGCTGCGCACTCAGACCCCTCCCTGGGACGCGCGGCCTCCCGGGTTTAGTCCCTGTGTTCCACTTCGCTGCCCTACTGCGGGTACGTCGGTGGTCTCCCTTGTCCCGCTAGTTCGGTCGCTGGGGGCTTGGTTAGCCCTCCCCAGGCCGTCTCGCTTGCTCCTGAGAACCATCAGACTCGGCTACGCGATTCAGTTCGCCCGGCGCCCTTCCAAGTTCAGGGGCATTCAGTTCACCTCTGTGCCAGACAAGGATGCTCCTGTCTTGCGTGCAAAGATCACAGTCCTGCTGGTGAAGGATGCGATAAAGCCGGTTCCTCCAGCCGATATGAGGTCGGGGTTTTACAGCCCATACTTCATCGTACACAAGAAAGGCGGTGGGTTACGACCGATCCTGGACTTGCGCGTACTGAACCGGGCCCTTCACTAGCTCCCGTTCAGGATGTTGACGCAGTAACGCATTTTTCAATGTGTCCGTCCTTTCGATTGGTTTGCAGCGTTCGACCTCAAGGACGCGTACTTTCATGGCTCGATTCTCCCTCGACACAGACCGTATCTCCGCTTTGCGTTCGAAGGGCGAGAATATCAGTACAAGGTCCTACCCTTCGGACTATCCCTGTCGCCTCGTGTCTTCACAAAGGTCGTGGAGGCAGCCCTCGTTCCATTGAGGGAAGCAGGTATTCGCGTTCTCAACTACCTCGACGACTTGCTCATACTGGCCCAGTCCCGAGCGCTGTTGTGCGAACACAGGGATATGGTGCCCAGTCACCTCAGCCGATTGGGGCTTCGGGTCAAATGGGAAAAGAGCAAACTCTCCCACGTGCAGAAGATCTCTTTTCTCGGTATGGAGCTGGAATCGGTTAAACTCTCTCGGCACGTCTCTCAGTAGAGTAGTGCGCAGTCGATGCTGTAAACTGCCTGGGGTCCTTCCAGTTTGCCTAGACGGCTGGTGTGCCACGACTTGATGGACATTTCAGAGGCTCCGGGGGGCATTATTGGCATCCGCTTTAGACTGCTGTCACGCCGCTCGTGGACTTGCGTTCATGTAGTAGTGATCCGCTTCAGGCATTTGGGTTCATACGATTTTTCCGTGGTCTTTAGGGTGTATGATGCTTCTATGGCGACGACGGACACTTAATGGGGTTCTTTGTTACCCCGTTCTGCCATCTATGAACCTATGTCCTCATTAGAAGAGATTCGCCAGGTTTCTTTTCGGACAGGAGTTTCTTTTGGGCAAGTATTTCCAGGCATTGTTGTTGTGGTCAGTACAGAGGCCTCCGCCTAGGGGCTGTGTTTGGTGCCATGTGCAGTGTATGAATGCAGCTGAGGTGGCTTCTGTTCGGTGGTTCGTTTTTTGTCACGACTTATCAGTGGCATTAGTGTCTAACTGCTCGAGTTGCAAGCAGTATGGTGGACTCTGCGCCCGCTTCATAATCGCGCTACACGACAAAGCACGTACGGTCCGTACGGAACGCACTGCGATTAGTTGTGTTAACATCAACCTACCAATGGGCGGTCTACGCTCCCGTCGAATGTCGCCACAACTCGCCCACCTTCTACTCCTTTGGAGTTAGAAGCATCTGAGGTCGCTTTGCGCCGTTCACATCCCAGGCGAGCTCAATCGTGCAGCGGACGAGCTCTCACGTACAGCTACCGCCCTTACGTTGAGAATGTGCGATTCTCTCACCCCGAGGACAGTCCAGCTTATTTGGAGCCGCGTTGTGGGACGTTCTTCAGGTAGACATGTTTGAATCCTCCGACCCGTCCCATTGTCAGTGTTTTTTAATTCCTATGTTGTTACGAGGGTCCACTCGGCAAGGAAGCTCCTGGGTGCAGCTGGCCTCGGGGCTACGCAAATCGCGTTTCACCCAGTGAGCCTTCTCGCTGCAGACAAATTTTTTCTTTCTTTTTTTTTTTTGCCTGCACGGTCAGGGATAGGCGATGGAGCAGGTCATCTTGGTGGACGCCATACGGCCCAGTCGACTTGGTTCCCTCCGACTGATTGCTCCAGCGCTGACAGCCCCTCCTGGCGAATTCCTATGAGGAGGGATTCCCTTTCTCGTAGAGAGGGGGCACCCTCTGGCACCCCGTCCAGACTTGTGGAATCCATTATGGTCCCTGGACGTGGAGCGGAGGTTTCTAGTGTGGGATACTCAGCTGGTAGTTTTTTTTTGTTTTTAAAAAACACCATCGCTTCAGCTAGATCCCCGTCTACCAGACACGCTTACAGGATGAAGTGGAACCTGTTCGTCGATTGGTGCACTTCCCGCCGGGAAGACCCCCGTAGATGCCTGATCGCAGTCGTGCTTTCTTTCCTGCAGGATGGCTTGGAGCGAAGGCTGTTTCCCTCCACCCTTAAAGTGCATGTTGCCGCCATTGCCGCACATCACGATGCAGTAGTCGGTAAGTCTGTGGGGAAGCACGACCTGATCATCAGGTTCTCAGAGGGGCAAGGAGGCTGAATCCTCCTCACCCTCACCTGTTACCCTCTTGGTATCTCCCCTCGGTCCTCATGGCCCTGAAGTAGGAGCCCTTCGAGCCTCTGCAGTCAATAGAGCTTAAGTTTCTGTCATTAAAGAAAGCGCTCCTCACCGCATTGGCCTCGGACAAGAGGGTAGGGGACCTGCAGGCATACTCGGTCGACGATTCGTGCCTAGAATACGGGACGGGTAACTCTCACGTTGTCCTGAGACCCCGGCATGGATATGTGCCCAAAGTTCCCACCACACCTTTCAGGGATCACGTGGTGAACTTGAAATTCTTGCAAGACCTGCCCAGGGAGGATGGGCATGACTCCATTGCCTATCGCCATTCTGCTCTGTCCCGTTTGCGCTCTGCGCATTTACGTGGACCGTACGTGGAGCTTTAGGACCTCAGACCAGCTCTTTTTCTGCTTTGGAGGTCAGCAGAAGGGAAGGGCTGTCTCCAAACAAAGGCTTGCCCACTGGTTAGTGGAGGCTATAGTCTTGGCGTACCAGACCCAACGTTTACCATGCCCCCTCGGAATGAGAGCTCACTCTACGAGAGGAGTGACATCTTCTTGGGCATTGTGTTTTTTTCCGCGCGTAGGCGCCTCGTATGCAGACATACTGTAGAGATGTGAGTGTCTGTGGCGACTGCCGGAAACACGTTCTGGATTCTATAATATCAGGTTCTTTAGTAGCCCCGTTGTCCATTCGTGTATCTCGCATTCAAGGGTTATTCGGCTAAGTTTAACACGGACTCTGTCTCGGTGTCGGATCACTTGCTTGCTGCGCCATCCCCGTTCTGTCGGATACACGGATACTGGCCTCTTTGTGCTCCACTCATCATGTCACCATGGCGAACCCTGGTGGTGTCTGGCAGCACCCATGCGTGCTTTTGGCAGGCGTGGCGGAGCTGCCAGACGCCATAGGCACTCAAGCACTCGTGTGATGTGCCCTAAGGTCAGCTCCTTGTGTCTGTGGGACTAGGTGGCCGTGTGGTAGTGATTCCCTTCGACTTCGCGGTGATTCCACCACATGTCAGTATTTTCCACAGTGGTACGGCGACCCTCTCGGTTGAGCCCGTGTCTTTTCACTGGCAGTAGTTGACTATCTGCTCATCTCTGACAGTTAGTGATCTCATCCCCAGTGTGGGTTGTGTGTCTACCGCAGAGGACCCATATGTAGTTACTTGACACTGGGGAGACAGTCCATATGTTGTACTTCCACCTGATACCTCCTATGGGCTGGATGTGCTTGCCGTAAGCGTCTCCAACCGGGGTCGCTTTCCCAGTGTTATCATTGCACCATCGTTGTATGAACAGCAGCAGTGTGTTGCGGACACCCTGCAGCCGCACTGTGTCTCTATCTGTCCGACCCAGTAGTGGTGTGGGAGGGTGTACTTGCCGGCTCCGCAGTGGCTCATGTTGAGGGTGGGTCAGCCTATAGTGGCTGTTTTCCATACGGTATCTGCCATATTTCGTCAGGTCGGACTGAAGGCACGTTGAACGTGACTGAGTACTTCGGAATGGGATACGTCTCGGTTACGTATTGTAACCCTTGTTCCCTGAAGGAGTGAACGGAGACGTTACGTTCCGTTGCCTCAGTTGCTGTACCACCGCTGTACAGCCGGGGCACGTAGTCTCGGCTCCTCAGCGAAAAACTGATGTGCGTTTGCACGCGCTCTCCTTTTATACCCGCGCTGCGGGGCGGGGTGCGCGTGGCGAAACACGCACGCCATCTGTCATTGGCTTGTTTAGTTAACACTCGAAGGTGATTGGGCTCTCGGGCGAGAACCCAATTCGTCAGTCACTGACGTAACGTCTCCATTCCCTCCTTCAGGGAACTAGGGTTACACAAGTAACCTAGACGTTTTTTTTCTTCTGAAAGAGAAAGATGAAAGTTCACAACCAGCTACTACAATGGCCTGCATGGCTGTCTTTTGGCAAGCCATGCTGGACTAGCCTAAAACAAAAATTACTTCTGACATGATTGCTATATTAGCGCTGTTCATTTGAATAAGTATGAATGCTTCCATTTGAACCTTGGTGTGCACCAAACAAGCAGACCGAGACCCACCTTTTCAGCTTCCAAATGAACTCTGGTGCAGTTTGACTGAAATATGAATGCAAAACGCATCAAAGACATCTAAACAAACCAAAAATAGGAGCTTGTGTGTGGTTAAGCATACCTGGTTCTTCCTGTTTATAGGAAATATGGTTGACCAAATACGAGGTGCAGTACAGGATGTCGAATCTTCGAACGTTGTTCCTTTCCAAGCGGCAAGAGAGTGATCACGTGACTTATTATATGACATGCCCACAATTGCCACCTTTTCCCGCTCTCTCTCCGACCGAAGACAAGTATAAAAAAATGTAGGCTTAGGAATGAAGTAATCGATCATCTACGAATTGAATTGGAACATACATAAAACGAAAGTAGTTTTATTAGCCATTTAGTTTGTGTTCTAGTCTGATTCTAGTTTTTTGCATATTATAAAAACAGTATTAATCAAAACTGTTTTTAATAATGATAGCGATGAATGCTGCTGCATCATAGGTTGTAAACAGTCATTTTTGTTAATCTTTGATATAAAGGAATGTGCCTGCATGTTACTCATGATAGCAATATAGTATCCGCTTATCCAAATGTCACACAATTACGATATAAGGGTACTCATATTTAAAAGTCGGCTTTGGTCAAGTAGTATCAAATGCTGTCTCAGCACCGTTAGTACTGACTGTAGTCTGAAAAAAATAAGAAGCATTTCTGTCCAGAATCATTATGTCTTCCAAGCCGTATCTGTTCCGTTACGATCATTCTGAACATCATCTTTCACCTCTATATGCTCAAACTCGAGCGCAGCTACAAACCCATAATGATAAAAAACACGGATCTGTGACTTCCAATGAACACTCTGGATATCATCATGAAGCTCATCTTGTATTGAGCAGATGTGTAATATTTGGCAGTGACAAATTCCTCGCTGATTAATGGGTCATTTGTCGTGATGGTTAGAGATGGATAAACTATTTAACCTCAGATTTGGAAATATATTTTGTATAATTTGAAATAAATAGAAAAATATATGTGAAAATATATTTTTTGCCACATGGGTTAAATTGCTTTGTGCTCATTATTTCCATACAGTTAAAAAAATAAAGCATTTAGGAGGTCAAATCAAACATATTTCGAGTGCACTAGATGTGTCTGTAATGCTTTCTTCCATAAAACACATAAAATGTTAAGTAGAACATCCCAAACACTCCTTTCTAAACAAAGAAAGTGAATGAGGACAACTTTTAAAGTTTAATAAAAGCAAGACTCATTCTATTCCAAGTCTTTTCGAACCAAATGATAAACAGACTGAAATAGTTAGCAAAAAAAAAATTTCAATTAGGCACAAGCTCCAGCAAATTCGCATTAAGCTTAATTATTATGAATATTAATATTGCATTACATTTGTTTAATACAATTGTACACCCGTCTCCGAACCCATACCTATATGCATCTTTGTCCAATCTGGACACGGTGTCATGTAATTGGCTGTTTGCACAATGCAGGACGAATTTTGATCATTCCTGACTAATTGCACCAGCTGTGTATAATTTCATCCATGACAATAATTACCAAGGACTCTCTCATTTCCTCAGACACACTGAGCAGGACCGGTGCCCAAAACTCTTTAGCGAGGCCTCTGTTTGTGTTCGGATGGCACTTTGCCACGATGCCTTTGACACTCAGTGATATATATTCTGTCAATTATGCTTAGAAGCAGCTCAAAGAGGACATACAGATGCATTTATGGATCGAGGAAGTGATGCATGGACAGCCAGACGGATAGACGCACAGACAAGTCAATACTATGAGTTTTAACATTCACCCAAATGCACAACATTATGCAGCTTCTTCTCATTTCACGAGTTATTTTTTCTCTTCTGCCTAGCTCTATCTCTTTTTTCAGTTCACCCCTGTCGTTTTTTAATAGCTCTCGCAGATGGTTGCTTTAATAACTCCTGTGTTTAATATTAAATGAGGAGAGGCCAGTAAACAAGGACTTTGCAAGCATCCCACAGTAAAATCCATCCTACATGCTAAGGTTTCTGCTGGGTGCTTGGCAGGCTATTGTGTTCATCCTCCACAACAACATATTTATCATTCTCGAACCGTGAGGGGTAACTGGCCAAATTGACCAATTATTCAGAGACGGAAGTGTAGATTCTGCATAATGTCAGTTGGCGAAATGTGCAGAATTGGCTGTTGCTGGACGGAGGTCTCCGTTTAGCCAGTGTGCTTTTGTTGCTCAGGGGTGATTTAATATTTAGAGTAATTGGACTGGTGCTGTTCACCACAGCGAGGTTCAACGGTTAAGTGGGGAAACTTTTAAAAGCGCTCAGATTATAACTGGATTTAATACACGTACGCCCCGTGGTAAATAGTATATATCTGAGGTGGTGAACTGGATAACTCACAAAATGCTATCGACTGTGGATAGCACTTTTTTTAGGTCACTATTCTTAATTATTGTTATTTCCTAGCAAATAACCACGGGCCTCCCGGCGCGAGTTCTCAAGTGATTTTCTGCAAGTCAATGTCCTATGTTGGCAACAAAAAGTGTTTGCTAACAAATAATGTGCTAAAACAGTGACTGGAATGATTTTAAAGTCACACACTGAAGTGAAAGCTTTGTTAAGTCCACATTTGTGCTTTTCTAAGGAAAATGCTAGTGTTCGCACATGCAAAAGTTGACTAGTTGATGCTAGGATGTTGCGAGTGGTTGACAGGGTGTTGCTATGTAGTTGCTAGGACTTGGGGTTTAGGATTAATGTTTTGTTTAAATTAATAACCCCAAAGAAGTAATATTTCTTGGAGAAAAAGGTCAATTTTCCATTGTTAATAGGGATGTACAATATGAAGCACAACTCATTCAAAAATCACTTACAAACCAAGCATATTTCTGTGGGTCAATGCAGCAATTTCACATGTCTTTTTATTAAAATGACTGAATCTGCACATGACAATTTGCTATACAACAGTAAATGTGACGGCTTCTTAAAGGAATAGTTCAGGCAAAAATTTTAATTTACTAAAAAATGACACCATAATATTGCTTTCTCAAATGAAAAAGTCCACATCAAAATCAACATATTTGTTTAGAACTGTTTTGGGCTATTTTGACTTCTAACCGGTGCTTGATCTGTGCAGATTTCTCTACTGATTTAGACAAAGATGTCTTTATCACTAGATGTATAGAGGACTCGAATTTTAGCTGGAAGCAATGGTTTGAAGTTAAAATATCTTAATGATGGATTTGTTTCCTACAAACACACAACTTTCTGTTTCTTGAAGTGGATTACTTGTGGATTATTGTGATGTTTTATCAACTATCAGGACTATCATTCTGACGGCACCCATTCACAGCAAAGTATCCATTGGTGAGACAGTGATGTAATGCTACATTTCTCCAAATTTGATGAAGAAACAAACGCATCTACATCTTGGATGACCTGAGGGTGAGTAAATGTTAGCAAATCTAAATGTTTTTGGGTGTACACTAGTATGTGCAGAATTAAACCTGAAAGCGCCCACTGGCTGCCAGTTGTTCTTGATTCACGGGGTTACAAGTTTTCCGTTTTACATTAAACCTGCAGAATTAAACCTTGAAAAGCGCCCACTGGCTGCCAGTTGTTCTTGATTCACGGGGTTACAAGTTTTCCGTTTTACATTAAATGGCATGCTTGTATTTCTCAAAAAGGTTTGTTGCAGATTTTCCAGGAAAGACCTGAATGACAAGTCAAACAACAATCCGTTTGTGGATTGAGAGTATACGTAATCTTGCATCCTTGAATCTGAGGTTACATAATACCGTGCGCAAGGTACTCTCATTTCAATCAAATCTCTGTGTTCACATGCACAGAATAACACTGGACCAAATCCTCTGAACTCTAAGGATTGGAGTGATTTTTAAAATCCAGCCGTGGTGTCAAAAACCATTCAGTGATAGAAGTCAATGGCAGAGACCGGATGTTGCTCTTGTTTTCATTATCCAAGTCCCTCTTGTCATCTAATGTGGTTCAGTTACATGATTTCTGCTGTTGTTTAGGCTTTTAGCCGTTTCAGTCTTGAATGTCTCTTGTTCGGTTTGGACATTCAGGAATGTGGGAAAGAAAAGTTTCAGTATCGATGCAAAACATATTCGCAAGTCTTTCTGTCGTCACACCAAATCCACCAATGCAAACGTATGAAATCCATTGTTTTCAACCAAAAAAAAAAGTGATCTAAACATGTCCATGATGCACATAAACACAAGAACATTCACAGATATAAAATATCTTAAATAATATAAAAATAGGTGTTTTACATAAAATGAAAACATAAATTAAAACAAGGCAGTGTCACAAGTTTCTGAGGTACTTGCCATGTGGGTTCAAAAAGTTCAGTATGATTTTCCCAAGCATTTCTATTTAATATCAGCTTTAATTCTGAAGTCCATTATAACCAGCCTGCTAAAAGATTAATGACTCATTAGAGCATAAAACATGTACGGCAGAGAGTTTGAACAGATGACACCAATCAGTCATGTGACATGTCAGGTTCAAATCATTGACAATATCAGGCCAATCTGTCCTTCGTGAAATATGACGATTCATATCAGCAAATCTAGTGTCAAAGTGAGAATGAAAATTTTATATTTACAAAGACAGATGCAACATTTGGCATACAGAGTGAAAAGTGAGAGGATGAGAGGTTTTTTACATGCGGCTCACAGTATTTAATTTGCCGTTTGAGTCATAAAGATTGTGTTAAATCTTAAAGTAGATTGGAGACTCAAACCGCCACAGCGACTGGTTTTTATAGCCACATGGTTGATTGAACATTTACTTTCTGAACTTTTTAATCTATCAAATATTGAGCTTGTTTAATAAAAATATATTAAGCAAGAATCTGTTAGATGCTACTAAGTGGCAGACCTGTGTTACAATATGAAAGGCTTTTCAGGGAAGCTGATGAAGCGCAGCTAATGAACACGGCTGAAGGTTTTGAAGTGTGTGCATTGAAGAAAATTGACTCAGTCAAGTTAATCTCTCATTAAAACATCAGTTTTAATAAACTGAAATATAGAAAATGTTGAATTTGATTGCACCTTTGAAACAATGAGCCACATTATGCATTAATAGCTTGTATGGAGTTCTCATTAATTCTCTGAAATATTAGGTGCCAACTTGTGGTTGAGCTAATTATAATCTTTAGACCAAGATCTAAACCAAACCTTTAAGAATTGTTCACCCACTAATTTACTCATCCTCGTGTCAGTCCAAACCTGTATGCTTTATATATATATATATTATATATATATATATATCACAAAGTCCAGTTCAAAATGCACAATAATCACTCACATGACACTAAATTATGTCATGTGGCGAACTTAGTGCAGTCATGTGACAAAAATATACCATACTTCTAGTGAACATATTTATTGAAGACTATTGAGATAAAAATAGTGGTAGTATGCAGTAAACCTATAACTTACAAATAATTGAAATAAAGCTGAATAAATATAAGATTATTAACAAATACTTCAACTAATCTATATAGAAAAATTATAAAAGCACCTAATAAAATATTACAAATTATTAAAAAGTAATAATACAAATATAAAAATATAAAATAAATATATATTAGTAAAATAATACAACTAAAGTAAAAAATTGTATGCAGTATATAGTGACAGTAAGTCAGTATTTAATTCTGAACACAACCACTTTTTAACATTTAAAATAAAAAAAATTTACATTTAAAAATGGTTGCACAAGGTATAGCGGCTTGGACTATTTAGCATGACTTGTGATATAGACAAATTTGAGTGAATTAATGTACTTTTCTGTCCTTTTTGAGGTTGAAAGATGAGGTCACTATGAACCATACACTCTAAAAAATGCTGGGTTATTTCAACACAAATTGGTCAAATTTGGACTAATCCAACTTTTGGGTTAAAACTTTAATTAAAAATTTTAACCCAACAGCTGGGTTAGTCCATATTTGACCCAAAGTTGGGTTGAAACAAGTGTAGTTAAAAATGACAGCATATTGGTTTGGACCAAAATAAGGCTGAATAAATTATGACACTTTTTTTCTTTTTTGGATGAACGGACACAGATAAACTCTGTGTCATAAAATCATGATTTCTGAACTAACCAGCCTCTAGTGAACTAAAGTTCTGCTGTAGCTTCAACCACACAGTATAAGTGACTCAAGAGTGACAGCCAGTAATTCTAGAAGCATATGAGTGGTGCGGTGATACACTTTTTGTTTACATTCCAATTGAGTTAATTAAAGGGTGTTACAGCAGCTTGTCTGAGCTAAACGTTACATTCCCACCAACGACGCCGAGGCCCCGATGGCTTTGTCATATGCTGTCACAGACTCTGTTAAAGCAAACTGTGCTCTAACACTCCATGTGAAGTCACTGAACGGATCACAAAAATATTCCCTTTAACACCTCTTAACTGTGGAAATAAGCTTTTATTCTTTTGCATTCACATCGCAGGATTGAAATCAATAATTACGTTTTATATTTCTTTTCTGTTGAGACGATCCTGCCATTTTTAACAAGTAAACAATAACATAACCTCGCTTTTCTTTACAAGGCAAATTAAGAAAGAATTGCACCCACGTTTATTTACACGCTGTGTTGTTTTAGAACCCGACTGACTAAAGGAACGATGTAAATACAACCAAAAAAACAATCTGTCCGGTGTGATTTTCACAGCACAAATCTACATCTTGCAGGTCGTCGGAGGCAATACTTACAATGCTTTAAAATCCAGAAAGTATGGAGCACGTTGAGAAATATTACCATTATAAATGTTCTTTTCTTTCATTTTATGGATTACTGCTACCATGATGGATAGAAACAAACAGAAACACTTTTAACTTAAAACATTAATTGTGTCAGGCTATAGTTTCGCCATTTAACATGAAAGGAATAGTTCACCCAAAAATGAAAATTTGCTGAATTTTCTCACCCTTGGGCCATCCTAGATCTAAATGAGTTTGTTTCTTTATGGGAACAGATTTGGAGAAATGTAGCATTCCATCACTTGCTCACCAGTGGGTCCTCTGCAGTGAATGGGTGCCGTCAGAATGAGAGTCCAAACAGCTGATAAAAACATCACAATAATCTACACCACTCCAGCCCATCAGTTAACATCTTGAGAAGTGAAAAGCTGCGTGTTTGTAAGAAACAAATCCATCATTAAGGCATTTTAACCTTAAACGGTCGCTTTTGAAAAAAAAAATAGGAGCACGTCAACCATAGTAACGCTTCCTCTGGTAATAAAGTTCATTGCCTGTTGTCCTCTCACATCAAAATCCACTGACATATATGTTTAAAACTGTTTTCACTTGTAAACGGTGTTTGACCTGTGCATAATTCTCTCTTGATTCAGACGAGACACTTTTTCACTGGAAAAAGCGTTATTATGGATTATGGACTCATATATTAGCCGGAAGGAACGGTTTGATGTTAAAACGCTTTAATGATGGATTTTTTTACAAACACACAGTTTTTTTGCTTCACAAGACATTAGTTGATGGATGGGAGTCATGTGGATTATTGTGATGTTTTCATCAGCCGTTTTGACTCTCATTCTGACGGCACCCATTCACTGCAGAGGATCCACTGCTGAGCAAGTGATGGAATGCTAAATGTCTCCAAATCTGTTCGGATGGACAAACAAACTCATCTACATCTTGGAGAGTCTCAGGCCTCAGGAAGTCAACACCCAGTGGACCGTTGGGAAAGTCTGATGCATATAGCACACAAAAAGTGGAAAACATCAGGAGTTTCGAAGGCGTCATCGGATTGGTTGAATTATACAGGATCTCCGAGAGACGTGTGTCGCGTTCTTTATCGTTCCGCCTGGAAACAAAGATGCCGTGCCACCAAACCCCCTCACGAAAGAAGAAAGCCATCGTGTTTACAACTGTGACAATGAGCGCTAAACTCTAGAAAAGAAAAAGGGACAAAGCCAGCTATTGGGTTGTTTTGACCAAGCGGTTGGGTTCAAAACAACCCAATAGTTGGGTTTGTCCCTTTTTAATCCAGCGCTGGTTTATATTTAACCCAGCATTTTTTAGAGTGCAGGATCAACTAAACGCTGGATTTTCAAAAGTATGTGAAAAAATTAAAGTTTGCGGCATAGAATCTTTAAAATACGTCCGAGAGTTTTACACACTGGTCTGTTATTGTGGTGACATTTCCACGCCCCGAAACGTGATGATGAGCGAAACGAACTGGGATTGGTTATTTGACATGTCGGTCAAACGGCCTCATGGGCGGTTCTTGGCCAATCAAAGCTGCCATCAATTCCAGATCTTCAGCCGTCAGTCTAAGGTCTGGCTACGCGGAGACTACATCTTGGATGGCCTGAGGCTGAGTACATTTGCAGCAAATTAAAATTTTCGAGTGAACTATTCCTTTAAGTCTAATTTACATCGAAAGTTGTATTCGCTCTGAAAACAATGGCAACTTAAAATTTTTATTTATTTTTGTAATTTAAATGTGCACAGTGCAGTGCTTTACCAGCGCACATATTGCCTGCCAACGTTTTTGAAATATTGCGCCCTCAAGTGGTCAGACTGTTTCATGCATTTTCTTTTCTGCGAGGGAACTACCTTATTAACAGATGATAATCAGGATTCCTCATTTCACTAAAAACCACACGCTAAAGAAAAGCAATACAAACATCCACAACGAAACGAACAAACAGTCTGACATGATGTGCTGAACCTCCTGAAGCTATGAAGAACGACTTGCAGCAGAAAGCGATATTGCACTGAAATAGATGTCCTCTCTCCAGATTCACCGTCACTGACACTTTTTTCCAGTAGTCCATATTGACAATAGCTGAATGAATGTCTGGAATTAGGATTCCATTTGAGATCCTCCAATAATGCTGAAAGACCGGTTACACAATGACGATTGGACAGCAAAGGTGGAGGTCTTTCTGTTTGCTTTACAGAGGGAAAACAAGAAAGCCAGAAAAGGTGGAGTACTGCCATCCGCCTACCAGATTACCCTTCTCCAGTTTCAGATAAACCTTGTCTTCTTTGTTGAGGTGCAGCAGGACTCCGTTGGTGGCGGCCTCACGTGTGACGTCTTTGTCACCGGCGAAGGCAGAGATGACTGGCTTTCCATTCAGCATTAAATTCACCTGGAAAACAGAGAGAAAATCAAATCAGAGATCTCAAGTCTACAAGTGTGACAGAACGTATTCTATGATTTCATATCATGGGCACATTTATGAAATGAAAAAACTATTCTTGCATCTTTATTATTTGGTACAGTTTTTCATAAAACTTGACTTGAAGCCTGCATATAATTTATAATAACTTATATTGTAATCTGCTATTTATTTTCATAAATAATAGTCATAATAATTCTAATATCACTGTAAAATATTAACAATTTTAATAAACAACATTTATATTTTTACAGTGCTTTACAGTAACATTACATGTATTATCTTGTTAAACCTAATTTACAGAAAAATTAACAGCAATATTATAACTATGATTACAGTTATTAATGAAAATATATAGTGGATTACAATATACGTCATAATGGATGTAATAACGACAATTTACAATGAAAATTGAAAATCATGTTATGTATCTGAATAAGTCGATCTATGATAACTAGAAAATTCATTAATAATATTATTCATATTAAAAATATACTGAATAAGACAATAATCTATTCTTGAATATGTACAGTGAAAATGTTGGTAAAGTTATGTTTTAGGTAAATGATTTTGTAATGATTTTGTTAATAAGTAAAGAAGAGGAAATTACCATATAATTTATTACAAAATTCTAAATTACGTTTAAAAGTTCAATTTGATAAATAATGAGGAAACTGTTGCTTTTAATACTTCCAAACATATGCATATTGATAAAATATTTAAATTCTAATTATTAATCAGAAAAATATGTATACGTTAATGTAAAAAGTGTTATTGAAATGGTTTTTATCAATAAAAGTATGAGTTTCCTTAAATGAAAAAGCACTGAAAACAGTAGTATTAGAAGTTCCTGCATGACAAATAATTAATTTGATTATAATAATATAATATATTGCAATAATTAATGAGAATATACTGACTATAAAGCGTATTGTAAGACAGTGTACTGTAATGAATTGAGAGCACATTTAAAATGCAATATTTATAAAGGCTTCAAATGTTACCCAGTTTCATATTTCTCTAAATCTGTTCATTATGGAACTCAAACATGGTCTTAAAATGAAGCTGATTAAATATTTTCTTTGTGTGAGAGATATATGCAGTGCTTACTTGGATAGTCTGGCTCTGGTACACTTTAATAACGTGGAAGTTAAAGCTGTAGATTCCTTTCCGGGGACAAAGAAAGACGGATTCCAGTGTGAAATAGTTTCCTATGTTGACAAGAACCTGCAAAAGTGTATTTCAGAGGTATCAGACCTGATTCAACACACAGTTACAATGAAACATCCTATCCAGACGGTACAGTTATTTGTTCTGTGAAATATGTATGCGTGTGATGCAAAAATCTCAAAGAAAGGCCTTGTAAAAAACATCAGTGTGAGATTACAAAAGGCAGCAGGAATGAAATACAAATGCACTCATGCTTACAAGTGGACTTTTCAATATTAATTCTCCTCAGCAGTGAAACAACACTCAGGATTTCCTACCGTCACGCTGATTTCTCATTTCCACGGTCATGCTGACCATCGTTCAACTTTAATCTTGTGATGTGGCACCATGAACTATAGCAAATGTGGGGCAGTGGTAGCCTAATGAGTTGGACTTATATCCCAAAGGTCGCGGGTTCGAGTCTCAGGTCCAGCAGGGATTGTAGGTGGGGGGAGTGAATAACCAGTGCTCTCTTCCACCTTGAACACCCAACTGGGGCCCACTGCTCTGTGTGTGTGTGTGTGTGTGTGTGTGTGTGTGTGTGTGTGGTGTGTGTGTGTTGTGGGTGTCGGGTGTGTGTGTGTGGTGTGTGTGTGTGTGTGTGTGTTTGTGTGTGGGTGGTGTTTGCTGTGTGGGTTGTGTGTGTACTTGGATTTTGGGATAAATGCATGCACAAATTCCAAGTATGAGACACCATACTTGGCTACAGGTCACTTTCACAAATGCCAATCATAGGTGGATTTTCACTTGTGCAAGAGACAGAAACGGGAACTGTAGTGTAATTCAAAAAAACTTCACAATATGATATATCATTCATGCACAAACAGTGTGGGAGTTAGTGCTGAATTTTAATACTTAGGGTTTGGGAATGATTTAAATAACGGCATCGTGCCACCTACAAAATTATAATGAAAACAAGGCATTTTCTTGTATTATTTTACATGGTCAAATTATAATAAAACATCTTACACTCCGCCTATGTCATCTTCCTGGATTTAGCCAAAAAACAAAAAGGTCCAATTACTACTCTGGCAAAAACGTAGGACAGCTAAACTCCGAGCCAAACGTCCAGCAACAGGTTTAAAACACAGTGTTCTCAAAACTGATGAAATTTCAGGTTATGTTTCGAAAAAACGATTGAAGTAGACATCAAAAAGAGAGTGTAGGCTATTCATTTTCATCTAGTGGACACAAAGATGAGTAGACGGAGTTCGTACATGGAACCTCTGAGCGCACAAAGGTAAATTTGTACATTGCACTCTCTTTTGATCTTTGTTTTATTAAAGCTGAAGAAGAACTCCACCAAAAGGGAGAATTCATACTTGTTCAGCTCTTCATGAACGGTCACAAGCATATAGGCTACAACACTGAGGTCTAAAAATCTGAGAGCACTTTGAAAATCTTTGAGAGAAATTTTTTTTTCAAACCTGAAACTAAAAAGAAAGTTTCAGATTTTGAAACCGTTCAAACAAAAGAAAGTTCTAGTGTAAAATGATTGTCATATGTGACATTATTCATGTGCCTTGTTTGTATACTGCAAAAAAAAAAATAGATAGATAGATAAATAAATAAAAAATCGATTTTGTCTTGTTTCCATTATAAATATCTAAACATTCTTAACCCTCTGGTGCTGTTCTGTCAATTTTGACATTTTGATTATATAATTTTTTACTTCATCGGAATAGTACAAAACTTGGTAAAGGTTTTGGCACTTGCTATGTGAAAACAATCATGAACATGATTCGAAAAGGTTAAAGGTTCCTGAAAAAAATAGTCACATTTGTAACTGTTCACAGTCAATATGACCCCACTGGAAATGAATGGGAAGTGAATTTCATCTAGAGGAAACGCTTGGTACTGCACCCAAAATCTTACTAAAAAGTCATTTTTGTGATAGCACTCAACTTGGACCCGCAAATGTTTTGAGTTATGGCTTGATTTTCACACAGTTTTATGCTTGTAAAAATATCTTTTTATATAAAAAGTTTTCACGTCAGCAATAATCTAGCAAGTGTCTTCTTTAAAAAGACACACTGTCTCCAAGATTTCAATAGTTTAAGCTGGAACTGTCATCTCAGGTCGTGCTCAAAAAGTGTAATAGGTAATAAATGGATCATAACGCTACCATAAAACCCCCTAAAAATATTCAATATTAAATAAAAAAACATGAAACTAAAAAATCATACATTAATTTCATTGAAATAAAAAATTAAATGCAGTCCTTTTTGACTGCCGTGCAAACAGCATCAGAGGGTTAAATCAAGATACACTTACTTGAGAAGCAAAATTACTTAAGATATTAAGTCTTGTTTTCTGAAAAAATTATCAATTTTGTTAAAACAAGAAAAAGAAATCTGACATTGGGGTCAGAAAAATCAACTTAATTTACAAGAGAAAACAAGTTTGTTTTCCGACCCCATTGGCAAATTTTTAAATTATTTTTTAAGCCTAAAGTCATTTAATTTTGAGCAATTTTACATAATTGAGTCATTTTGCTTTCAAGTGATTTTGTCTTGATTTAAGAATGTTTTTGTATTGGAAAACAAGACAAAAATACTGAGAAAGAAAACCATTTTTTGCGTGTACTAAAGAACAAGATCTCAATCATGCTGGAAAATAATATCAACAGGCTTAGCTCATGTCAGGCGAAGCAAATTCTAAGACACTAGTTAATTAATTACATTTAATTCAGCTTTTCACTTGAACTGTTTTGCTAATAGTATCATTTTCATGTGATTTTTTTTTGGTACAAGAAGTACTTTCACTCTCAGATTTTGGGAGCTCATTGTATATGATGCATGAATATTTATAGAGCAGCGCGACAGTGACACAGGACACGCTATATGAAGGAAACAAAGGCTATGTGCATAAACTAGCTATGATATTGCACATTACTCAGCATCCCAAACACCAAGCTTTTTTGTTGGTTCACAAAGCTCTTGGTACATTCACACAAGGGCAGATCTCTCTCTCTCTTTCTCTCAGTCCGTGAGCTCCAAGCAGCTTTTCCCAGCGGCGTCCCGCGAGCAAGAGACATGCCAGGCCAGGTGATTATGTGTGTCAAGGTGCTGGAGCTCAGTGGCTGAGGGCAGCTGGTCAGTCCAGTCCCCTTTTTTTACCTTGTATTTTTCATTTTCCTGCAGCCAAAGCAGTGAGAGGAGAATAATGGCTCCTCAAGGGCACAGCTTCCTGTGTATCTCAGCAAAAAGAAACAATTTTATCCTAACCCATCTGTCGAAATCTCTGGGAATTAAAGAAATAGATCATCCTAAAATGCTAATTCATTTACTCTCCCCTCGTGTTGTTCCAAACCCATGTGACTTTCTTCCTTCTGTGGAAAAGAAAATAAATATTTTGAATTATGTACACTGATGAAAAAAAAATGGTGTAGAAGCAATTTTTTCCCAGTTACTGCTAGTAAATTTGACAAACAATTATAAAGAAATGGCATGTAACGCATCAAATTAAATGTGAAATTTTGAAGTAGGAAAGCTGAAATATTTTCTTATAAAAAATAAGCTTATTTTACAGTTTTTTTAACAATGTAGTTGGTTTCTTCTTACACTACAATAATGGAAAAAGGTAGTACAGAATCAAATTTCACTCAGAAATTATTATTCAATTTGACAATTACAAAGAAACCGCAAGAAACACATTGAATTAAATGTGGAACAACTGAAATAGTATTTTCTTGTAAAACATTATCCGATAATCTTTAATGAAAAATCTTTTTGTAGTGTATTTGGTTTCTTTTTCCATTACAGTAAATGGAGACTGAGCTTTTAAGAGTCAAAAATGATACAAAAGCACCAAAAAAGTATTATAGTTGTGCGCTATATTTCCAATCTAAATGTAAGTCTTTTTCACTGACAGTATTTCCAATGACCAGTGTGAATGAATCACTGAGTCAGTGAGTTGAATTTGAGAATCAGATCAGTCTGATCCATGAACGAATCAGCTGTGAAATTGCTAGTAAATTTCACATCCAATTACAAAGATGCACCCCAGAGACAGATCCCCTGCGAAGACCACATCACCTTGACGACCATCGGCACAAGACCATGGTAACCAGACAAGCCTTCTGCAACTGTGTTGCAGGCTGGAATTAAACCACGCCATGCTGGTTTCGTCTGGCCAGAGGAGAACTGGCCCCCCGACTGAGCCTGGTTTCTCACAGGTTTTTCTCCTTTGTCACAATGGAGTTTTGGCCCTTGCCGCTGTCGCCTTTGGCTTGCTTAGTTGGGGAGCTTGACTGATTGCACAGACACTATTGGAAGAGAGCTGAACTGGATGATGACAACACTGAATCATCAATGACCTGACTTTAGCTGGAAAAATTACTCTTTGTTATTGTCTTCTTGCATTATTGACAAACTATTTTGCTACTTGACACTGTAAAGCTGCTTTGACGCAATCAGTATTGTATAAAGCGCTATACAAATAATGGTGACTTGACTTGACAAAGAAATGGCAAGTAAAGCCCCGTTCAGACTACACGATTTGAGCCCCATTTTGGCACGATCTGCTTGGTGTAGGGTGTCATGGGGATTCATAAATGACAATGGGCGTCGGGACGCAAGATTCAATCGTTTCATCTCATGTAGTGTGTCATAGTGGATGACAGCTGATGCCACGTCTGTGACGCTTCACGACGTCACCACAGAAAGACTAGAATGTTTCTTTTTTTTTTCCGTCATCCACGACGGGTTCCATCACATCTGTGACACTGGCCAATGGGAGCACAGAAGCGCCTTCGTACAAGCTGAAACGAAAGAGAGACAATGGAATCGGTCCTGCTAGGTGGAATTTTACAGTGGAAGAAATGTTCATGGAGCTTTGGCTATAATACTCCTGCATTTATGAGGTTTCCTCAAGGGACTTCCAGAGTGAAAAACTGTCAAATAAAAACTATTTTTGTTTTATTGACAGTCCATACTGGCCTCTTGATGTAATCCAGATTTGTGTCCACTGTCAGGATTTCGTTCTTTTTTGGGCTTTTCTGACGACAAAACACACTGTTTGCTAGCCATTGTGTGTTTACGCTCATGGCACATGACAGCACGCACATCATTAAAGACGGCAAGCGATGAATGCTCGGGTAGCAACATGAATCGCATAATCTGACAACTGACAAAAAAAACATAAAAAAACAATGTGTAGTCTGAACCAGGCTTAAAGGTCCCATGGCATGAAAATTTCACTTTATGAGGTTTTTTAACATTAATATGAGTTCCCCTAGCCTGCCTATGGTCCCCCAGTAGCTAGAAATGGCGATAGGTGTAAACCAAGCCCTGGGTATCCTGCTTTGCCTTTGAGAAAATGAAAGCTCAGATGGCCCAATCTGGAATCTTCCTTTCATGTCGTCATACGGGGAAAGGTTACCTCCCCTTTCTCTGCTTTGCCTGCACAGAGAATTTGGCCCGCCCATGAGAAAATGAGCTGAAAATGACACAGAAATGGCACGTCCTAAGGAAAGCTCATTGTGGGACTGGCTCGTAGTGGCTGAAATTCTGCACCAAGGCTGAATTTCGGGAAAGAGACTTCAGATACAGTACAAGGGACCACTTAGGCCTATATAAAAGCATCCAAAAAGCATCCAAAAAGCAGCATGTCATGGGACCTTTAACACATTGAATGAAACCTGAAATTTTGAAGTAGTAACTGAAATAGTAGTTTCTTGTAAAAAGTACTCCAATAATCTTATTTATAACTTTAAACAATTGCCCCCCCAGTGTGGTATCTTTCTTTTTCCAACACAATAAATGGGGAGTTTTCAATCCTCAAAAAGGATGCAAAAGCACTATGAAAGTATAATAAATGTAGTCATGCACTATATTGTGAATATTTTGAAGGCATATAATACCTTTGTGTGAGGAACAGATCAGAATTCAAGTCTTGTTTACTGATACTATTTATAATATATACTAAAGTGAACGGATCACTGAGTCTGTGAGTTGAATATGAGAATCGGTTCAGTCAGATCAATCAGTCTGATCCATGAATGAATCATTTAGATTGAATCAGTTCATCCAGAGAACCAGTGAAAAGATCTGATTCAAAAGAATGATCTGTTCACAGATGAACAGCGTGAATAAGGAACTTTTCATACTTTCAGTGAATACTGAAGTAAATTTCAATCTGTTCCACACAAAAATAAATCATGTGACTCATAAAAACCTTGGAACATAAATGTACAAATTATTTCAGACCACTTTTATGGTGCTATATCCTTTTGCAGGATTTATATCTTCAGTCCCCTTTCATTGTAATTGCACAGTCTAAACATTTTCTTCTGTGTCAGACAGGTTTGAAACAACAGGAGGGTGAGCAAACAATGAGAAAAAGTTGTAAGGAAGACACGTGTCTCCAAACATCCCATCTTTTCCTTTTGGGAAATAATTAAATCATGAAACACAAAAACACGTTGGCCTCATCTCCAGCATAATTGTTCATTAATTTCAAGGATATTGGTAATAAAATAGTTAGTTTAGTTTTCTTCAGGGATGCACATCATGCAGGCTCTGTATTGGATCTGACCCTGCATAATGACGTTCCTTTATTAATTCTACCACGTCTTTGACCAAGAAAGCGAACTGAATGAAATAAGGTGCATCAAAACATGCAGGGAATAAAAAACGCACACTTTTTTTTTTTTATGCGTTTATAAGCGTATTAAAGTTCATATCGAATGGAATGGGAGAGATCTGAAATGCAGTATGCCATGAATTCAGCAAATGTATCAATGTTTCCAAATTTTTCAGTCATAAAGCTAAAGGCTGAAGTCAATGCATTTCACTATGCACCACTTTCACCACAAACAGCTAAAAATAAGCAATACAATACGAACAAATCCCTGCCCTTTACAGTCCTGACAGTTTCGACTCATCACTAATGACCTATAACACTGGTATTTCATGCCCGTGTATTTTCATGCACAGATATGTTCATACAATCCTGAATGTATACATCTGAACTCTCATGCAAATTATTTATTTTGAATTCATCCCAGCTGATTTTTGTGTTTTCACATTATTCTGTGAACTCGGGTTAATGTCCATATTAAAGTCAAAATAATGATTGACCTCTAGAGTCTAGATCTAATGCAGTTATCACAGTAATCTAATTTAGAACCGTATTAACTAATGCTAATTCATTATGACCTGCCATAATGATGACAAATGAATTGAATTATGTAATGCTTTATGCCTGTTCTACTTTGAATACTCTATAAAATTCGTTTCACTTAAAAATCCTAAATTTCTGTTATGTGAAAGTAAAAATAAGCTTTAAATACAGGGTAAGTGTTGATTTTTACATAAAATATTTGTTGGTTAAATTAATGATTTGATATAGGGTTCTTTTTATATTTTAGCTTTTATTTATTTATTTGCAAGTGACTTGTACTTTGCTGATAAGCCTATAATAGGCTGTTGAATGACATTGTGACAACTTACCCCATATAGTGTGACAACATACCTCGCTATTGTCAAAAGGTCATTTTTTCCCCCCAATTATGTTGTTAAAACTGTAATGTATGCAGGTATACATAAATTGACTTTAAAAAATAAACATATCCTGATAAATACAGAATAAAAATGTATTACGTGTAACCCAAAACTCTTAGTCTAAACCACGAGCTTCACAAAGTTAGACGGTCTCAAAAGTCAAAGTCTATTAAAATACGATTCGTTTCCATATAACATGCATACGAGCATAAAAAGCATCCTTACCTGGTCAAAATATATGATTCTCGTTTTATTGCTCATCTCCGAGGGCTCGAGGTTGTTGCTCCTCACCGCGGAGAAAGCCACCTTGGAGTTGGCCGCGCGCACGGAGATGCCGAGCGGCGAGGAAGAGCTCTTCCAGTCGGCGGGGTTCGAGTCACAAACCACCAGACATTTGCCCTCCAGGACGATGGGTTCCGTGT
Source organism: Sinocyclocheilus anophthalmus (assembly GCA_018155175.1). NCBI lineage: Eukaryota > Metazoa > Chordata > Actinopteri > Cypriniformes > Cyprinidae > Sinocyclocheilus > Sinocyclocheilus anophthalmus. The sequence continues at coordinate 248,718 of JADLZN010005529.1, read as the reverse complement.
CATTCTGAGCCAAAACGAGCTCCCACATGACGGCCAGGCAGAACAGAAAAGCCACGCAGTCGACAAACGCCTCATTAAAGCGCTTCACGGACACCATGATGAACGATCTCCAGCGCAGCCCAAATCCAAACGGCTCTCCGGGTCCCGTCACTTCGCTTCTGCTCCGTGTTTGTGCTCGTTTACGCCAAACATCCGTCCGGACACCAGCTGCTGATTTACAAATCACCAAACGCGCGTAGGTGGATGCACCAACCTTATGTCTATAGTCATTTTTTATTGTTAGACTTATTTCCTTGTGATTTTGATAGTTTTCAACTCCGGAGGATCGGTCAGGCTAGTTTTGGAGAGCAGCAGGTTCCCCGTAGGTTCCTGGCGACTCCGCGTAAAAAGCCGCTCAGTGCGCACTGAGATAACTACCCGCAATGCCTGCGCAACCGACACTTTTTGTCCATATTAGTTTGTCGCCATAAAACTAAGCACGTAAACTAAAGCAAAACCTCTTCGCACATCTGTGAATGTTCCTCTCTCTCTCTCTCGAGACCAAAATACACTTCCATGAGCGCGCGCACACCCTTAATGACGCCCGCCTCTATGAACTCACTGACACCCGATGTGCTGCGTAACGTCAGATGAGTTTTTAAAATATACACCTGAGACCCAGAAAACAGAAAGTTATTAACAGTTTGTTAATTAAGATTTGTTTTATATATATAATTATTATTGTTATTATTATTTACTACCACTAATACAATATGTTTACATACATTCTACATTATTCGTGATAATATAATATATTAATTTTATTAATAACATTACTACATTTCATTAATATATTGCTAAAGTACTACACTTATTTTTTCATGAATCACAAAAGTTCAATAAAAAGGGTTTACTAATTTTTTATTTGTATAATTACACCCACCATATATACAGTATATATAAGTTGTGTGTGTGTGTGTGTGTGTGTGTGTGTGTGGAAATCTCCTATATATAGGAGATTTCCACACGTTTAAGTCATTGTTGCTATATTTTGCATTAGGCTAACGCTCTTTACAGGCCACTGGGTACTTTTCTCTCGATTCAGTCTAGGGGTTTGAGGTGGGTACAAGGAAAAAAACCAAGATGTGGCTAACAAGTAGCCAAAGAAAATTGCAACAAATAAATAAACTTGGAGAACTACTTCTCTTTCGTTCCCCGCTCATAGTAACCTCACACATATTTGTCCACCTCTTGTTTAACACACCTCAAATAACGGAAGCCGGATACCAGGAAGATGCTTATCAACAGGTTATTTTATCGTTGAAAGCAAGCAAAGCTAATCAATAAAGTAAATAAACAAAGATCGTAATATACCGCTTAATAGCAGGACCTGACCAATGACGCTTGGCTTGCCAGGTAGGTTCAGTTTAGTGTGCGCCCGGGCGCCCCGCGTGCTGGGCCCGGCACCCTTCTCCCGCAGCAACCGTCTACCGCGTGTGTACCAATCGCAACGGCGCTGGGCTCGGCCGGCAGCCCCGGGGCAGTGTGTGAAATGGGGCAGTTCTACGGTGTTCGTCAATATCCTACACACATCTGCCACCTGGGACCACACACACCGGGTCTCGTGGGGGGGGGGGGGCGGCTACTAACCGGGTGCTAACGCCGGTAGGAACTTAGGATCAAGGGCTGGAGAGGGGGGAACAGGGCGTGGAACGGGGCGGACCTGCACACGGCGAACGGCCAGACACGGGAGGGGGGGGGGACGCGGGGCAGCGGGGGGAAGGGGGGACAAGAACGCCCGCGAGGAGCCCCTCCGTGGCTCCAAATTAAAAGGACACGACATAGTAAACCATTTTTAAGATAAATCGTCTTGCTTTCAGAGATATTATTTATTATAATAATTATTTTAGATGATTTATATCTTATTATACCCTCAATCCGTATTAAACAGCCCTTTTAGTTTTAAGAATAATTATAGTTTTTATTTTAAATGCATATAGTACCATAGAATAGGTTTTTAGAATCAAGAGCTTTAAACATGAGTACATATGAGCCTTAGATTTTTAAGGTTTTTATGACCTATAAATATTATCACTATAAACTGAATTTTACAACTTTTACTTGCCCTGATATGCAAGATTGTTTTCTTTAAGTTTCATCTTTCACGATAGATATTTTCACTCTTTCTCTTACTGTGTAAATGAGTTTAATTTCTTCATAATTCTCACTGTCGGAGAGAAAGCATGTGATTGGCTTGTCTTACTGATGTCACACATTTCATGTGCTACAAACCCGCTCAGAGGAACCATGCTCCCACTATTATCATTACATAAAACATATCACCAGCAAAACATGTCCAATAAACTTAATCACGGGAATACATTTGTGTGTGGGTGTGTGCGTGTGTGTGTGTGTGTGGGTGTTTGTGTTAATTATGTTTATTAATATATTCATAACAAATCTTAAGAATTAATCATATTAATTGTATGATTTATCACATTTTAAATCAAATAGTATTATTAATGAATATATCAAATAACATTTTTTATTAACACTATGTATATATTATCATAACATTTTTATTACTTAAAATATTAATAACACTTATGAATATATCTGATGTATATGCCAAATTGTATCCATCCTATTTAAATAATATTATTATATATTATAGTCATCAATTGGACAGACCCAAAAACATGCATAACAATACATAAATAAAACTTTATTATATTATATATATTTTATAGTATATACATACAGTATATGTACAGTTGATAAAGGCAGTGTTATGTTTGGTCTATATCTATTTAAAAAAATGCCCACTTTATTGGACACAAATCGTAAATTAATTGCTGGGTCTCAGGAGAATACGGCATACCAGACTCAGACTTCAAAAATAAAGAAAATACTGAGTGAAGGTATAAGAGGGACAAGCAATTTATGTGCAATATAATGAAGCCTTGAAGTGTTTCAATATTTGGTTTTATGTGTTTGGCTCTGCTTTATGCATCTCAAGTTGGAGTCATGAATGTTATTTGCTCTAATGCCGGACTATTAAGCAATGCAATTCTGTCAATGTAGTTTTTTATTTTATTTATTAATTTTTTTGGGGGGGGGAGATTGGAGATTGTGATTATATGAGTTTATAAATGAAATGCTTTCATCAGGACTAAATCGTTAAATGCAGGGTCATGCAATCAAGCCACTGCAAGAATAGCTTTTGCAACAAGATCCAGGAATGAAGTTCAGATTCAGAAGTTCAGACGTCAATGAAAAATGCATAATACACTTTGTACTCGCCTCAATTCATTGAGTTCAAGCTCTCTGGAGTGAACTTGAGCAATGCAATGCTTTTCATTTATGGAACACAAATTAACAGTTAACTCACCTGGGAACCTATTGAGTTGCTCGGGAAATTAATGAATAAATGTGAGCAGTTATGCTGTTTACCTTCATAATGTTCTTCATTTTCCTCTCACCACCGTCATATTCCCAATGTCAGACTTCTAAACGAGAAGGGAGTATTGTATTGTGTGAAACGAATAGTTCATTCAAAAATGAAATTGTTTTTTTTCATGAAACATATTTTGGAGAAATGTATCATTACTTCACTTGTTCATCAATGGATCCTCTGTAGTGAATGGGTGCCGTCAGAATGAGAGTCCAAAGAGCTGATAAAAACATCACAATAATCCACATGAAATCCACTCCTGTCCTCAATTAGGAAATTAATCCATCATTAGGTTGGTTTTAACTTCAAACCGTATTGCTTACGGCTAAAATATGAGTCCTCTATCCATACTTTTGCTTTCTCCAGTGAAAAAGTCATCATGTCTGAATCGGAGAGAAATATGCATGGATCAAGCACGGTTTACAAGCAAAACAAAAAAAAAGCAGCTCTAAAGAAGTATGTCAGTGGATTTTGATGTGAGAGGACAACATTTGAGTGACTTTTCACTGAGGCATCAATATTCGTGGCTCATGGTTGTCTGTTTGCCAGAAGCAACAGTTTAAAGTAAAAAAAAAAACGTCTTAATGATCGATTTGTTTCTTACAAACACGCAGCTTTTCACTTCACAAGACATTAACTGATGGACTGGAGTGGTGAGGATTACTTGTAGATTATTGTGGTTTTTATCAGCTGTTTGGACTTTCATTCTGACGGCACCCATTCACTGCAGAGGATCCATTGCTGAGCAAGTGATGGAATGCTAAATTTCTCCAATATCTGTTCTGATGAAGAAACAAACTCTCATCTTGGATGGCCTGAAGGCGAGTAGATTTTCAGCAAATTATAATTTCTGGGAGAACGATTCCTTGAACAACAGGACAACATGGCAGTGAAACACATTTTGTGTGAAACACTTTTTTTTTTTCATCAAAAAAAAGCTTTACTGTGCTAAAGTGTGGATGGAGTTGCTCTTGGTTAGAAAAACACAGCATCTGATGTGGCCATGCATATTTCAAAAATCATAAATGTTTCACATGTTTAGACCTCATAGTTCTTGATCAAAGTCATTCACAAAAAAGACACACGTGTATTTGGTAATATTCATCTCTTAACAATGTAAAATTGTAATGAGATCATATCGCACATCTTGCTGATGATTTTATTAGTGATGAGAATGTTATCCGACTGGGTTGCAGGGCACACACTGAGTAATATTATCAAGTTATTTGTTGCTTTAACATATTAATACATATTTTTATTGTTTGAGTATTTATCAGTATACAAGAACTCCCCAAAATTATCTTTTGCTTAAAGATAAAGAACTATTAAAATTGTGACGCTATTCCAACACACAACACCCCACCCTCATATTTCATCACTCTAATGCAATACATTTGTATAATTATATATTATTGTTTTTACATATTTATAGAAAAAAATACTGAATAATAAGATAAATTGTTTTACAAAAATGTTTATACATATGCAGACATGTATATTTGCAATGTTTTTTTTAATACCAGTAAAATAACGATTGCAGTAATGAAAAGCTAACATCACTGGAAAAAATGTGGGAATTAACAAGTGACTAAACAATACTATAAACATAGTCGAAATTATCTTATATTATTATTATATCTGTTTAATCTATATTCATCTATATATATATATAGATAAATATATATATATATATATATCAGATATTATATATATAGTATATATATATACCGTGAGATAATATATATACATATATACGTAAATACATATAACCTATATATATACGTATATATATATATATACATATATATATATATATATGTGTATATGTGTATATATATATATACGTATATATATATATATATATAAATACGTGTATATATAATATATATATATTATTATATATATATCTATATATATATATATACAGTGGGTACGGAAAGTCTTCAGACCCCCTTACATTTTTCACTCTTTGTTTTATTGCAGCCATTTGCTAAAATCATTTGCTAAAATCATTTAAGTTAATTTTTCACACAGCACCCCATATTGACAGAAAAACACAGAATTTTTGACATTTTTGTAGATTTATTAAAAAAAAAACTGAAATATCACATGGTCCTAATTATTAAGACCCTTTGCTCAGTATTTAGTAGAGCACCCTTTTGATCTAATACAGCCATGAGTCTTTTTGGGAAGATGCAACAAGTTTTTCACACCTGGATTGGGGATCCTCTGCCATTCCTCCTTGCAGTTCCTCTCCAGTTCTGTCAGGTTGGATGTTAAACGTTGGTGGACAGCCATTTTTAGTCTCTCCAGAGATGCTCAATTGGGTTTAATTCAGGGCTCTGGCTGGGCCATTCAAGAAGTTGTTGTCACAGAGTTGTTGTGAAGCCACTCATTTGTTATTTTAGTTGTGTGCTTTGGGTCATTGTCTTGTTGGAAGGTGAACCTTCGGCCCAGTCTGAGGTTCTGATCACTCTGGAGAAGGTTTTCGTCCAGGTATCCCTGTACATTCATCTTTCCCTCGATTGCAACAAGCCGTCCTGTCCCTGCAGCTGAAAAACACCCCCACACCATGATGCTGCCATGCTGCCACCACCATGCTCCACTGTTGGGTCTGTATTGGACAGGTGATGAGCAGTGACTGGTTTTCTCCACACATACTGCTTATAATTAAGGCCAAAAAGTTCTATCTTTGCCTCATCCGACCAGAGAATCTTATTCCTCACCATCTTTGAGTCCTTCAGGTGTTTTTTAGCAAAATCCATGCAGGCTTTCCTGTTTCTTGCACTGAGGAGAGGCTTCCGTTTGGCCACTCTGCCATAAAGCCCCGACTTTTGGAGGGCTGCAGTGATGGTTGACTTGCTACAACTTTCTCCCATCTCCCGACTGAATCTCTGGAGCTCAGCCACAGTGATCTTGGGTTCTTCTTTACCTCTCTCACCAAGGCTCTTCTCCCCCGATTGCTCAGTTTGGCTGGACGGCCATTTCTAGGAAGGGTTCTGGTCGTCCCAAAACGTCTTCCATTTATGGATTATGGAGGTCACTGTGCTCTTAGGAACCTTAAGTGTAGCAGAATTTTTTTTGTAACCTTGGCTATATCTGTGCCTTGCCACAATTCTGTCTTTGCAGTTCCTTTGACCTCATGATTCTCGTTTGTTCTGACATGCACTGTGAGCTGTAAGGTTTTATATAGACAGGTGTGTGGCTTTCCTCATCAAGTCCAATCAGTATAATCAACACAGCTGGACTCAAATGAAGGTGTAGAACCATCTCAAGGATGATCATAAGAAATGGACAGCACCCGAGTTAAATATGAGTGTCCCAGTCAAAGGGTCTGAATACTTAGGACTATGTTATATTTCAGTTTTTCTTTTTTAAAAATCTGCAAAAATGGCAACAATTCTGTGTTTTTCTGTCAATATGGGGTGCTGTGTGTACATTAAATGAGGAAAAAAAATTAACTTAAATAACTTTAGCAAATGGCTGCAATATAACAAAGAGTGGAAAAATTTAAGGGGGTCTGAATACCTTCCGTACCCACTGTATATTTACACACATACATTTGAAATAATATAGTTATAAAGAAACAAAGGAAAACATCTGATAGAATGTTTTCATAATATTCAATCACTTTAAATTCCTTTCAAAAGTTTCCAGAATATATTACTTTATAGTTTATATAATTGTTTGTTTTATATAAATTAAATATTATGCATAAATTATTAATACATTATGCATCACATACAGCATTTATTATACTATTTGTAATGTTTTGTAAAACAGTAAAAATGACTATCACAGTAATGAAAATTAATGAGACTCATCACTGAGAATAATGGAAGAAAAAAAAGTCAAATGTCCAACTGCACTGCAGTAAAGATGATTTTAGGGGGAAAAAATGTGCATGAAACAAAAAGTAGATGAACATCTGATCAAAATGCAAAATGACGAAAGAAAATCATAAACATTTCGTAAAACGGTCTCCTTTTTAACCTTATATATATAATATATTATATATATACACATTTTTTTTTTTTTTATTTATGTTTTTAAATGACAGAGAGCCCAGACAGACTGATAGAATAGATAGATAGAGAGATATATAGATAGATCGATAGATAGATAGATATATAGATATAGAGATAGATAGATGGATGGATGGACGGATAGATAGATAGATAGGTGGTAGATAGACTCTAACACAAATGAGGACTTAAGGAGTTAATATTTGATTAAGAGTATTGGATTTCTGATGGCCAGCAGCTAGAGAGCTAGAGAGAGAGAGAGAGAGAGAGAAGAGAGAGAGAGAGAGAGAGAGGCTAGCAGTGCATCTATTCCTAGATGAGAGTAAGATAAATGAGCTGCACTTGAAGCGCTGCAAATGAATTGACCCTGTGACCTCCCCGCTACCTGTCTGCTCAGCCAGGTAAGCATGTGAAGGAAAGGCTAGTTCACCCGACACCATGGACTCTGTTTGTGGAAAGAGGGAGGTTGAGCGCCTCATTGGGCCGATTCAGAGCACAGTTATGATTCAGTGGGTTGTGAAGCGATCAGCAGAGGACTGTGGAGTGCTGTGAAGTTGTCTGTGGTTATGTGTGGGTAGAACTCTATGTGTGTGTCCTTGCACAAAGCACAAAGTAACGCTGGGCCTGCAGCATTTGGGTGTGAAGGCCTTCGGGTGAACAGCTCCCCAAAGCTGACATTGACTTAGAACACAAATGACATTAAAATCCATCAAAAAAAGCCCTGCTCTTTTCCTGAAGTTCAAACAAACAGGCTTCTCGATTGGGTGCCCAAACAAAATCTGCCGGTACTAAGAGAGAAAGAGAAACAACACCCCCTCAGAATTAAAATAAAAATCCCCCCCTCTTTCCCAAGACTGGAGTTAAACAGGTATTTATCCATCCATCCATTGTGTTATCCATCCATCCATCAATAAAAAATAAAAAAAATCAGTAATAAAATCCATTAATTATAAAACAAAAATATATATATATATTAGTAAACAAATAAATCATAATAAAAAAATAAATACAAATCTGTCATAATTCACTCCCTTCAACAATTTCCAACACTATAGTTTCTGTAGGACACAAAAGGATCATTCTTGAGTCGTCTGCAGCTTATTCAAAACAAAAAAATAAGTTTTCATGGTAACCAGTCATCGCTCTACAATAAACACTATGAAAGACGAATTCATTATCAAAGGTATAATTATTAAAAAGGCAACAGAATCCATTCTCGAATGTCTTAAAGGAACAGAATCACCAAACACTCTAAATTATTCCATATTTACATAAGCACAAATAATAATTTTTGACTTTTCATAGATCTCCTCTTTTCCATCAAGATTCATGTGACCACGTCTGTCGAGCTATAAAAAGAATATTTATGAAAAATAATTAAATATTTTAAAAAAATACATTAAAATTATATAAAATGTCATATTCTGTATCATTCTAAAATTTAAACTACTAATTTCATCTGTTCAGATATTTATTATTTATTTATTATTTTAAACAATCCATTCACATGCATCTTTTAAGGCCAGATCACCGAAAAAAGACACTTGTGTCATTATTAACTCACCGTCATGTTGAAGAGTTTTCCTGTGAGACACAAAAGGAAATTCTTGGGAATACCATAGTTGTGTCCCAATGAACGCAATATCACCACTGCACTTATTCACTATATAATCAACCATATAGTGATGCACAACCAGCAATGATTGCAAGGCTTTTTATTTTCGTGTCCAAAGTCCCAAAGTGCACGAAATGTAACCGCACACCCACTGAAGGAATATATATTATATATATCTATCTATATATATATATATATATATATAATAATATTTTACAAACTATCTGCTTGGCTGAATTTCCTTCTGCTGAAAGTATTTTTTAAATACTAATAATCAGTCTGATAGACCCTTATGAAAATGAATTATGAAAATATACAAGTGAAATTATTTAAAAGAACCAAAAATTTTTTATATATTGTACTTATGCTCCGATAAAATAGTTCCATCAAAGCATTAAAAAAATAAAATAATAAAAAAAAATTGTCAGCATTGACTTACTTACTTTCATGTTGTAGTCTGTGGGACACAAAAGGTGAATTTCTGAGAAATGATGCAGCTCTTTCCATAAAATAATTTATACTTTCCATCTGTCAGGCTCTAAAAAAATGAACATTATGAAAATGAATTAAATTCAGAAAAAATACCAAAATTAAAATGATTTAAAAGTACCATAAAAGCAGTCAATATTGTCATAACTACTTACAGTAAATGTCACTCTTTTAAAAAAATATTCATCAAGTGAATGTTTCCTTTAGCATTAGAAGGCTGGCAGATTTAAACACACACCTGTGGCTCCCAAAAAATACCCGTAAGGAGGAAGCTGGAGGAGTTCCACAATAGATCTGAGGTAGCACCAGCTCTGTGACAGCTACTAATAATCATTACGATCACACTGATCCCCACACACAGCTGTAGTGTGTGAGCTGTAGCCACCTGTTAACCCACCTCTGATGAGGTGACCGAAATAAATCTGAGGCGAAAAGCTACTTTTTGGTCCCAATCTTGCCTGACTGTGCCGGTTCACAAGAGATTGGTAGATTGCTGTTTTCACCCCTGGCCAAGAGAAATTGTTTAATCTGAGGTCCATACGATGGGGTCATGGGCCGAGCACTTTGGCTGGAGTGATTTTTCTTCAACAGTCTAAACGCTTCTGCGCATGCACTGCTGCATTTATGGTTTTATGTTTCGTGCACTGATGATAAGAAGCCAGAAACTCAGACCAAAACAAATTTGAGAAGTTCTTTTCATGGAGGAATTATATGTACAAAAATAAAGTAATAAAATGCAAATATTTCACATGCAAGTGCTTCAGTTAAAGCAGGCAGCATGAGCTGTTATTTAAAAATAATATACTTTTCAAAGGTGTTCGTCTCCTCTGCTCACCAAAGCTGCATTTATTTAATAAAAAAAAAACAGTAAAATTGTGAAATATTAATACAATTTAAAATAACTTTTCTATTTTAATGTATTTTAATATGTAATTTATTTCTGTGATCAAAGCTGAATTTTCAGCATCATTACTCCATCTTCAGCGTCACATGATCATTCAGAATCCTTCTAATATACTGATTTGCTGCTCAAGGAATATTTATTATTATTATCAATGTTGGTGCTGCTTCATATGTTTGTGAAACTGTGATATATTTCATTTTCAGGATCTCAGAAAAATCAAAAAATAAAATAAATCCTAGACCCTAAACTTTTGAAATATCGTGTGGTATATTCAAAGAAAAAAAAAAACGAAATTCACATTCTTTCAATTACAAGAGACAATACAGAGAATAATTTATATACATTAATATTTTATTACATTTTTCATATTAATATTTATAATTATTTGTAGACTGTACATGCATTTCATGTAAAACTACTATTGCGACAATATTAATATTTATAGCCAAACTGTGTGGGATAAGTTAAACGCCAACGTTTAATATGTAAGGTTAGGGGTTTGTTCAAATATGAGAAACAATATCAGTGATACCTGCATTTACAAACATTATTTAAAATCCCACAGCTTCATAAATTCTCCCACCTACAACATCAACACATAAAAACACGGTCTCATTATCTGAGTGATTCAACACCTCCACCATTACAGCAGAGATGCCACTTAAACAGACGTGTGCCTTTACTCACTGAATCGTGTGGAAATAATGACCAGCAGACTTTGATTTCACAGACCACTCCAGCAAACGCTTGCTCACACCAGCTGTACAGATGAAAGCATTCAGCTCGACACCAGCTGAGGGACACGGCAAAGCACGCACAGGTAAAAAGCGCAGGTTTGGCTGTGTACTCTTTCACAAGCCAGAAAAATATAAGGTAACAAAGCAACAGCTGAGTATCTAAGAAGATGAACAGATGTACGATTTCAAATTATGTCATTGTAAAAGCCGGTGAGATCATTTAAGGCAAGAGACGTAATCCCCTCGCTTTTTCTAATATAAAACCAAACATGTTCACAGGCTTTGAGTACAAAATGTTCAAAAAAGACACTAAAGCAATTCAGGTAGTGACAGCACAACATGCTTTTAGAGATGCCAGAAGACTCATTTTTGATTTATTTTATAAAAGTGCAAATTAAAACAACTATTAATGCAAATCACTGCTTCAGAAGATAAATTAAGCTTGTTTGTTTAAAAACTTTCAGTGTTCTAACATAAACACATTTTTTAATGAATAAAATAATCATTGCATGCGCAGTCAAGGGCACATCGTGTTTCATTTTTGCAACAAAAAAAAATCTCAATTTTTGCCACAATGCAGAAGGAAAGCATTTTATGTCTGACTAAGCAGAGAATTTGAGCTGGCAAACTCCTGCAGGTCATGAAATGACACACAGAATACTTTATGTGCCCTACTGCAGGGTGCAAAACTCACTGTATTGGCTTCTTATACTATACAATGAATCTGTATTTCAGTAGCCCACAACAAATAGGTCACAAGGTCATATTTACATAGCTATGTGTTGCCATACTGGTTAGTTCTGGTATTATACAATTTTATAGAACAGTACTGACAATTCCACAAACATCTTAAAGGGGTCATATGATGCAATTTCAAGTTTTCCTTTCTCTTTGGAGTGTCGCAAGCTGTTCGTGAATAGATAAGATCCCTAAAGTTGCAAAGACTAAAGTCTCAAAACCAAAGAGATATTCTTTATCAAAATTAAGACAGGCCCCCCATCCTCAAACCCTCCTTCCTAACACGCGCCAATTTCATACGGTTCCCTGTGGGAAGATTTGCATAACGCCGCCCAAATGTTCACGCAAAGAAAGAAGGCGTAACTTTTATTTTCGCTGTAGTATTGTTGTTGCCGCCGCATGTCGTGGAGACGCTGTGTGTTTCGTTGTGAAAGCGAACTACTTTGTTTAGCCTTCCAAAAGACGACAACTAGAAATCAGTGGTTAAGTTGATTTACAACACTGTTCCACAACAGTTCAAACCAAATATTTAGATGTGTGCAACGCATTTTACGCTTGTTGTTTGTCATTTCTCCGATCACAAATGCAGACATGGTTTTATGTTTACGCGGCGCGATGCAATGCAACGTGTAAAAAGACAGTATAAGTCATTATAATCAGTAATTATGTCCCCACTGGATGCAACAAATGCCTCGTTTATAATGGCTTTTAATGTTTTTGTCTCGTCGCTTCGGGACTCGGCATCACAGTATGCGAGGGGCGTAGCATTTTCGTCACACGCTTGAGGTATTTGGCCATCACAACGCACTGGATAGCTGGCCATCCAGCGTACACCTCACTTTTCAGAATGATGAGCTTTGTAAAAATCGATGGTGGTTTGGAGAATGGATTGATGGGAATAGAATAGGATAGGATAGGATAGGATAGGATAGAATAGAATAATCTGTCCACTGTAACCCTTTAGAGGATAAGCAGTTTTCAGGATGGATGTCGGATTGGACAGATAGATGGACAGATGGATATGAAATAATAATAAAAATACTGCTTAACATCCCTTTTTGTGTTCCACAGAAGAAAGAAAATCATGACACAAAGGTAAATATTGACAGACTTTTCATTTTTGGGTGAACCATCCCTGCAACGGCGGACAAACTGCTACGGATGTTCATTACAAAGGGATTACAAGTCACACGCTTGTAAATCCTAGTGTTATTCAAAGGGAATCAGACTTAAAAAGATATTTGTTTCGTCCTCTTTATTTACTGAATGAAATCCTCAAAAGAATAACGAAGAGGAGTCTGTTTTGAAATGTGTGAAATGCATGTCCTCTGCTGAACCGCCACTGAGGACTCGACTATGTATCATCCAGAAAACACACATGCGCTCAAGGCCACAGAGAGAGTCGACGATTCAGCAGACGCACGTGGAAGCCATTCAGCTGGCTGTCTGAACCAGAATGCCTCTTTCACACCAGCCATCTGTGAATTTATCACTGACATCCATTAAAATGATATGCACCTCCAGAAAGCGTCTGAAAAACGAGTTGTTTGCTGTAGCGCCGGGTCAAAGAACCGCACGATCCAGCTCGCCAAGACTTTTAATCAAACTAAACACCAGCACTGGGGAAGATCCAGAAAACATCCGTCACAGTTTGCAGATAAGTCTGTTTCTACAGACGGTCCAATTGCCTTCCCAGTGGAATTTTATGACATGCCTGAGAAAGCAGGTACAAATTCAGACATACAAACACCTACTGTATTAAATGTGAAAGGAAATTGTGCTTCATTGAGCGTATTCAGAGTACACTTTCTTGAAGTCATTCACAAACTGGAAAATCCATCCGAAAATTTCTTGGGAGTCTTGATCCAAAGGCTCTCCGAATTTTATCTGTGGAAGAAAAATGAACCACATGAACAGTGATGCTGTTTATTCATATATCGCTTTATGCAATACAAATTGCATCATTGCTTGTAAAATATTTGTTAAAAACCTGCATTTCTAGTGTGAACACTGATATTGTCACGTTTATTCCTACATCACGTAAAACAATAAAAATGGCTTCATATTGTAATTGTTAATGTCTAATTGTAAGTCAAAATATAAATACAAATATTTGTAGATATTGTGTAGCACATTTTTTTATACTAAATTAAAAACATTAATAATATTCTTTATATATATATTTTATATAAAATGTTTAATAGAAAGCTTTTTAAAAATATTTTTAAGTATGTATTTTTCAACTTATTTGGTGTCTACTAACAGTAGTAGGCAAAAGATAACACATCGTTCAAAATAAAAAACACAACAAAAGCAAATATTAAAAAACAAATAATTGTTAATATCCTGCATTTCTAGTTACTTTGCAAATATTGGTTGAAAATTTGAATTTTTTTAACCAACTAATGCTTTGATCCACCGTGCAATTACATTCATACCTGCAGACACCAGAAATGCCAGATTTATAACCGTAATGCTGAAAAACTAAGAGAAATAGACTATATAATGGCCAGAAAACCTGTTTTATTTCCAATCACTCTCAGTTTCTCTCTTCATCCGAGCTCTGTTCTCCCTATTATTTCTGGCTCAACAACCGCAAGTTGCTGTTTGCTGTATTTTTGCCCAAGACTGAACGTTTGGGCTGTAATTGTGAAACTAAAGCGATTCTCATCCTGGCAGGAAACTCGCTCCTCATCCTGTCAAGCTCACAATAGGCTGAACTACTCGCAGTCTTTATGGATGGTCTTGAAGAAAAATGGGACAACTGGGAAATACACAACACATTACAAACAGAGGAAAAGGATTCTTCTTAAGAATTAGACTTTTATTATTAAGAAAGCTGTGTATTTTTTGGCCCTGATTCAGTCCAGCTGGGCTTTTATTGCAAAAAGCAGTTACATTGTTTTGTTTACTCTCGGAAATAAGTAGAAGCATAGCACATACACAGCTGTTCAGAAGTTTGGGGTCTTGCGCTCACCAAGGCTGCATTTATTTGATCAAAAATACAGTAGTTATAGTAATATTTTGAAATATTTTTACAATTTAAAATAACAGTTTTTTATTTGAATATATTTAAAAATGTAATTTATTCCTGTGATGTAAAGCTGAATTTCCAGCACCATTACTCCAGTCTTCAGTGTCACATGATCCTTCAGAAATCATTCTCATATGCTGATCTGCGGATTTTACATTTCTTATAATTATCAAAGTTGAAACCAGTTGTGTTGCTTCATATTTGTGCGGAAACCGTGATAGATCTTATTCATTCTTCTTTTTCTTTGATGAATAACAAGTTCAAAAGACCAGCATTTATTTGAAATAGAAATCCTTTGAAACATTATAAATGTCTTTACCATCACTGCTTTTGATCAATTTAATGCATTCCTACTAAATAAGGAAATATTAATTTCTTTCAAAAACAGTCTTACTGACCCTAAACTTTTAAACGTTTGCGTAAATCATGAAGTAACTTGAAAAATTTCTGAGGTGTCAAATTTACTGAATTTCAGGATTAACTTGGATTACATTAGCAAAGCAAATTTTATTTTGCTTTATAGAGCTGCAATGAATTTTTCTATATATTGTTTCTGTATGTTGTATATTATTATTATTTTTTTTATTATTTTTTTTACAAATATTTTAGTAAAAAAAAACTTTTTTATTATTGATAACCATTTTAATATTTTTATTTTTGTATTTATTTTTCTTTATTTAATAAATAATTTCTAATATAACAACATAATAATTTGATGTCTACTAACTCTGGTTTTCAGCCAAAGCAAATAACAAATATATTTTAAAAATCTAAACGAAAGCAAACAAATATCCAACAACAAAACAATGAAAATAAATACACATTTTTTTTTAAATGTTTAATTTTTAGTTGCTTTGCTAATTTTTGTTGCAAATTCACCTCTGGGCCACTGTAGGCAATCTTCTGTGCTCATAACATATTTATTGCTATAAACAAACTATGGACATCATAAAGAGCTTATCATAAGTCAGTCTCAAACCAGCATCGTGTCCCTCACAGTGAGACCAAAAAAAAGCCCAGTGTAACCTTGATGAATGGGTGGGCTGAAATATTTTCCCCTCTTCTACCTCAGTCCACCTGGCACAGATAAGCAGAGAAAGGCCAATCTCCAGATAGCCGGAGATCCCGGCCCATCCGTCTCCCAAAGCAACACAACAGAAGATATTGAAATAATAACTCAAGGATTACCAATATGTCAGTGTAGAGCTTCCTCATCTCCTCACTCCTCTTCATCAGCTGTCTGAGATCAGCCTCATGCTTCTCAATGGCCGCCTAGAGCCGGAGATAAAGGAAGAGGTGTTATGGCTGCGCTTTCTCCTTCTTTTCGTTTTTGGAGAAGTAGCACTAGAATTCTTAACACTACCAGCCTCAGAGGATTTTGATTACCGGTATTTCTCTCCAACCAGACTGCATCAGAAAAGCTTTAATACAGTGAAAACGTGTATCAAACAAGCAGCTCTCATGGGCCTATGCTTTATACAAGCTAACTTCCTTTCTCTGTGGAGTCGTTCAAGAATAATGCAGTGCATATGATTTTTTTTTAAAACAGCCTGGCTGGTCTTTTCAGTATAATGAAAATGAGTAAGGACAGGGGCTGTCCAGCTCCAAACTGAGTAAAAACCAGCATAAAAGCATCATAATGTGTCATGTGACTTGCTATTCTTCTGAAGTCATATAATAGCTCTGTGTGAGGAAAAGACCAACATTTGAATCATTATTCACTTAGAGAAGTAGCTTTGTCCAGTTTGAGTCACACTTTTGAATTGGATCTTTTGATCCAGTCTGACTGATTCTTGAGTGAATCACAGAATCACTGATCTGGTCACAGTCATTAAGAGCTTGCTTGAAGAGAAGATTATCAAGGAATGACTAAAATTGCAATGACTTAGAATATATCACACAATATATTTCTTTTTATGTTTTAATGATACTCGTATGGTGCTTTTGAAAAGAAAAAAAAAGCTTCAGTTCCCATTCATTATTATTGACTAATAACAATGATTCAAAATATTCCAGAGAAAAACTAATTAAATCACATTAACATGCCATTAATACCAATGTTTTCTTTCAAATTCATAATGAATTCAAGTAACTTGATTATGTGATACAATACAGCAAACATAATTGGTTATTGGGGAGGGGAGGTATCCAAAGGACATCAACTGGTCACTGGGGGTTCCTCAGGGATCAGTTCTTGGACCCCTCCTCTTCTCCATATACACTACATCACTGGGTCCCATTATACAGGCACATGGCTTCTCCTACCATTGCTATGCTGATGACACACAGCTCTATCTTTCATTTCAACCAGATGATCCAACGGTAGCTGCACGGATCTCAGGCTGCCTGGCGGACATCTCGGCATGGATGAAAGAACATCACCTACAGCTCAACCTGGCAAAGACTGAGCTTCTTGTCTTCCCTGCCACTCCAACTCTACAGCATGATTTCAGCATCCAGCTAGGTTCTTCTGCAATTACCCCATCAACTTCGGTCAGAAATCTTGGTGTAATCTTTGATGACCAGCTGACCTTCAAAGACCACATTGCAAAGACTGCTCGATCTTGCAGGTTTGCATTGCACAACATCAGAAATATCAGGCCCTTTCTAACGGAGCATGCTGTACAACTTCTTGCCCAGTCCCTTGTCATTTCTAGGCTGGACAACTGCAATGCTCTTCTAGCTGGACTTCCAACATGTGCAATCAGACCTCTTCAAATGATTCAAAATGCAGCAGCACGACTGGTCTTCAACGAGCCCAAAATAGCCCATACTAGTGTTTAACCCATCGCTGCTTTATCACACAGATCCTTAATCCACACTGAGGAGGCTACCGGTTAAAAAGTGCGTAGCTGCATCATCAAGAATCAAAATCTCAGCGTGATGATAGCACTGATGCTTGCATATAGAACAGCCACAGGCTCAGCACCTGCCTACTTCCACTCACTACTACGAATCTACATCCCCTCCAGAAGTCTGAGATCCGCTAGTGAGCGACACCTCGTGGTACCATCACAGAGAGGCTCAAAATCACTTTCCAGAACATTCTCGTTCACCATTCCTGGCTGGTGGAATGATCTTTCTAGCGTGTACTTATTTGAACAAATGCCTGAAACTTTGTATTACGAGCACTTCCTGTGTCTGTTTGCATCTTTAAGAAGAATTGCGTTATGTATTCCCCAATTGTAAGTCGCTTTGGATAAAAGTGTCTGCAAAATGACAATGTAAATGTATTTGTAAATTACCTTTAAGTCTTTGAAGAATTTGGTTTGATGATTGACTTCATTTTTACTTTTACTGTATGTTTTCCTGTACTGGACAATCTTCTGAAATTCATTCTTCACTACTAAATGGTGACAAAAGGGGAAAAAATATGTGATTAAGGACATTTATAATGGACCCCCTACACTCTGTATAGCAATGCCTTTATGCATTAATGCACAAACAAAGCCAAGCAGCATCAGGTTTGAATGTAATGCTCAGCTGATTAAAAAGTTATAAACTGTATGAAATGCTTGACCATGCTTGAATAAAGCAGTGAAATTGTGATATTCTGTAATCAAATGTGCTCAATCAAGCATCCCTTTCTGAAACACTGACATCTACAAACGAGTTTAGTGCAGCAGCATCACAAAATACATCTGATGAGAGCGTCCACGTACCGTCCACCTCTGCTGTCAGACCTTTAACCGAAGCTGCAGGAAAACCACAAAAACACACAATCAGAAGGCATTCGATCAAATCAGCCCCAAAAACATCTATCACATCTTCCCTTGCAATGAAATTTTGATTAGAGTACCTCCAGGAACAGTCTCAAATTCCGCAAGCTCCAGGAAAAAGGTGGCCAAACGTGGTTCTCGCAACATGATCTGCTCCACAAGGGCATGCAGCAAGGTGAAATTCTGATTGTTCCCACGCAGCTGAGAAAGCTGGGAAAAAGAGGGAAAATAATTAATGTGTTTGTGGAAGTTTTTCCATGCACCTGCGCTTGAAAATTGATGATACATGCGCTCTCCCCAAAACCTATGTAGACATCATTTTAAGGCATTGTAGACACTTATTTTGATTTAGCCAAAATGCAGTGAAGTCAGTCCCACAATTGCATTGTGACAACCTCAATGGAAAAAAAATTTTCATTTAAGATGGCAGATGAGGGGACAGAAATTACTACAAATAAAAGTTATGCAATAAATGTATTACATTCATTACTAAAAAAAGCAAATAAAAAAAAAACATTATATGAAATGATAATAACATAATTGTTTCATAAAAAATATTTTATTGAATAAATAAATTAAATTAATAAATACTGTACAAACATACATACATACATATACAATACCTGGTTAAATAAAAATAAATAACTAATGTAAATATAAATATTAAAATAAAATTACAAAAAAAAAACCCGTATTTTATTTCAGCTAGTTGACAAGGCAAACATTTCCCATTTTTTTATTTAGTTTAACATGATAAACACATAAAACTGAATAAAATGTATAAAACACAATATAGACATATAAAAACTAAATAGGACAAAAACACAACAAAATTACTAAAACTTTAACTAAATTTAAAATGAAAATGGAAAATGGAAAAATGAAAACTTGATATATTAATAATCAATATATTAATTAAAACTATAATGGTATTGGTATCTCAGTTATATAAAAATAACACTCCAACATACTAACAATAATTTATATTGGAATCAATTGACTGTCAAGTACAAAGTGCTATTTGTGCAACAGTTGCCAATGTAGAGTGTTACAATCTGATCACTTTTAGGTTCAATAACAGTCAGGATGCTTCCTTAGAAGGCAGCTGTTTGGCAGCGGTTGGGAACAATTAGGAGGAGGTCTGGGAACGATTGGTCTTTTATCCCCAATCAAATATCCCATCTGTCCTGAAGGTATTGGAGGTAAACAGATATTTATCTTGGGTGTGCATTTGTGAGAGTGTATGCATGCATCTTTGAATACCAATATATTGCCCAAGGCCAGAGAAAGAGTGAGGTTTGACAATTCAACACCCACATGCATATTACCATCAGCTAAAAATGGAAGATAACGTCCTTGTACCGAAGCGCATCTCTATTGTGCACATGTGAAAAACCGGTTAACATTTTTACAAAAGGATCTCCTTGACTTCTCAAAGATTCTGCTCTCTGATTAACCACAATGCAAATATTATCGAGTGCTGCAGCCTCAGACAAGTGCTTTTTATTAAAGATTGAGAATTTGTACAGTAGGCTAAAGGATGATAATGATAAGTGATAAATGCATGTATTGATCATGCAGAAGAAATATAGCTGCTAATTCAAAAAAGTTTCACACTTATCCAGCAGTAAAGTGAATTACCCAAGCACTTAAAATGAATGAAGTGATACATGCTAAACACAAACGCTCCTATCTCAATTGCATCTTTTGAAAGTAAGAAAATGTAAAGCAAGTACTCATGCCACAGAAACCAGCATGACTGTTTGAACTGCTCTCCGCAGAGAATAAGAGCGGAGATCTATCAGGCTCTCTAGACCTGTTATTTGTGGTAATGCATGTAGACATGAAGCCACTGCGACAATTTCAGCTGCAGCTAATTTAAAACTCAGAGGGGGCTAAATGGCGATCTTCAGATGGGTAGAAATGGGGCCTGTTCTCTGTTTCTAGGTTGTTGTTTACTATTTCAAACCCGAACCCATTCTACAAAACTAAAAGATGACCAGGAGGAATCAAATACACGGTTTGTTCAAAGCATAGGCTTACTTCAGACAGATCTGGTGGTATCATCTAAAAAAAATCTAAATATATGAATGTGTTTTATAATTTTACTAAAATCAGATTTTTGTATATTTGGTGGCTTCTCTTGACTACGCAATAAATAAATAAATGCATACACCACTGCTCAAAAGTTTGGGGTCAGTAAGATTTTTTAATTCAGCAAGGGCACATTAAATTGATCAAAAGTGACAGTGTATCCTTCTACATTGTTACTATTGTAACGATATTGTATTATATTGAGCAGCAAATCAGCATATCAGAATGATTTCTGAAGGATCATGAGACACTGAAGACTGGAGTGATGATGATGGAAATTCAGCTTTACATCACAGGAATAAATTATATTTTAAAACAAATTCAAATAGAAAACTGTTCTTTGAAATGTAATAATATTTCACATATTACTGTTTTTACTGTATTTTCCATCAAATAAATGCATCCTTGATGAGCAAAAGAGACTTCTTTAAAAAACATTAATGTTTACCCACTCTAAAAATTATTTGAATGTAGTGCTGCCCAAAATATTTTATTTTATTTTATTTATATATTCATGTGATGATAAAAAGAGCACTGGGATATTTAAGAAACATAAAACAACAGTTATTTATATAGTTTAGCAGTCATTATACAAACATACTTGACCATAAATTGCTACAATTCACCATATTCCAGAAAGTAATTTGGTCTGGAAATCCTGTTTGGTCTCAAATTCACTTTAAACAGTGCCATACAGTAAGTTCAAATGTTAATATAGATTTAAGACTAAATGTGCAAAGTTCTTCAAATTTCATAAATCGATAACAAAAAATAAAATTATATATTAAATGATAAAATGCCTTTTTTTTTAAATGTCATGATGACATGGCACCCATGGCAGGGTGTTTCATTAATCGCAAAAGTTTTAATTCATCACTCTAAAATGAGCATGCAGTTATGATCTATGTCATATTTCTATGGATGAAGTGCAGGGGGGTTGCACTCAGATCCTCATTAGCAAAGGAGGAAGTCATTCAGCTTATGGTGCAAGTGCCCTTTAAATCTTGCCACTGAGGAACTGGGTTTCAAGCACGCTGGCTGCAAAAATCGATACAAATTACCTGCGTGTCACTAATGACTCAGCGAGCTCTAAAAAAAGGCCATGCCGTGTGGCTAATGAATTGGGCCGCTGCGGCAAGAGTTTTTAGAGTCAAACAACAAAGAGAAACTCGCTGCGTGGCACATCTGATTTGTGTAGTGGATGCAGTCGTACAAACATTAGTAAACCATAGGGCATAGTGGCAAGTACGTCACGATATGACACGCCACAAGATGCCATGCAATGCATCATAATAGAGTGCAACAACAGGGTTTTGGAAGTAAAAAAGTATTAAAGGGGTCATATGATGCGATTTCAAGTTTTCCTTTCTCTTTCGAGTGTTACAAGCTCTTGGTGCAAAAGAAGATCTGTAAATTGCAAAGACTAAAGTCTCAAACACAAAAAGATATTCTAAAATTAGCCGTCAGCCACCGCTACCTAAAACGTCTCCGTGCTAAACACGCCTCCCACTATCTCTCGTCACTTAATGTGGAAATATATCAGCATAATGCCACCCAAAGTGCATCACCCCCTGCGCACAGAAGAGGCTGGTTTCAGAACAGCGGTAGTGTTGCTGGCAGCCATGGGCAGGGATAACGCTGTGTGAGTTCTGCGAAGCAAAAGCTACTTATTTGGCTTCAGGACTAGTAGATGCATTAGGAGTACATGGTTAAGATTTAACCTGTTCAACAGAACCGCAACAACCCAAGGTTAGATCTGGTTTCGATATAACCTGTAGCCTCACGTATTATGGGACAGCATGACCTCGTATTTTTGAACCATAGAAGAGTACAGAGCGCTTCCCGCTGTGCACAAAGGCTAGCACTTTCTGAAAAAATAAAAAAAAAAAAGCATTCTGACTTGTGCGATACAATCTGTGGCCTTTTCTGATCGCGACTGTAAGTATGTGTGTTATTAGTCTTAAAGTATTTGCTATTGACGACCTGTCAATGTGAGTTTTGCGCAGCTCAGAGTAACGCGTCGTGTGTGTGTGTGTGTGTGTGTGTGTGAGGGGAACAGGGCAACATCACAGGAGAGTGAACTGTCTGTCAGAAATCATAGCACGTCAGCTGTCTTAACCACGGCTTGTGTACTGCATCATCACTGTGTCTGTCACACGACTCTGTTGCCCTTTCGGGCTTGAACTGATGGTAAAACTAACAACATTATTAACGGTCTTGATATTTACTTTGAAAGCTGAAGCTGCGATTGTGGTAAGGGGCGTTACATTTCTGACACGAAATTTTTCTAGATTGTCCATGATCCTTGCAGTTCTTTCAACCTCTGGAAACATCTGTAAACGCAGCAGCAATCAGCCACTCTTATGCAGCATTGTGAATAATGTAATTGAGTCAGTCTCTCTACACTCTCAAACGATTTATATATTTATTTATATGTGGATATATTTGAAAACATTTACAATATATTGTATTTTGTCCTTTGGAAACAATATCAACAAAACATATTAATAAAAAAATTGAAATATTCAATGCAATTTTATAAGAAAAGGAGTCGCAATACGGGTCATAAGACTTTATGATGTTTTTAAAAGAAGTATCTTATGCTTGCCAAGCCTGCATTTATTTGATCAAAAATACTGTAATATTATGAAATATTACTACAATTTAAAATAACTGTTTTCTATTTGAATATATTTTAAAATGTAATTTATTCCTGTGATCAAAGCTGAATTTTCATCATCATTACTCCAGTCTTCAGTGTCACATGATCCTTCAGAAAACATTCTAATATGCTGATTTGCTGCTCAAGAAACATTTCTGATTATTATCAATGTTGAAACCAGTTGAGCTGCTTCATATTTTGGTGGATCTTTCATTTTTCAGGATTCTTTGATGAATAGAAAGTTTAAAAGAACAGAATTTATTTAATATAGAGAAATATTTTGTAACATTATACATAAATAAAATGTTTGTGCTTCACAAGTCAGAATATAAAATCATTTAGTAAATAAATAAATAACCAACCATTCTAAATCTCTTCACTGTCACTTTTGATCAATTTAACGCATCCTTGCTGAATAAAAGTATTAATTTCTTTAAGAAAATCATGTTTTTAAATGGTAGCGTATGTGAGAGATGTTATTTCAGGAGATGTGACTATTTGGTCAGCTCGTTTGTGTGCAAAGCTGTGCGTTTGACACAAAGTGACCAAAAATAGAGACTGCTAATTACTGAAAACTGGAAAACCTGAATTATTTTGAAAAATCTCATCCCATATTGTTAGTTCAATCCTCAATGCTGATACCAAGGCTGACCGGATAAAACAACTGGATCAGAAATGAGAACCGATGAAAAAAAGAAAGAGAGAAATAAACCCAGCAGATGTTTGTCCTGTACGCCAATAAGAAGTTGTCTTAGCCCTGGCTCTCCTCGCCATCCCCCACAGGTCATTTGCTGGCGGTTGCGGGTCTTACCTTAGTTAAGGATGAGAGGCGAAATCCCTTGGCCCTGTCCTTGCCCGCGTTCTGGTTGAGGTAATTGCCCAAGACCAGAAGGTACTCCAGCACGCTGACAAATGAGTCACAAGTCCACAGCTGCTGGCACATGCGGATCTTCTGGGTAATCAGCTGCAAGACAAACACAGAGGCCAGAACATGTCATCTCCAACTAATCGAAGTGCAAACTTATTCCTGCCTCTCACTTAACAGGCACTTAAG
Source organism: Sinocyclocheilus anophthalmus (assembly GCA_018155175.1). Taxonomy (NCBI): domain Eukaryota; kingdom Metazoa; phylum Chordata; class Actinopteri; order Cypriniformes; family Cyprinidae; genus Sinocyclocheilus; species Sinocyclocheilus anophthalmus. The sequence goes on along the minus strand of JADLZN010005529.1, from coordinate 224,214 downwards.
CACAGCCAGATTTCTCAGAGGTCCTGTTGACACAGACCGTTCCTGTCAAGTGTATGTCGGAGCCTACACAGGAAGTGCTTTTATTTATTATTTGAAGCTGGAACGAAAGTTAAACCTGAGGATTGGTAGCCATCGTGTTAAGGGGTTCTTGCTGAAGTAACAAGTACCAGGAACAATCAACGTCTACCATCTGTCAACAAGGCACTTATTACAAGAGTGCTTGACAAGAACATGTGCTAAATCAAAACTCTAGAACAGAATGGTATATGACTAAGGTTAATATTACAGAAAACAATGCCAGTGAACTACAGTGGATGATCAATTGACACAACTTCAAGTCAACATGAAATCAAAATTGACGCTATTTACTTCCTTAATGCACATTCCTGGTGTTCTTAAGTTCATGCATCCTTTTCTAATCGTTTATCAAATAATAAAGGCTTGTTGGCCTCTGAAAAACTGTTCAGCTGATGCCACTTAAATAAGAAAAATTATAGCTATTTCAGCATTGTTTTAGGCTATGTTGTAAGTAATGCTGCCTTTCTAAAAGCGAGTTAATGCAGTAAATTATGATGATTATGATTATCCTTTATAGATGCGCTTTATGCATGTATTGTTTTGCACACCCAAAGCGCTTTACAATCATATGAGGGGGTCTCTCCTCAACCAATTTAAGCATCCACTTAAATTAATGATAGCCCATTATGCTGGCTAATAAAATAAAAGCTAACGTGATAAGAAATAGGATAATGAAATTTTTTATTATAGCAGTAGCATTATTATTATTATTATCTACATTGTCTGTTATATATCTCCATTTATATGGGGCCGTTATGTGATAATAAGCCATAATTCACGCTTTAAAAAAATTCATGTACCATTTAAAAATTACAATCAAAATAGCTTGTGAATGCAATAAATACTAAGGTGATAAAAGAAAATAATCTTAACAATAACGATAAATAACAATGATAAATAATAATAATAATTACACAACAAATAAAGGCGCCAAGTGCTCATAAGTCACAATATAAAATAATTTTAGAAATACAAAATATTAAAGCCCTTCATAGGTCACAATATAAAATCATTATAAATAAATAAACTAATAACTGATCCATGTGCTTCAGATGTCACAATATAAAATAATTTTAGAAAAATAAATAAATAAATCAATCAATGTTAAAAAAAAAAGGTTTGCCAATGACAGCGAATGCTGTTTCTTGCTAAAAATGGTGTCACAGGATATCACACTGATGTACAGAAAGTGCATTAATACCAGATGCATACTATTTACACCATGACAGTTGTCTAGATATAAAACGTTAGATTCAGTCTGATAAGTTGCATTTGTGAACACTAAACTCCCAGAACTCCCAGAACCACACTGGATTACTTCCAATTAAGTTCACCAAATTAGATACACCATATTCATTCAGGCAGTCTGATTTACATTCCTATTAATACCTCAGGAAACAAGTTTATGGTACTCTTGGGGAAAAGCCCTTGTGATTATCCAAGATAAACAGGTAAGGCTGAAAGGTATTTTAAGCTGCTAGCATTAATTGCCAAAGCTGTTTGCGGTATTAGTTATTTTCCAAGCCCTATAACAAGCTGAACCCCTGAGTAAAGAGCAACAGCGAAGACAGCAACCAAAGGAGAAGCTTGATTTGATGTCTACAATCTACGAGACAAACCGTCAGACCATATGCCCGTCTGTTTCCATCGCAACCTTCCCTCTTGCTCACAGACTCAATCAACTTCCTTCCAGCCCTCTGCTTGATTTCTACCTGGTGATTCATACCCTTAAAACACTAATTTGACCAAAGCTAGCTATGCTAATCAACTCCCAGTGGGCAGAAACTTCAGCTAAGCTTCTTTCCAACACTCCACACGAGTGATCTTCTTGCATTTTTCACTCAAACTCCTGCGTTTCGCTCCCCACGTGAGCTCTTGGAGCATAGCACGCTCTCTGTTTACTAAAAGCTCACAATGCCACAAGGAGTTAGCATTCCTCAGAAAGCTCTGAGACAAAAAACAACACACCTAGAGAGCTCTTTGGTATTCCCCACTCTAAGCCAGAGCAATTTTCCACCCTAGCACCCAGCCTGTCAGATGGTGGGTAAATCCGCCTTAATGTTACAGGTTTAAAAAGTCAACCATGTCAGACAATCCCATGGATTTAATGGCAACGGTGGAAACAGAATGCTGGGTACTTGTTTGGGAACTCTTAACAATGGAGGACCTTTTCAAGGGGTCCAAACTGAGATACAGGATAACATTTTAAGACACAAATAGCATTGATCTTAAAGGGCTATAGTTCAGCCAGAAATGATCATTACTCCTCCTCAAGTCGTTCTAGACCTGTATGCCTGTATTTCATTCTTCTGTGAAACACCAAGCTAGGTCCAAACAACAACAAAATTGAACCCCATTGACTTTCATTATTTGGATATTTTCAGATTCAATTTGGGGGGGGGGGGGGGGGGGGGGGGGGCTTTCCACCCCAGAAAAAAGTTGTGGCCTAATGGTTAGAGAGTTGGACTCATAACCCAAAGGTTGTGGGTTTGAATCTTGTACCGGCAGGGATTGTAGGTGGGGGGGAGTGAAAGTGCAGTGCTCTCTCCCACCTTCAATACCACGACTGAGGTACCCTTGAGCAAGGCACCTAACCCCCAACTGCTCCCCGGGTGCCGCAGCATAAATGGCTGCCCACTGTGTGTGTGTGTGTGTACTTTGGATGGGTACATGCAGAGCACTATTTCCGAGTATGGGTCACCATACTTGGCAACATGTCACTTCACTTCAAAAGGAAGCCATGCACAAGGATGAGTAAACATTGACCTATTTCAATGTGCTTTTTGACCTATTCCAAAAATGTGCATTAAAAAATTGATTTGAAGAGGATATATTTTTATCCAATAAGAAAATATGTGCATAAACTATGATGGAAGCACATTTACTGAATATATTCTGCTATGTGCATCAAAAACGTTGCGATGGGACAGCGTAACTGGACTAACCAGCAGACTGATCTCGTTGCACAGCATCTGAAATGTTGTTTTGGTCATTCTGAAATGCCTGAGCCAAAGTCTATAGTCAAAGTGGTTCAGTATAATTACACTACTGCATTCCCAAATAGCAAGCATCCGCCTCCGAAAGCATGATATCATGGCTGCATTTATTGCGTTTTGCCTGCATGCTCTGAGTGCAAATAATTTATTATATACGAAGAAGACTCTGGCTTCTCCTACTGCAGCAAATTACTACTTCTTAGTGATGTTTGGCACCAGTTTATCTGGAAGTTACGATTTTGTTCTCTTCGCCTTGTTGGATTGGATGCGATATTCCAATTTTGTGCATAAGTTAAGTTAAATTCACTGGATTCGAAGCTAATGATGACAGAATTGTCAAACTTTTGTGAATTATTCATTTATCCACCCTCATGTCGTTCAAAACCTGTAAGACTCCTGTTGAACACAAAATAAGATATTTTGAAGAATGTTGGTTCCTAAACAGTTTCAGTTCCCATTGACTTCCAAAAATACTTTTCCTTTAACATTATGTTCCTTTAAAATGAACATGAAATCAAAATAGACCCAATTTACTTATGCCTGCATTCACATCGTTCATACTAGATGCATGTCAGGTTTATTGCAAAGAATCAATAATAACTCACTATACCTTTGAAATGACTTTCCTTTTGAGCTGACAAGACCATAAATAATTTACATTTTCTAATTAAATAAATAAATACCTAAAAACGTAATTATTTTAGACTTCTGTTGTAAATCCTCTAAAATCTAAAATCTTTCCAACACTAACGGAGTAATTTAATCAAATAAAGGTTACCAGAAAAACAGCAAATAGTGGAAGATTTGTAAAGAAGATTTTCAGAATTCTGAAAGTGTTACCCGATGACATTATCTTTCAATTTGAAATTACTAATATGAGATTAGACTGCATAAATAAATTTAACATTTGTTAGGTAATGTATTAGGATGTAAATAATAATGAACAATAGTACATTTATTAATTAACATTAACCTAAATTAATAAATGCTGTAAAAATAAGTTTGTTCATTGTTAGTTCATGATATTTAAGGCATTGGCTAGGTTAGGAATTGAACCTTGTAAAGTGTTATAGAAATATAGCAGTTTATAATAAAGTCCCATTAGTTAATGTTAGTTTATGCATTACATTAACTAACAATGATCAACTAATTTGTTACAATATTAATTTATTTTTTAACATTAGTTAATAAAAACACAACTGTTCATTGTTAGTTCATGTTATCTCAGGTCAATTAACTATTAAAACCTTTTGATTTTAAGCATTGCATTTATTGATATTGAAATCAACAATAGTAATATGACAAATAAGTATTTATTCATGGTCAGTCATGATATTAATAAATGGAATTAATATTGTTTACAGTCGTAACCAGAATGTTACTTAAGAAACTAAACAAGTTTTCAAATGCCGTCTGATGCTGGCCTTTCAACTTATTAAACAGCATTACTGGTGCCACAGTCAGTCAGAATATTTAGTTTAACATTTAGTCAAAGGGCTCATGTATATTTTAAAAACGAGATCAGACATGGTGATCATAAACTGCCACCAGAAACCCATTCGTTTTAGACAGATGTTACATGCATGGAAAATGTGAGCATAACTATACAAAAGTAGCTGAGGATTTTCAAACTAAATTCATTGTGCGTGTTCAATTTCCGGGTTGCTGACGGTTTTAGTAAAGAAAATGTAGGGAATAAACTGAAAGGGAACCAATGCGGCAATATTTTTTGAGTAAATGTTGGGAGTGCAGAAGAGTTTTATAGCATATTACAGTTTTGAAAATACAACTTTCAACAATCTTTTTAATTGTATTTTTTTCTTGTTTTCCAGTGTAAATGTCTAAAGATTTTTAAATCAAAATACACTGAGAAACAAAATGACAGAAGCCTTATTTTCTGTTAAATTTATCAATATGAAGTGAGTTTATGATTAAAACTAAGATAAATCTTGATATATAGTCCAGCAAAAAAATGTCCATACCCACTGACATATATTTTATTGTTTCCAAGTCATTACCTTTAAGGAGTAGTTCCAACACCAAAATGGAAATTGGATTTTTACTCCTGCTTACCCCAGGGCATCAAGTTGTAGGTGACTTGATCTTCTTACAGCAGAACACAAAACGGAATTTTTACGTAAACCGTTGCAAGTCAGTCAGCAGGTCATCACTAATGGCAAGTCACTAGGCTCCCAGATTGATAGTAAAAACATACACGAACCCAACCCATTAAAAACCCTGCGGCTCGTGATTGACACATTGATTTCTTACGACCGCCAAACGCTCATCGCATCCCTGTGCGAGAAACGAACAGTATTTATATAATTTTACCTCTGATCCCATCCCTGTCCACCTGTCCGACTGTTCACAAACATCCGTCGCGTTCTGCTGTACTTGCTCTGGCATAGTAATACATAGATGCTAGACTAGAGCCTCATTATGACTGTTCTAGTGGGTCCGAGTAACGTTGCAAAATGGCGGACAGCGTCACGTATCTGGATCGGCCATCGAATAGGGCATCTATACATTCTATGATAGTAGACGCATCGCGGAGCGATCTGTCGACGTAATACGTACATCATTATTACCCAGTGCAGAGAAGATTGCAGACCGTTTTTGTTCACATGGCACTGTGGATGATCTAGAAGATCATTTTAGAGATACAGATGTCATCAACATGGATACAGGGGATTTGAGAATTATATATCCTCAGATCCTTGGAATTTTTTGCTCCACCCTAATTTATTTGACTGTTCACCGCGCCGTATTTTGTGAATGCTCAGGACAGTTGGACATTGATGTTGGATCAGAGGTAAAAAATTTATAATACTGTTCAGTTTCCTTGCACGACCTGAATCGTTTTCGTGCTTTACCCCGCTCAATGTAGTCATCACGAATCGCGAGGGTTTAATTTGGTTTTGTTTGTATGTTTTTTTTTTACTCTCAAAGTTGTGATTCCCATTCACTTCCATTATATTACTGACAGACTGCAACGGTTTGAGTTAAAAATCTTTGTTTGTGTTCTACTGAAGAAACAAAGTCACCTACATCTTGGATGCCCTGGGGGTAAGCAGATAAACATAAAATTTTCATTTTTGGGTGAACTATCCCTTTAATTTCACTTCAAACAAATTTTAAGAAAACAGACTGCATAATTTTCATCCGCAAGTAAACGTATTTTGATTTAAGGATGTTTACATATCTGAACTGGAAAACAAGACAGATACTACGGAGATATATTTTTTTTTTTTGCAGTGCATGCAACATTCAATGCCATAACTTTAAAAATGTAAGACTTTCTGCTCCAGTTTAAGACCATTAAATGCCTTGATTTGTAGAAGGGTGAATTTAGACTGTTTAAAACCTGCTGAAACCCTGATTCTCACTACTGACACAAAAGTGTGAGCTATTCAAATGATTTCCGGCATCTTTGACGACAATCGGTGACACGGCCGAGCACAGCAAGGTGGACAGAACAGCAGAATCTGCTAAAATAGCTGTCAATTTCCTGAGGTGAAGACGTAAGCCCTACTGACACCCCGAATGCTGAGTCAAGCCGATTCAGATGCCGTATAACACCCATAACCTCTGGAAAAATCCCATACTTGTCCGTGATCCTGACCTCCACACTTACTGGCTTAAACTTCCAGCCGGTATATAATCATCTGTTCACACAGAAAAGCTTGTGAAGATCAATGTCATGTCTTTGCATCCCATTTCAGACCACAGAGTGAACGTAACATCAGAATGAAATGTATTCAATGGTGCAGAACAGAAGAGCAAGATGGCTATAGAGAAACTCAAATAAAAACTAACTTTTGAGATGCGCTGAAAGTACAAGAGGGATTTCAACCTTTTTTTACTCACAGGTAGAAAAAGCCTTCAGAGTGCTCTTTGGGCTCCTCCTGCCCACCACTTCCTCTCTCTAACTAATAAATGACTTGAAGGAAATTTGCCATTAGAAACTCCTTCAGCCCACTCCAAGTGCTGGTTCGTTGCGAACAGAACCTCTGTGTTTTAATGCATGCTTCTTTTTTTCACCTCAAGTCCATTTCATTTATTTTTCTGAGCGCCTGCTGTGTGCCAAGATTATCTTTTGCATTAGTAAATGAGCTTTTTATTCTATCTCTTTGTTTTTTCCCTCTCCATTCAGCTGTGTGCTTTGGGAGCCACCTTTGCGAAGCTTCAATACTGATTTCCTCCAGACGTACTTCAAGACTTGAGTTCACATGAGATGGTTTTTCCATAAACAAACTTTCATATGTTTCTTCTGTCAATCATAATCATCAGTGCAGCGTGGTGCTAACTGTGAAATAAAATGCCAGCGCGCATACAAACATGCAAATTAATACACACACACAAGCACACTGCTTATTGTAACTTAAAAGTAATAATGAACGCATCCAAAAGAGTCTCACTTTCTGAAATAAATGCATTCTGTACTGGCAGCTTATTTTGAATGTGCCCTATCGGTAAGCAATTCAGCAGAGTTCAGAGAATAAGAGACGGGGAAAGCAAGGGAAACAGAGACAGGCCAACACAAACATGGCTGACAGGTGCATATGAGGTGTTTGTAATGCGAGTCTGACCGGCGTGAGGTCCTCCATACAGATGGGCAGCTCTCGCATCGTGAGCAGCAGGTCCAGACGGGCACTGAGGTTCGAGATGTTGCACATCTGAGGAAGAGGTGATATATCATAAGACGGCATGGACAATGTCAACACTGTAAAAAAAGACTGTGAATTAACGGTAAAAGATTGTAAAAATGCTACAGTAAAAACCTGTTAAATGGTTAACGGTAAATTCCCCTACTATATATGGTTAAAAACTGTAATTGGCTTACACAGGAATTTTACGGTAGTATACCGTTTTTGGAAGTGAAAAGACCATATAATTTACAGTGAATAACCGTAAATTGACATTCCCAGAATACCCTGAGTTACATTTCAAATTTGATGTTGTTTTGTTGAAATAACTATGTTTCTTCTTAGTTGTTTCTTATCAGTTTTGTATATTAGGGTTTAATCTTACATCTGATGTTGTTAAATTGATGTTTATTGCATTATTTCAGTATCATGTGTGTTACCGTGATGGTGTTTAGTGTTTGTGTGAATGACACTGTGCACCTTCTATATATGTTATTATTTAAATGCTTGCGATTCATCATGTGACTTTCTCATCACCACCTGCATTTGGTGGTTATCAGTGTATTACAAAAGTACAAAACAGATTTCAGTACTTCAGTAGGTTGGTATATTAAAGGGGTCCTATTATGCTCTTTTACAAAGTGATTTTGATTTTGTTTTGGGGGTGTACTAGAACATGCTCTCATGATTGGTGGTTTGAAAATGCATTATTTTTCACATAATTTACATTATTAAAATTCCTTTCACCCCAGGCTGGCACAAACGGCTCGATAAGTTCCAGCATTGATGAAGGTCCGCCTTCCGAAAAAAAAAAATGTGATGTGATTGGTTAGCTGTACCAGTGCGTTGTGATTAGCGAACAGCTTAGACAGTGTTTCATTACTGCCACACCCCTTGCTCCGTCTTTCAACAAAAACTTTTGGCGAATCCGGCACTCGTGTTGTGGAAGCTGTCCTCAATAAAATGCACAGCACACAATAGCAAATTGGGGTTATAATGCTCAGGAACTATTTTTAAAATAATTGTCAACCACTGTTCTTGACATCATCCACCTTATCGGAAGCTGAAAAACACAGCGTTTCAGGCGGCTCGAGAGCAAGCGTTGCGCCACGTCTTTAAACTTCAAATACATTATTTTCTATGAGTGTAGGCACACCGGCGGCGCCTTTTGCCGTCTGTCCGTGGCGCCCAGCTACGTCGTGTTGTACTTACTAGCGGTTCTCAATCCCAGTCCTCGCGCACTCCCACTCTGCATGTTTTGCACGTCTCTCTTTGTTAACAAACCTGATTCAGATCATCATCTCGTTAAAAGAGAGCTCCGTGCATGAACTGTGTTCAGACTGACATGTTCCCGACACAGTGTCCATTGCTCCCTACTCCATGAGAAGGCGAAATCCGTTGAAGTTTACTTCACTTCAGAATATTCATTTACAGATTTGCGCTGCACCGCTGCCTGCAGCATCTTCACACACAAAATAAACTTACTAGAGAAGCGTGAAGTGGAACATAATATACCTCTGTAAATAAATACAATATTAATTCACGTCTCGCAAACACTAAATGCCTTTGTATGGAACATAACGGCTCCCTTCAACTGGAATCATGGATATAAATCCGGCTAATCCACGTTCGCAGGTACCTTACAGTCAAATATAGCAAACGTATGAAGCAATAAAAGAAACACACAAAATGTGCAGAGCGGTGGTACGCAAGGACTGGAATTGAGAACCACTGTTCTAGACATGCCAAAAATTTGAAGCTACAGCACAGCAGCTCTTCTTCTTGTTTTTCTCTGATGCACTAACTCTGCAGCAGCTCTTCTTTTTCGTCGTCTCGTCTGATGCACTCACTAAACCAAGCGTTCTAACCACAACTTCGCCCCTCCCCACCCCCAACCATTCCAATTTCTGTAGGCAGGAATTATTTTAATGATATTATAATGAGCCGTTTTGGGATATCACAAAACCCGGGACCCCAACCACGTTGTAGTCCCAACGGCCCCGGTTGCTTGTAGTTCTTCGCAATCCTGATTTTTTCTCTTTTTTACTTAAACTCTCTCCTTCTTTGCGTGGAATTGAGATTTGTAACGTTCCTAGATCTTTTTTATGCCAAACTACCCACACAGCACGGTCACAGATAAAATTAAAAAGTGAAAAGCATAAGGCTCCTTTAACATTATATCAGTACTGAATTATGGTATTTAACTGTAAAATTTAAGTTGAAAACCATAAAACCTAAATTTGTTGCCTACTGTATTTTTTACGGTAAATCTTGGCACCCCGCTGTGTTTTTTTTTTTACAGGGAAGATAGCAGCTAATACACATTGCTCATATTAGTAACCCTCCCGGTAAAACATCACATGTGCCGGTCTATTTTCACACCAATCTAAAGCAAAACACCCGAATAATAATTTTATAAGATTTACTTTACAGCCTATTCTTACTCATATATATATAATTAACCGTTATTAATATGAACTAAGATGTTTATACTAACATATCCCACAAATGCTAAAATCTCAAAAGCCACAATACAAAAATTATATTTTATATAAAGAAAAATAAGTATTTTGGGTCCCTTTTTTCACTATTATATCACTATTATATCACTTACACTAGCCCTGCGCTGAAGATATTAGGTACACTTTCTTAAAATACGAAAACAAATTACTTGTGACATGTATTTGTGAGATTCACTGATACCATCTTCAACATTTCCCAGATATCGTCTGAACACAATCATGATGTATCCTCAGGTAGATCCCCCTACTTCATATATATATATATATTTCAAGGTAAAGACATTTATATTTCACATGTTTTATGCATTATGTATCTCACATTTTAAGTGACCACCACTGCTGGAACGTGTTGCAGTAAGAAATCATTATGCAAGGCTCATTATCCAGGAATAATGTTTGCTGAAAATCATGAAAAAATCAGAATCAGATCTCTTGTATAAATCTGATCCTCAGACCTTTAGAATGGACTGGCGCTGTGATTAATGCATCACAAACGGCATATCCAGGATTTGTTCAAATGAATAAAGATTCCTCTCAAACACAAGACAGCAACTGCTGATTCTCTTTTAAAATCCCTTTATCCAGTCGTGTGGTTCGTCTGCAGTGTGCAAATGAATGTTAAGAACTGAAACCAACAGCTGCCAAATTAAATCCCCTCATGGATTTTTCACATAATGAGGATCAGAAGAATTCAATGCACTTAGACATATGAAAATATGGCTGTGCACACATCGAGCCGACTGACTAGATGGCACAGAATCTGTAGGTAATGTATAATGTGAACTAATATACATCAAAGGTTTATATGATGGTTATGGTCCCCAAATCACAAAACTTGTGGGGCGCTTTTAGAAAATGCGAGTAATGCTCATTTATGTGGACAACAATGTCTAAATGAATAATATAAATAATTTCTATGGTATCTTAACTATATATCAAATATATATAATACTTAAAATATGAAATATACTTGAACAAAAAATTTAAAAAATTTAATACTTGATTGCTTGAAAATAATGTGATAATGCAAAAACATTATTATTGTACACATTTAGGCTTTTCATTATACAATTTTTTGCAATCAAATACATTTAGAATTATGATAACATACATAATCTAATAATCAAAGTTGCATAAATTATGAAAGGTATCTGCAGAGAGATGTATTCGAAAAATGACAGACAAAAATGTCGATCAAATCATTAACACATCTGCTTGTTATCGGCCCCGTTATTTCACTAATTAAGTGGGATGTCAGCGTGTACCTCCATCATGTACTGGTCCACCACATGCAGTTCACTCGGCTCTCCTTTATGCGATTTATACATCTCAATGTCATCTGGAGTGGGCACGTATCTGATGAAGAACACAACAAATGTAAACAGGACAAAGCACTGAAATGCCTGCCCTAATTTAGTTGTACATCGGTCCAACCTCTCTGCTTCATTAATACTTCATAGACGCCCATTTCTAAAGCATGCACAATTCTAAAAGGATGTCACACAACCCTTGTTCCTTTTTACAGGTTGACTGCAAGCCTATTTTCTCCTCCGAGATTGCCTCTTTTTCTCTTTGCGTCTCTCCATCTAGTCCTCTGTAAAGGGTGCATGCTATTCTGATTTCCACTGGCCCGAGGAACAGGGGATGATTAAAAGCCAAGTTGCAGTCAGCTTGTATAAAGTGCACAGGTAGTGAATGCTTTGGCTGTTCCTGACTTGCATCCTGTTTGAACCCGGCTCACCTCTAAAATGGACCTGTGTTCAGGTCGTTTTAGCACGTTTCGAATCTATTCCACACTGACTATTTCATGAGCCCAAGGATGTTCGGATGGAGAAACCACAGCCACCTACCATTAATATTGCAACTTCTGCTGGGACCATCTCGATTAAGATTGCATTCAGAAGTCACACTTAGATATTCGTTGCATTTGCTAAATAAATATAAATCTCTTAGTAGGTACATTAGATTATGCCTCCCGCATGCAGGTCGGCCTCCAGCAGTCATCTAAGGATGCTTCTTGCAGACAAATGCGGAGGAGAAAGCATTTCTCCAGCTTCCCTCAGGGCAACTCAAAAGTTTCCTTTTCCTCAAATACATCCGATAAAAGTTTCATAAGCAGGCTGTTCTGATAAGAGAGCCTGGCATATGTTCTTTTATATTAGCATTAAAGAAATGCTATGGTGTGTTCCTTGACATGAACTGCCCGTGACCACTTCTCGTGGTCTCCGTGGTCTTCATTAGATCTGCCACTGGAGCATCTTACAAAACACAGACCGCACTCTGTTCTGGTACATTTAACTGTAGTCTGCTGATCTCCACTGCTGTATTTTCATTTATATTTTATAAAAGGTTAAAATGTGCATGCATGTGTAGTAGATAGTATGTATTTTTATTACTATTTAGGTTTGGCTTTTTACTGTTTAGTCCTTAACAGACTTTAAAAAAAAGATTTTTTAAAAATACAAAATTTCTGTCCGTTTTGGTCACAAAAAGTGCCTAAAAGTGATCAAATAATCATAAAATGTTTAAAATTCCTTTAAAAGCATCTCACGCTGCTACACTACTGTTCAAAATGTTGTGTAAGAGTTTTTTTTCAAAGAAACTAATACTTTTATTTAGCAAGGATGCAATTCAATTGATCAAAAGTGACTGTAAAGACATTCACATTGTTACAAAAAGCATATTTCAAATAAAACTGTTCTGTTACTGTAACATTCTATTTATCAAAGAATCCTGATAATAATCAGAAATGTTTCCTGAGCAGCAGATCAGCATATTAGAATGATTTCTGAAGGATCATGTGACACTGAAGACTGGAGTAATGATGCTGAAAATTCACAGGAATAAATTACATTTTAAAATATACTCAAATAGAACACAGTTATTTTAAAATTGTAATAATATGTCACAAAATTAAAATTTTTACTTGTAACCTTCTATAGTCCTGTTACCATGGATTATTATTGGTTGTAGTTCTACTTCTAGAGGCTCTGCTCACCCCCTCTAACTTAAACATAAGTGTAATAATAGAGGGAGGAGGATTTTTTGGTTAGGAGGACGCATGGTCTTCTTCTCATACTACCTTCAATGCTGAAGAGACCAGGTTGAGAAACATTTGTGTTTCAAGCTCAATCAATGTAAGTGTTTTTCTATGTTCGGTTTGTTCTTGTTTTTTTTCCAATTGACTTTATATATGAATTGTAATTTGTTTACCATGTTTGCTCTATGTTGAATGTGTTTATTAGTATGCTGCTAACACTCAGTTTGTATATTGTATTCTAGAAGGACTCTATTATATTGGTAGTTTCCATACTACTAATATGCCCACTGTAAATATGAGAAACATTCCTATGCTAAGACTTACTATCGTGGACTGTTTGGGATTATTCACTCAAGGTCTGAAGCGTTTTGGGAGCACACGGTGGTTGGTGATTGTTTGGACAACCAGTGGACACTAATCAATCTTCATCAACATCATCATCATCATCATCAACGGTTACATACTGTATTTTTGATCAAATCCATGCAGCCTTGGTGAGCATGAGTGGCTTCTTTTAAAACATTAAAAAATCTTATGGACCTCAAACCTTAGAACGGTAGCATATCATTGCTAAAGTTGCTAAAGCACCCAAAGATAAAAACAGACAAACTGAGTTTGTACACTAATAAAGCACAAACATTTCTAATAAAATCAAATTCAGACAAAATCATGCACTGTTCTCCCAGATATAGTATAAATGTGATGAATCATGTGTTTTGCTATCAGATATACTGAAGACGTTCCATGAAATCTTGTGAACATAAATGTGTGCGTTTCTCCATGACAGACAGTTATCATTTAACCCTCATGGTCTGGTCATTTTGACCCGGAGAGGATTCTCTTTTTCCCAAAATGCTAGTTAATGTTACCTTATTTGACTACCCCCCCCCCCCTCCCACCCTTTGTTTTTGTATCTTTTACACCTTGTTAAACTAGTAGTGTTTCCATTCAAAAATGACCGACCTACAAAATTGCATATCAATTTCTTGTCATGCTATAGTATTACAAAAGATGGGATTCAATATTTTTAGCAACTTGTTTTCCTTCTTTAAGGAGAAAAAAATCAGAAGTGTATGGATTTTTAATGAACATTGCCAAAACTATCCAAAAGCTGCGTTTGTCACTCAAGAAATTAGGTTAGCACAGATCAATGAGGCCTACGACCAACCAGTTCCAAAAAGAAATCCAAAATCTATGCTAAATGAAAGACAACAAGTTGACAACAAGATTGAATCCAGGATTTGGATAAATGCTATATGAGAGATTTACAAAAATTTTATTAAATTAAATTAATGCATTTAGCAGACACTTTTATCCAAAGCGACTTACAGTGCATTCAGGCTATACATTTTTTATCAGTATTTGTGTTCCCTGGGAATTTAACCCACAACCTTTGCGCGGCTAACGTAATGCTCTACCACTGAGCCACAGGACAATTTTTGACCGGAAAAACTAAATTAAATTTCAGCACAGCACCAGTTAAAGATGCACCAGATCAGCATAAACTACTTTGGATCAGCATGAAATTTATACATATTCAGTACACATTTTAAACTTGACTTAAGTTGATAAGCTGTCTTAAAAATGTGGCACTCGTGCCAAGAGATACTGAAAAAAGCAGCAAAACACGACATCTGCACATGTTCATAGAGCAACAATTAATCAAACAACAACCCTACTTAAAATACACATGCGCCACCACTTGTGAAGAGATGAACTATTGTGTCAGGTGTGGAGTTTGGCAGGCTGCTTTGTCTCCATGTAACTCTTACCTCCTGAGAGAGGCGATATGCTCGTCGGAGAGACCCCCTTCCTCTTCATTTATAATCAACAATTTGTCCTTGAGCTCTTTTGGTTGCACAGGGAAACTTTTGAGGAAAATATCTGTGGGGACGACACATAATAAAGTTACACACACACACATAAACGTTCAGTCTTGAGCAACACTTGAAACGACCTCTCCTGACGGCAGCTCTTCCCACCTGCGATGAAAAACTCCTAGCGCGTTTTGAAGACAAAAGGGTTGTGTGCTTAATTACCTTTCTCTACACGAACCAAGGAGGGCCAGATGCATGCTGATTTGCATTGTACAAACCCTGAATTTATGGGAATTTCATTTCACCTAATAAACCTGACTGTGCTGAAGTTGCAAACATAAAAAAGGTATGAATAATGGCAGCTGTGGCGGTTGGGATAACGCTCATTACAGAGACATATTCACACTTTGATTGAGTGGCACCAGGTTCAAGGGTACAATTACAATGTTAAGCCTATTTTTCCTGTTTGAAACAAACTGGTATTCAGTCTATTATAAAAAGAAGGATCTTTGGCTGATATTATTTCATCTCAGCAATGAGCCAAGCAAGAAAATTAACATCTTAAGATTTAAGATTTCAATACTTATGAACATGGAAGGCCATGAACATTCATATATATCAACAGCATCTCACAAACAGATTAACAGAGAGTGTTTATTATTCACAATCATGTTTGCTTCTTTAAGGTGACTTATTTCCAAGTAGGATATTTGACAAGACAAAAATAAAGGGTGGGTCTTGATTTTACAATCACAAAGATTTGCGAGAAAATTTCAAAATTAACATAGCACACTAACAAAATATGCTTAACATAATTTTTTTTATAGGTTTGTTATATATATATATATATATACTGTATATATTCAGTTTACAAAACTTCAAAAAACCTTTAAGCATATTCGTTTTTAAGACTATTAATAAGAAAACAGTTATTTTAAATTGTAAACATATTTCAAAATGTTACTGCTTTTGGTGCATTTTTGATCAAAACATGCCGCCTTTCGCGAGCACAAGAAGATTGTCTTTAAAAAACATAAAAAACTTCATTATTATCTCTGATATGCTTCCTCTAATAAAATGTAAATATAAGATTTGGTCTCACTTTATTTTAAGGTCCAATTCTCACTAATAACTAACTTTTAGCTATGACTTTTGCCTCAAACTCCTAATTTGCTGTTATTAATAGTTAGTGAGGTAGTTGTTAAGTTTAGGTATGGGGTAGGAAGAAAGAAGAGGCCTTAATGCTCTATTAATATGTGCTTTAAGTACTAATAAACAGCCAATATGCTAGTAATATACATGCTAGTTAATAGTGAGAATTGGCCCTTAAAATTGTGAACCTAAAAAAAGTGTTACCTAACATTTTAATAATTTGCTTTAGTACAACGACAATTTCAAAGCCATTTATTTAACTATATATAAAAAAAACACAAATGCTACACTGTAAAAAATAATAAATGTGTGACATTAACATAATGAAAAAAAACAAAACAGGCATTTTATTTAGTGGTTTTTCAAGTAACTTTAAAATCTATACAAAAGCACTAACATATAATTTTGTCCTTGTGCTTTTATGTGCCCCCTTTGTAAAATGATATGCTGTTCGCCTTATTTCCTAAGTGTGTGACTGCACTAAAAACTGCTCAGAGCTGCAGAAGCCAACAAGGACTTCAGACTCCTGATTCCAGCAGCTCACCACCAGCTGAACAGCTGAATCCACATGAAAAGTTTTTAAGATGTAATTGCGACACTAATCATAGGTTTTCAATTAGCAATTTATTTTCTTTACGGGTGGTATATGAAGTGGGAGGAAAGAAAATACATTGAAATGGAGGACTATGAATCAGCCCTTGATTTCAGAAATAGGCAGAACTTTTTGCTTTATTTATGAAGACTGTGGTTCCATCATTGTTGTAAGGCTGGGCCAAAGGGTGCTGTTCATTTTAAAGGGGTCATATGATGTTGCTAAAAAAAAAGCGAGGTGTGCTGTGATTGGCCAGCTATCCAGTGCGTTGTTATGCCGAACTTTCGCTTTTTCAATGAAACACAGCGGGCTGAGTGAGCAGAGGTGGGCGGGCTTGAGAATGGCGCGGATTCGACGAAGGAGCGTCCGGCGGGCTTGCGGCAACCACATGTGACGACCCCGCGCTGGACTCCGCTTCGTCCACGGTGAAAGCCGATCCGGCGATCCACAGCACGAAGTTGTTGTATTTCCTCAGCGACCAGCACAGAACAGCTCTAGGCATAACGAAGCGGATATAGTCCTCTTTTGGAAAACCAAACACAGTGTTCCCTTTCAGTCAGTCACGTTCGACTTTACGTCAGTCGTGACTGACGAATTGGATCTCGCCCGAGAGCCCAATCACCTCCGAGTGTAAACTAAACAAGCCAATGAAAGTTGGCGTGCGTGTTTCGCCACGCGCACCCCGCCCGCAGCGCGGGTATAAAAGGAGAGCGCGTGCAAGCACATCAGCTTTTTCGCTTACGAGCCGAGCCTTCTACCGGACGAATCTCCGCGAGTGTTCGAGAAAAACAGCTGGCGTTGGTGTGACGGCGAATCAGCGGGGGTTGCCATCCAGGCTGCTGAAACCTCGACGGGCTGCAGCTTTCATTCTGCGGTCTCGCCGCGAACTCCCCTGGGCGCTTCAGCGCTCTCTAAATGAGTGTTTTCTCTAAAAGGGCAAATTCTAAAAGAGCTTCACGAGCGCGGACGTCTTCTTAAAGATGGCTTCCCGCTCGTGCGTTTCTGGATACGGTCGTTTCCTGCCTTCATCGAGGTCATGATCACTGCCTCTCGGGCTTGGGCTTACAGCACGCTGAAGCAGCGCTCATGGATGAGTCATGTTCTCACTGCGGGCACATGACCATCGCGACATTGCGGTCCCGATACCTCCTCATTAAACGGGGGGTTCCCCCTTGCCATGCCCCGCTTCTAGCTCCTCTGGTTCCGGAGGGCTACTTCTTCGGTTCACAGGTCAGGGAGACCTGGGTTTCGGTGAGAGCTTCCCCGTCGAGTACGTCTCCGCGTGCCTCTCATTCCTCGAGCATGTCGCACTACCTGGTGCTTCCGGACGAGTGTGCTTGGTCCTCGGACAGGGCGGGGTCCAGCGTCTTGTGCGGGGCACAGGCAGAGGACGGGATGTCGGTCGCTGCATCGGAGGGCGAGCTGGCTCTGGAGATGATGATTCGGCTGCTCTGCCACCGTCAGGTAGAGTGGTGTTGACGGGTCAGATCCAGAGCTGACCGCTATGCTGTCCCGGGCCGCTGAGAGCGTCGGGCTGCACTGGAGGCCTCCGCCTTCTCCCGATCGCTCGAGGCTGGATGATTGGTTCCTGTGGGCGCAGGCCGGGCGCCGGCAGCCGCTTTCGGTTCCATTCTTCCCGGAAGTGCATGAGGCGGTTACAAAGTCGTGGAAGGCACATTTTTCTGCCCGAAACAGACTTGGTGCCGCCTCCGTCCTCACCACCCTCGACAGTGGGGCAGCCCAAGAGTATGTGGACATCCCCCCAGTCAAGCGCGCTATTGCCATGCAGCTCTGCCCGCAAAGCGCCGCCGCCTGGAGGGTAGTCCACGCCTTCCGTCCAGGGCTTGTAAGTTCTCGTCCGCTCTGACGGCTATGGCTTACAGTGCTGCTGGACAGGCCGTTTCCGCCCTGCATGCCATGGCCCTCCTGCAAGTCCACCAGGCCAAGGCGTTGAAGCAGTTGCACGAGGGTGGTGCTGACCCAGGTGTGCTGCAGGAACTGCGCATGGTGACGGACCTCGCATTAAGGGCGACGAAAGTCACGGCGCAGGCCCTGGGTCAGACGATGTCCACATTGGTGGTCCAGTAGCGCCACCTATGGCTGACCTTGGCGTATATGAGGGAGGCCGACAAGCATCGCTTCCTGGACTCCCCGATCTCCCAGGCCGGCCTTTTCGGCGAAGCGGTGGAGGGCTTTGCCCAACAGTTCTCCACCGCACAGAAGCAGACGGAGGCGTTCCGACACATCCTTCCCCGGCGGTCTGCTGCTGTCCGCACCCCACCGCCGGCTGCAGCCCCTCTGTCTGCTCGTCGCCGAGGGCGCCCTCCTGCGGCCTCCACCTCCTCTCCGGCGCGGCCACAACAGCAACCTTCACAACGGCCGCAGCGTGGAGCAGGCCGCAGGAAAGCGTCTCCGCTCCTGCCAAGCCTGTGAAGCGCCAGGGCAGGCGGCGTCCCTGAGACGGGCGACCCGGAGCCCTTAGATCCTGCTCTTCAGGAGATGGTGACCGCACCACTCCTTCCCCCGGAGGAGGGACGGGTGGAGAATCTTATGTTCCCTTTTGTTTTTGTTCCGCCACTGGCTACTCAGCCAGTGGTACCCAAAACTTCATTAAAAGAGCAGTTTCCTTTGCCTCCGGGTCCCAAGAGGGTGAGGACGGCGGTGCACGAGACCCAGTCTCCACTCAGCCGGCCCCCTCTCCCTTCGCTAGTGGTCAGCAGGGTTCAGTTCAAGGACGCTATGTCTCCTCACGAGCCCCCTGCTCAGCCGTGGAGCCAGGTAAGTGGTGCGCTGTGCACTCAGACCCCACCCTGGGACGCGTGGCCTCCCGGGTTTGGTCCCTGTGTTCCACTTCGCTGCCCCACTGCTGGTACGTCGGTGGTCTCCCTAGTCCCGCTAGTTCGGTCGCTGGGGGCCTGTTTAGCGCTCCCCAGGCCGTCTCGCTGGTTCATGAGAACCATCAGACTCGGCTACTCGATTCAATTCGCCCGGCGCCCTCCCCAAGTTCAGGGGCATTCGGTTCTCCTCTATGCTGGACAGGGATGCTCCTGTCTTGAGTACAGACATCGCGGTCCCGCTGGCGACGGACGCGATACAGCCGGTCCCTCCAGCCGAGATGAGGTCGGGCCTTCTCAGCCCATACTTCCTCCGTACCCAGAACGACGGGGTTGTACGAAGACCGATCCTGGCCCTGCGCTCACTGAACCGGGGCCCTCACAAGCGCCCGTGCCGGTTGATGTTGACGCAGAAACGCATCTTTCAATGCGTCCGTCCTTTCGATTGGTTTGCAGCGGTCGACCTCAAGGACGCGTACTTTCATGTCTCGATTCTCCCTCGACACAGACCGTTTCTCCGCTTTGCGTTCGAAGAGCATATCAGTACAAGGTCCTCCCCATCGGGCTATCCCTGTCGCCTCGTGTCTCCACCAAGGTCGTGGAGGCAGCCCTCGTTCCATTGAGGGAAGCGGGTATTCGCGTTCTCAACTACCTCGACGACTGGTTCATACTGGCCCAGCCCCGAGCGCAGTTGTGCGAGCGCAGTGATATGGTGCTCAGTCACCTCAGCCGGTTGTGGCTTCGGGTCAACTGGGAAAAGAGCCAACTCTCTCCGGTGCAGAGGATCTCTTTTCTCGCATGGAGCTGGACTCGGTCAACCTCCCAGCACGTCTCTCAGTAGAGCGTGCGCAGTAGCGATGCTGAACTGCCTGGGGTCCTTCCAGTGCAAGACGGCGGTTCTACTGAAATAGTTTCAGAGGCTGCTGGGGCATATGGTATCTGCAGCTGCTGTCACGCCGCTCGGGTTGCTCATATGAGACCGCTTCAGCGTTGGCTTCACGACCGGGTCCCGAGATGGTCATGGCGACACGGCACTTACCGGGTTCCTGTTACCCCGTTCTGCCGTCAGACCTTCAGCCCATGGACAGATCTTGCCTTTCAATAAATCGGACAGGGGTGTCCCTTGGGCAAGTATCCAGGCATGTTGTTGTGTTAACAGATGCCTCCGCCAGGGGCTGGGTTGCCATGTGCAGTGGGAATGCAGCTGTGGGGCTCTGGTCGGGACCCAGACTGCAGTGGCATATCAGCTGCCTCGAGTTGCAAGCAGTATGGCTGGCTCTGCGCCGCTTCAAATCGCTGCTACACGACAAGCACGTACTGGTCTGTACGGACAGCACTGCGACCGTTGCGTACATCAACCACCAGGGCGGTCTACGCTCCCGTCGCATGTCGCAACTCGCCCGCCATCTCCTCCTCTGGAGTCAGAAGCATCTGAGGTCGCTTCGCTCCGTTCACATCCCAGGCGAGCTCAATAGTGCAGCCGACGAGCACTCACGTCAGCCCGCCCTTCCGGGAGAAAGGCGACTCCACCCCGAGACAGTCCAGCTTATTTGGAGACGCTTTGGGGACGCTCAGGTAGACCTGTTTGCCTCCCCGGACACGTCCCATTGCCAGTGGTTTTACTCCCTGGCCGAGGGTCACCTCGGCACGGACGCCCTGGCGTGCAGCTGACCTCGGGGCCTACGCAAATATGCGTTTCCCCCAGTGAGCCTTCTCGCGCAGACACTGTGCAAGGTCAGGGAGGACGAGGAGCAGGTCCTCTTGGTGGCGCCATACTGGCCCAGTCGGACTTGGTTCCCCGAACTGATGCTCCTCGCGACAGCCCCTCCTTGGCGAATTCCTCTGAGGAGGGATCTCCTTTCTCAGAAGGGCACCCTCTGGCACCCGCGTCCAGACTTGTGGAATCTCCACTTATGGTCCCTGGACGGGACGCGGAGGTTCTAGGTGGGCTACCTCCAGCGGTAGTAAACACCATGGCTTCAGCTAGAGCCCCGTCTACCAGACACGCTTACAGGCTGAAGTGGAACCTGTTCGTCGGTTGGTGCTCTTCCCGCCTGGAAGACCCCCGTAGATGCCCGATCGCAGTCGTGCTTTCTTTCCTGCAGGATGGCTTGGAGCGAAGGCTGTCTCCCTCCACCCTGAAAGTGTATGTTGCCGCCATTGCCGCACATCACGATGCAGTAGACGGTAAGTCTCTAGGGAAGCACGACCTGATCATCAGGTTTCTCAGAGGGGCAAGGAGGCTGAATCCTCCGCGCCCTCACCTGTTACCCTCTTGGGATCTCCCCTCGGTCCTCATGGCCCTGAAGGAGGAGCCCTTTGAGCCTCTGCAGTCGGTAGAGCTTAAGTTTCTGTCGTTGAAGATAGTGCTCCTCACCGCTTTGGCCTCGGTCAAGAGGGTAGGGGACCTGCAGGCATTCTCGGTCGACGATTCGTGCCTAGAATTCGGGACGGGTAACTCTCACGTTGTCCTGAGACCCCGGCCCGGATATGTGCCCAAAGTTCCCACCACGCCTTTCAGGGATCAGGTGGTGAACTTGCAAGCGCTGCCCCGGGAGGAGGCAGACCCAGCCATCGCTCTGCTCTGTCCCGTTCGCGCTCTGCGCATTTACGTGGACCGTACGCGGAGCTTCAGGACCTCAGACCAGCTCTTTGTTTGCTATGGGGGACAGCAGAAGGGAAAGGCTGTCTCGAAACAAAGACTTGCCCACTGGTTAGTGGAGGCTATAGTCTTGGCGTACCAGGCCCAACGTTTACCATGCCCCCTCGGAGTGAGAGCTCACTCTACGAGAGGAGTGGCATCTTCTTGGGCATTGGCGCGGGGCGCCTCGATAGCAGACATCTGTAGAGCTGCCGGCTGGGCGACGCCTAACACGTTTGCGAGATTCTATAATCTCCGTGTAGAGCCCGTGTCCTCTCGTGTACTCGCCTCAGGTAGGCAGTAACACCGGACCTGCTCGGTGTCGATCACGCTTGCTGCGCCATTCCCCTCTACGGACCGGATACGTGCGCTCTTGTGCTCCTCAATCAGTTCCCCATGGCGAACCCTGGTGGAGTTCCTCCCGCACCCTCGGTGGTCAGGCGTGGCGGAGCGCCAGACGCCAGGCTCAGCACTCGTGTGCATGCCCAAGGTCAGCCCTTGTGCTGGGCTAGGTGCCCGTGTGTAGTGATTCCCCCTTCGGGTGATCCCACATGTGTATTCTTCCACGGTACGGCTCCCCTCACGGTAAGCCCGTGTCTTTCCCTGGCAGTCGTTCACTGCCATCTCTGCAGTGTAGTGATCTCACCCCAGGTGGGTTGAGTCTACCGCAGAGACTTCCATATGTAGTACTGCCCTGGGCCAGTCCATATGTGTAATTCCACATATGTGCGGGATGTGGCTTCCGTAGCATCCCAACTGGGTACGCTTTCCCAGTGTTATCCAATGCACCACTGTATGGAACAGCAGTGGCGGACACCTCTGCCTAGCCGCTGTCCTATCTTCCGCCCCAGCTGGTGTGGGGGGACTTGCCGGCTTTTGCAGGGCACTGGAGGGGTTCAGCAATAGTGGCGTTTTCCATACGGATCCCAGTTCGTCAGTCACTGACGTAACGTTGAACGTGAATGACTGAATGGGAACGTCTAGGTTACCTGTGTAACCCTCGTTCCCTGAAGGAGGTAACGGAGACGTTCCTTCCGTGCCACGTTGCTGTACCACCGCTGTACGGCCGGGGGCACGTAGTCTCGGCTCCTCAGTGAAAAACTTGATGTGCGTTTGCACGCGCTCTCCTTTTATACCCGCGCTGAGGGGCGGGGTGCGCGTGGCGAAACACGCATGCCAACTGTCATTGGCTTGTTTAGTTAGCACTCGAAGGTGATTGGACTCTCGGGCGAGATCCGTCAATTCGTCAGTCACTGACGTAACGTCTCCGTTCCCAATCCTTCATGGAACGAGGGTTCCCCA
The DNA here is from genome assembly GCA_018155175.1 of Sinocyclocheilus anophthalmus. Taxonomy (NCBI): domain Eukaryota; kingdom Metazoa; phylum Chordata; class Actinopteri; order Cypriniformes; family Cyprinidae; genus Sinocyclocheilus; species Sinocyclocheilus anophthalmus. The sequence continues at coordinate 200,594 of JADLZN010005529.1, read as the reverse complement.
GTAACCTAGACGTTTCGCTTTCACAACGAAAAACACAGCGCCTTCACGACATGGCCGCGGCAACAACAATTCTACAGCGAGAATAAACGATACGCCTCCTTTCTTTGCAAGAACATTCGGGGCGGCGTTATGCAAATCTTCCCACATCGTGACGGTATAACATGTGGGGGCGTGTTAGAACGAGCCATTTTAGGTAGGCGTGGCAGACTCTTAACTTTTATAAAGAATATTTATATTGAGAGCTTGTAACACTCCAAAGAGAAAGAAAAAATTTAAATCGCATCATATGACCCCTTTAAAGCCATTAGCTATAGCTCTCTATACAAAAGAAAGAATGAAAGATGATTAAAAATGAGAACGCACATATAGTGGGTCCAATATCATTAGTGAAAATGCTCTTTATCAGTAAAAAGAGTGTGACGAATTTACATAAATTACAGAATGATTTCATATTTGATACTTCAGCTTTAATGGCAGCAACACTCATCTTCTTCTGAGATAATTTGAGATATTTCAAAGAGCATCTTGTGCTTCAGTGGTAGCATGAAAATCTGACCCTTGTGCAAAGTTCACATGCAAAATTGCTCATTTGAATAGTGACGTAGAAATACAATCTGCAGAATCTGAAATAATTCGTACGTAAAGAAAATCTATGGCATAAAATGAATATTTTCTGATAATTTCCTGTTTGAATAAACAAGGTTTTCCACGTGGTCTCAGACTTTTGTATATGCAAAACCATACCTGTGCCAGAAAAAAAACGAATCATATAGACATCAGCTAAGAGCAAAGGAAGAATCAGTAATCTAATATTTCACATGTGTGCCCTGATTTTTCAAGACACCAAATTCTGCATTTAAAAGTCAGAGATCTCATCTTAAGTCTCCAGAGACATGAAAGAGCAACCTCTAAGCAATAAAACTGTCCTCCGGATAAAAGCCCTGCTACTAATGATGTTGTGTTAAAAATCTCAACAGAGTCCTCAAAAGTGTCTGGCAGCAGATTAGTCTTTGAGTTTGTCATATTATAAGGACATACACTTTCTAAATTATATCAAGACTCATGATAAGTAGTCATAATGAATATAATGGATCTGAGCTGCCACACTGCCAGCTACCTAACACTGCCTATTGCCTGCACTTGCATTGATACATTGAAAAGTTTAATACTTTTATTCAGCAAGGATGGGTTAAATTAATCAAAAGTGACAGTAAAGCCTTTTATAATGTTTCAAAATATTTCTATTTTAAAGAAATGCTGAACTTTTGAACTTTCTATTCATCAAAGAATCCTGAAAATAAAAATGCATCATGATTTCCACAGAAATATGAAGCAGCTCAACTGTTTTCAACACTGATAATACTAATAAATGTTTTTTTGAGCAGCAAATCAGCATATTAGAATGATTTCTGAAGAATCTTGTGACACTGAAGACTGGAGTAATGATGCTGAAAATTCAGCTTTGATCACAGGAATAAATTACATTTTAATATATATTCGAATAGAAAGCTGTTCTTTTAAATTGTAATAAATTCCCAATATTACAGTTTTTCTGTATTTTTAATCAAACAAATTCAGCCTTGGTGAGCATAAGATACTACTTTCAAAAAAAATAAAAAAAATTTATTTATATATATATATATATAATACCGTTCAAAAGTTTGGGGTTGGTAATATATACGTATATACATTACCAACCCCAAACTTTTGAACGGTATTGTGTGTGTTATGTTTTAAAAATTATGTTTTAAAATACTACTTGTGTGGGCCACTCACCATGTTTTGCATCAAAGATAATAATATCACAAACTCTATATTCAAATAAACCTCACTGAGCGATGATTTGCAATCATTTTGTTTATTTATCCACACAAAGGGGTGATAAAGTTTAGCTGTAACTACATATGGATGGAAAGCTGATTCATGAAAAGACCCGAACACGAGTGAAATGCACAATCCCGTAATTCCTCCATCGGTATTTTCACCGCATTGTGTGCAGAGCAGCTTTAATATGTCTGCTACAGTGTCTGTGCTTCTGTGAAATAAAACTATGTGGTAATGAATCGGGCAAAGGCATCGCATTTCTAACCGCCGTTTTGTTGTGTAATGCTTCAGCGAAACCCGTAAAGATACATAAACGATGTATGTCATAATACTGATGTGGTAAGAAACTATTTGACGGGACAATCACGATGGGGTAAATCATGCAGGCATTTCCTTCACATGATCATGCAAGAGTCCCTACGAGCTCAATCACCCCACGAGTCTGTTTCCTTTTCCATGCAGTCGGGGAGTTATTACTGATCAACATGCAATATTCATCTGAGGAGGCATTATCATTTTGCCGAGCTCTGTAGCTCTTTGCCCCTTCGTGTTAGACTAGCTGAGAGATAAATTGCCTGGGGGCTGCTCTGGGCCCTGATTGCCTACCGCTGCAACTTGTCAGAGACAGGGGAAGAGGACACTTGGAAGGGAAGAGATAGCTAACACACAGGCTAGTAAGGGTGCCATGCATTTTTCATACCGCTCCCCTAATTGAGGCACCTGCGTGAGAAACTCACAGCCGTTTGCTTGCTGCCGGTGTTGCTGTCGTCGTTCAGATTTACAGGGATTCGCCGCTTTTGAAATCCAATCTCTTTTCTTCCCGAGCAGAGGAGGCCTTGATTTACGTCTTTGTGAAGAGCTCAGGTGAACACAGAATGTAAAGGTTGTGGAAATGCCTTGTTTTGGTGCCTAACTTTGCACGTGCAAGGTAACGGTAACCTTTTTCAACTCTCAATTTGGCTTCAAAAATGTCTATAACATTTCTAGGGATGATAAGCAGATCACAAGGACCTACTTGCTTGCAAATCAGCATGCAAACCATGTAAAAAAGCATTTCAAAGCTTCTAAAGCTATTCTAGACTCCACCAGCAAAGCAATATTTAGAAATAAACAAGGTGCTCAAAAATCACACATGCTTTGTGCTGCCTCTGACACGCACATGCTTCTTATCCACGATGAAGCTTGGCTTCTGGGACACAAGCATCACCAAGAGTTATTTTCAACAGAACACTTGAAACCCAGTGTGACGAATCAACATATTCCATGCTTTAGTATCAGTTGGAGGGCAGAGGAATATTGTAGTAACATTTTTTTCTGCTGCAATTTCCAGTTTAATGCAACACTGCCACCTAGTTGTAGCTTTCAGGGTTGTGTCCCTCTGTTTTTAGATGGAGATTCATCAGGTTTAGATCTTTTCTGTGTCAATATGTAAATTGTTCCTGAGCAATGTGAGCATTTGTTATGTCTGTGCTTAATTTCATTTTTAAAGAAAGCTAAACACCTCATAAACTACAGTCCAAAAGTCACACGACTTTCCATTTTTCCAATTTAATACGTTTCCATTACAAATTATACTGTAAGCATAAAAATGAAAGTGAAAATTAGAATTTCAATCATCTGTTCTAGTGTTATTTTAGTATTATTTACTATATTATTATTTAGTATTATTTATTTACTATATTATTAGATTATGTAGTATATTTTAGATATTAATTAAGTAATATTTTGAGTACCTGAATTTGAATTCTTTTATATTTTCAGTTTTTTTTTCGGTTAAAGTTCGTTAAACTTCCGTTAAAGTTTCAGTAATTTTGTTGTGCTCGTCGTTTTTATTAGGTTATTTATTTGTTTTTTATATTTGTATTTAGCTTTAATTTAGTATTATTTGTATTTTCTTAGTAATTTCAGCACTTCAACTTATTTTAATTTCGTTAGTTGCCAATGCAACATTTCTAATTTTTGTTTAAATTTTTTTTATAATATTTGAATTCTTTTCAGTATGGAAGTCCGTTCCCGTCACAGAATAAAATGTTAAAAAGGTAATTGTGACTTTTTCATCTTATAATTCTTTTTTTTCTCACAATTGCGAGTTTATATCTCACAAAGAAAAAAAAAGTCAGAATTGCGAGATAAAAAGTCGCTATTACTATTTCTTTGATTTGTTATTCAGTGGTGGAAATGGCCTTCCATATTTCAGCTTTATTTTAACCATGAAAAAAATGTTTAATAGTTTTAGTTTTAGCAAAAACAACACTGATCTGTACGAAAGAGTGTACACTAGTGAAATAAAGGAACAACCTGAAGAAGGTGAGTAATTTTTCAGGTGAACTATCCCTTTAAATTAGCTTTTGATTCAGATTTTCAACGTGATCTCAGACTTTTGGGCTCACTGTGTGTGTTTATATATCAATGAGCTGTACAGTACATGAAAACCTGAAAATACATCAATAAATGTAACTAGAATTATAATCTTTGCCTGTTTTATTATCTTCCAGGTGAAAATCTTACTGCTTAGAAAGGTAATAGCACCACCCCACCATGACTGATTCCACAACTTCTACAACAAATACATCATTTATAACGAGCCACGGCCTGATATTTCTCCTCAAGCAACAACATAAGGCTATGATCCTCTTACTTTACAGGAACAGTTCACTTAAAAATGAAAATCTGCCATCATTTACTCGTCCTCAAGCCTTTCATTAAATTTTTGAAGAATATCCTGGTTGTGACTTTCCAAATGTTAAGGGTGAAAGGGGAGTTTTCATTTAAAGATTTTGGCTAATGGTCTGAGAGGTCAAAACATCAAAAACGTGCAACTACTTACTGAAGTTGTGAGCGATCTTTGAATTCAACATGATTTCCATAGTACTGATGGACTCTGATGTGCCGACACGGCCCGTCTCTCTCACTCCAAACAGCTCATACAAGCGCATGGTGTCGATTTCAATCTTCCTGGGGTTCCTGCGAGACCACATCGACTTCTCCATCTGCAAAGGCAGGGAACCGTCAATACCTCCATTATTTCATATGATATTATTTCATATCAAGACATTGCCTTGAATGCAAGTGATCTTCAGCAGAAACAGATTTAGCGCAACAATTTCACTGATGAAACAGCCATGCTGCGACTGCAATATGCAATGCTGAATTACTCTTTTTAGTGAATTCATAAGCAAACAACATCATCACACACACTTAACAAAAATGAGCCCCATGTAGGGGCTTTCTTTCACCAAACATAAAATGGGTAATTCTGCATTTTAAATCAAATGTTTGTGTCAAACAGGGTTATTGTAGTAAACTATAACTAAAACTAGAAACTAAAATTACAACCATAAAAAACAAACATTTTCATGAAATAAAATAAAATGTACTTTTTTACTTAAGCTAGTGTCCATTGTAATCATATGTCACAATATTACTGTTTTACTGTATTTTTGATCAAATAAATACAGCCTTGGTGGGCATAAGAGACTTCTTCAATTACATGCTCATAATTCATCATCTTAAATAATTAACCAACAATGAATTTAGCAATTTTGATATTGTACAAATGCATTTATACTAAAATGGCTTAAATGGTATTTTGATTCCCCCATGGTTATTATAGTTAAAACTAAAGCCTAAACTATTATTATAAAATAAATATTATTATTATATATATATATATATATATATATATATATATATATATATATATATATATATATCTTATATATATATATATATATATATATAATATATATAGTGGAGGTGGCAGAGTCACGCCTGAGACAAAAGGCTCTGGTGGGCACCGTGGCGACAGGCAGAGCGGGCTTGGGCTACTTTCCAAAGACCTTGGTTAGCCAGTCCCGCGGTAAGGAAAGACACCACCTACTGCAGGAAGAGGTTCGAGTAGGCGTGGAGGAAGAGCGAGTGAGCAGGGCAGGGGGACTCCGGCAGCAGGGAGCGTGGACTAGGTGGGAAAGTACACTGCAGCGTAGGATCACCTGGGCAAACATCATGCAGGCAGATTTCCATCGGGTCCGTTTCCTGGTACAAGCTGTCTATGATGCCCTGCCAAGCCCAGCGAACCTCCATGTCTGGGGGAAGAGTGAGACACCCTTCTGCCTTCTTTGCTCTGGAAGAGGCTCTCTAGAACATCTCCTCAGCAGTTGCCCAAAGGCTCTGGCTGATGGGCGCTATCGGTGGCACCATGACCAGGTGCTTAAGGCAATTGCTGAGAGCTTAGCCTCAGCCATTAGCACCAGCAAGTACCATCATGCTCCGAAGAAGGCAGTCCACTTTATTAAAGCTGGAGAGAAACATCGGGTGTGCCCACAATTAACAACAGGCCTCCTTCATAAAGCCTCGGATTGGCAGCTGCAGGTTGACCTGGGAAAACAGCTGAGGTTCCCTCAGCACATTGTAACAACAAGTCTCTGCCCAGACATGATAGTTACCTCCGAGGTTTCAAAACAGCTAATCATGCTGGAACTTACGGTTCCCTGGGAAGAGCGTATTGAGGAAGCAAATGAAAGGAAACGCTCTAAGTACCAGGAACTGGTGGAGAAGTGTAGGGAGAGAGGCTGGAGAACCTTCTATGAGCCTATAGAAGTCGGCTGTAGAGGCTTTGCAGGACGTTCACTTTGCAAAGTCCTCAGTCGTTTGGGCATTACAGGGGTGGCCAAGAAGAGGGCCATTCAAGCCGCGAGCGAAGCTGCAGAGAAGGCCACAAGGTGGCTTTGTTTTAAGAGGGCTGATCCGTGGGCTGCTACTGGGAAGCAAGTCGGGGCTTGATCAACCCCGGCTGGGTCACCTGGGCGAGGGTGTATAATGTTGAAAGACCCAAAACTCCCGATGAACCCAGTGTACTCACTGAGGATGTTTCCCCAGGCTTCATGAATGTTTCTTTTCATATATAGATATATAGTTATATAGATATATTATCAGGTATATTATTATATCGAGATATAATATATATACAGTAATGAAATAAAAGAAATATACAAAAATTGACTAAAACTTTACTAAAATTACAAGGAAACTGAAAACATACAAATACAATCTCATTTAAATATTCATAACTATAATAATATCTCACTAACCCTGATCTGAAATGAAAATTATATATTATATAAACCGAAAAAGACCATGCACCATAATACTAAAATGTTACTAAAAAACTATTCATATATTCAATAATTCCAACTATTCTAAAAACGATAATAGTATCTCACATATACTAACCAACCACTGTCTGAAAGACAATTAATAAAAAAATATTAGACTATTTAAAAATAATCATACTAAAATGAAAAAAAAAATACTTAGGTTTCCTCAAATTAAGCTGGAAAATATAAAAATAAAAAATAATTCAAAATATTCCTAATAACTATAATGGCATCTAAATGACACTAGTCTGACCAAAAATCTGCCACATCTGGAGCCCTTTCAAATCTAAAACAGAACGCATAAGCTGATACCTTATCCTGAGCCAGCAGGTCCCAGTGAAAAGCTTTTGTCCTCTCTGAAAGCTGTTTAGATTTCATGGGCAGTGGAGGGGGCAAAGGGGCAGCTGGAACAGGACCTCGCACTGCTGACGGCACAGGCAACGGCGGGGGCAAAACAAACGGAGCCGGTGATGAGCACGTGGCCGCTGGTGAGGGCGTCCGGTCAGGCTTGTGCACAGCTCTGCTCTGTGCAGTAACGGTTGGCTTCGGTTCTGCTTCTGATGCTTCCAGGGAAGCGGTTTCTGGCTCTGGTGCTGCTGGAAAAGCTGCATGAACATTCGGGGATGTTCTGGGCAAGCGTGGTCTCAGTGAAGGTGGCACTGGTGGAGGTGTGAGTGGCACGTGGCTCTTCTGTGTCTTACTTTCTGACTCTGTAACATCAGTGAGATCTTTTTCAGGGGCTTCATAGAAATGTTCAAGTTGTGACTTTTGCTTCCAGTCCACACATAGCTGTTTGATCGCATTCATCCAGGCATCTCGCTCATTTGTTATGGCCTCTGGGGTCATATGGTCACTTTTTGGTTCGGAACCTGACAAAGCCAAAAAAAAAAAAAAAGAATGTTGTTGAGAAAATTTTGATCTCACAATCATTTACTCCTGACTGATTTTTATTGAGAGGTCAAGATCAGTCACTGAAACGCACATCACGACTCAACAAGTCTTCCTTTCGTTGTGCAGCGTGAAGGTGTCTGTGTTGCAGGGGATGTCCACCCTGACGTTACCGTCTGAAAGATGGATGACAAGAGCTGTCCCGTCACCCCCAGCACACCTGACATCATCCACACTGGTGTAAATGTCTGAGTGACTCCAGACAGACTCATAAGAGGAAACAGACGAGCCTGCATCACTGCCGGCAGACTGCTGAGCGACTGGGAACAAGGTCAGCTGATCAGTCTGAAGATGAGCCTCGTATCTAAGAGTGAAGAATAAGAGGAATGGACCTTAAACTGCAGTAAGAACAGTAATATTGTGAAATGTTATTTCAAATTAAGTTAACTGCTTTCTAATTCAATATATTGTATGATCCTTCAGAAATCAATATGCTTATCGCTGCTCAAAAACATTTCTGATTAGTATCAATGTTGAAAACAGTCGTGAATGGTTTCAAAAAATAAGTTGGTCAGATGCTGTTATTCTTACATAAAGACGATGTGGATAGAGCACTGCCATACACCAATACTGTCATTAATTTATATATATATATATATATATCTATATATATATATATATATTATATATACAACACACACACACACCCAGGCCTTGTGAAAATATTTCATACCCCTGTCATTTTTTCACATTTTGTTAGTTGCTGCCTTATGCTAAACTGCTTTAAATTACTTTTTTTTCTTATCAATCTACACTCCATACTCCATAATGGTAAAGCAAAAAACAGGTTTTTAAAATCTTTGCAAATTTATTAAAAATACAAATCTTATATGATTCCATTGCATAAGTATTCATATTATTTGGGACAGTTGAAATTTAGCTCAGTAGCATTCATATTGCTTGTAGATGTTACTACACCGAGTGAAGTTAACCTGTGGCAAATTCAATTGAATGGGTATGATTTGGAAAGACACACACATCTTAATAAAAGGTCTAACAGCTGATAATGCATATCAGAGCAAAAACCAAGCCCTGAGGTCAAAAGAACTGCATGTAGAGCTCAGAACGCACAGGTTTGCGTCAAGCCACACATCTGTGGAAGAGTTCAGTAAAAAAATTCTGCTTCATTGAATTCCTCTGTTACCCTTAATGTAAGAAGTTTGAAACAACCAGGACTCTTCCTAGAGCTGGCCTCTTGGCCAAACTAAGCAATTGATGGGGAAGGGCCTTGGTTAGAGTGGTGACCAAGAAGTTTATGTTCACTCTAGTTGAACTCCATGATCATATATGCAAATGGGTTAAATCTAGAGAAGGACAAATATCACTGCAACACTCCACCGATATGTGCTTTATGTCGGAGTGGCCAGACTCAATCTTCTCCTCAGTGAAGATACATGAAAACACACTTGGATTTTGCATAAAAACACCTAAGAAACTCTCAGATTCAAAATTCAAGATTTTTATTTGTCAAGTCAAGTCAAGTCACCTTTTTTATATAGCGCTTTTAACAATACAGTTTGTGTTAAAGCAACTGTACAGCATTAATTAGGGAAATAGTGTGTCAATAATGCAAAATGACAATATTAAACACTAATTTTTCAGTTAAAGACAGTTAATCACAGTTCAATTTCAGGCTGCAGCAAAGTCACATTGTGCAGAGGACTCATCTGGTTCCTGTGGTCTTGTCCCGGTGGTCGTCTGAGACAAGGTCTTTACAGGGGATCTGTATCTGGGGCTCATCTAGTTGTCCTGGTCTCCTCTGGTCTGATGAACCACAATTCCAAGCATCATGTTTGAAGGAAACCAGGCACTGCTCATCACCTGAATATTATCACCCAAAAGTAAAGTGGCTGGTATCAGCCTCATGCTGTGGTCTGTTTTTTCAGCGGCAGGGACCGAGGGACTCATCAGAGTAGAAGATAAGCTCAATGCACCAAAATAATGAAATAAGCCTTAATGAAAACCCAGTCTAGAGCATTCAGAACCTCAACTGTGCAGACGGTTTACCTCCCACAGGATACAATGACCAAGCCACAGCCGAAGGGCTTAGATACACTCTATGAGTGTCCTTGAGTGGCCCAGCCAGAGCATGAGCTTGAACCCAGTCAAATATTTCTGGAGAAACCTGAAAATGTGCATTTGCTCCCAACCAACCTGACAGCTTGAGAGGTGAAGAGGTGATGTGAAGAATGGCAGATAATTGCCAAATGATGATGATCAAAGCTTGTCGCATTAAACAAAAAAGACTCGAGACTGTAAAGGTGCTTCAGCTAAATATTTAGTTAAGGGTATGAATACTTATGCAATGTACTTATTTCAGGTTGTTTTATTTTTAATAAATTTACGAAGTTGTGACAATTCTGTTTTTGCTTTGTCATTATGGTGTTTGGAGTGTAGATTGATGTGGAAAAAAAGTTATTTAAAGCAGTTTAACATAAGGAAGCAACATAACAAAATGTGAAAAAATGAACGGGGTATGAATACTTTCACAAGGCACTGACCTAACATGGCCTAAAGATAATTTGAAAGATAAGATGTTTGTGACTTATGTTCCAGTCTAACTAGTATAACAACTGCTAAGCACTTGTTTACAAGAAGCAGACAAAACAAAGTCAAAAAATGTTCATACTTCTTCCATTTGAATGATGCCAGTCCTCCTCTCTGCAGGAAAATGTGACCCTCTTTGAGGTTGTCTGGAGGTGGAGGCAAGGGTGAAGATTCCATTTCCACAGACCCATTCACAAGAGGGCTGTATATGTTACTGTAGATGATCTGATTTACCAGCTGCATGATCTGAAGGTGAGATAGTCATCACAAACCCAGTTTGATTAAATCAATAATTACGCATTATCATCAAATGAGCATGCAAACTCAAAATCATAATGATTTAGAAAGGACAGCAGAAAGAAATATTTTTGCTCAAATGAACTCACCCTCAGGCCATCCAGGATATAGATGTGTTTGTTTCTCCATGGGAACAGATTTGGAGAAATATAGCATTACATCACTTGCTCACCAGTGGATCATCTGCAGTGAATGGGTGCCGTCAGAATAAGAGTCAAAACAGCTGATAAAAACATCACAATAATCCACAAGTAATCCACACCACTCCAGTCCATCAATTAACATTTTGTGAAGTAAAAAAAAAAGTGTTTGTATGAAACAAATCCATCATTACAGTGTTTTAAATTTAAACCATTGATTTTTGAGTTGATAATCCATTATATTGCTTTCTCCAGTGGAAAAGTCCAAAGATACCAACATCTTTGTTCAGATCTGTTTTAGACTGCTTTGGCTTATAAACGGTGCTTGATCTGCGCGCTTGATCTGTGCATATTTCTCTCCTGATTCAGACAAGATGACTTTTTCACTGGAGACTTTTTGCTGGAAGCAATGGTTTGAAGAACCATTTTTAGAAAAAAAGTTGTAATAAAGGATTTGTTTCAACACGCAGCTTTTCACTTCACAATATTTTATGGACTGGAGTGGTGTGGATCACTTGTGGATTATTGTGATGTTTTTATCAGCTGTTTGGACTCTCATTCCGACGGCACCCATTCACTGCAGAGGATCCATTGCTGAGCAAGAATTTCTCCAAATCCAGTGAAGAAACAAACTCATTTACACCTTGGATGGCCTGAGGGTGAGTAAATTTGCATTTTTGGGTGAACTATTCCTTTAATGATCTGGAACAGAATTAAAATTCAATCCACGTTGCATGTGATGCCCTCACCTGCTGCTTGTCCTCTAAGGACGCAGCTTCCAGCTCATAGTCAGACCGATCTCTAAACGAAATGGAGAACCTGGTACCCGGAGCATCATGGCAGTTTTTCACCTCAGAAAAACTGAGCTGCCGTTTCACAATGCCTTTCTCAATGCTGCACAAAAAGCTTGTGCTGAAATCAATCTGAAGCAAAAAAAAGGTATGCACCTATTACACATGGTTTCTAGAGATAAGAGATGTATTCGAGCAGCTCAGCGTGTCGATACACACCTGCAGCACCCGTTTCTGCCATATATAGCGGTTGAACTTGCGGACACTGAAGTTATACTGTGACTGTTTTTCCTGCAACAGAGATTTCGGTGATAATGTTAAACAAAGAATTCAAGAAATAACTAAACTTTACAAAACTCAACTAGGACTGATTACAATCACTATAGAGAGCTGCTCATAATATTAGGGCTTGTCCTATGAGGACTGGTTGAACAACAAATCATTTCCTTAAAAAGAACTGTCAAAACATACTAGCTACTTCAAAGTTCTAAAAAAACATGGCTAGGAAAAGCGTGAATGACTATTACACACCCACCTTTCTGCTGACACTATTTCTGATTTAAAAAAAAAAAAAAAAAAAAACTCAAAATATATATTTTTTTTAAATGTTGATAAGATCTTTAAATCTTCATTTAACATGAAGGTCAGGAGTTGTAAACATATCCCATACTGCACCTCCGGCTCAAAGTTCCTCTGCTTGTGTAACATGCCATTGTTAGCCCGAATCAGAGCTTCATCGATACTCATTTTGCCTGATTTCACCCAGTTCATAACATTCCGCTGCATTTCGTTGCTAAGCTGTAGAAACAATACGAGTTTAAGTCGAGAACTGTGATTATCCTTAAGACAAGCACATGCAGTCCCCATGCAACACTATTTGGCAACAATAACCTCACTCACAACAAACAGTTGAAATGAGGAAGTTTACATTTTTTTCATGCTAGTTCATCTCAGAATTATTTGTGGACACCAGTTGACATGACACGTGTTTTTGTAAATTTGAACTTTTTATTACATTTTATAGAGATGGATAAACCATTGTTTTTCTTTTGTTTAATATCATCAGCTGTCAATAATTGTGGGAGATCAAATGCACAAATGTGTTCATGAAAGCGAGAACACAACTTACATTAACATTAATTTTAAAATTTTTACATTTTAAAAAAATTTACTTGGGTTTAAATGGTCAAAATGTGAATTTCAATTATGCATTTAGCAGACGCTTTTATCAAAAGAGACTTACAGTCATTCAGGTATAATTTATTTTTTTTATCATATGTGTGTTCTTCTTGGAAGTGACCCAAGGACTTGTGCGATGCTAACGCAATGCTCTAGCCAACGGAGCAACAAGAATATTCGTTAATTCCATATATTTGTATATATATGTATATAGTATAATATATATATATAGTATACATATATAACCGCGATATATATAATATGATATACGATATAATAGCTATAATATGTACATATAATATATTTCTAAAAGACATATATATTAGTATATGTATACCTATATTTATCATATATATACCTATAGATAGCCATATAATATATACATCACATATACATAATATATCGATAGATAGACCATATATATATACTCTACATAGACAATATATAATATATATAGTATATATCTATGATATAGGTTAAAGAACGAGAACTTTTTTTTCGATCTGCATATTTGCTTTATTCAGTGAAAAAAAAGCTATATAATTAAAAAAGCCAAGAAAAGGTCCTTACCTGAGGAACATGCACTGTCTTTCTGTAATTCATGCTTCTTCATTGGACTTCAGGAGATCAAAACATTGGCTGTCAGATCACCCATCAAGTGTTGTCAAATAGTAAACTGACTTAGACTGAGGTTTGCAGACATGTGAAAAGGGATGTGTTTATGTGAGAGAGAACTAGGTATGTTTGTATGGCATGCAGATTTATTACTAGGTAACTTCCTTAAATGCAGCTTACCTGAAGGAAAAAAATTAAAAAAGATGAAGTCATGCACCTCCACCCTTTATCTGACTTCTCATCTTTCTGTGGGACATGCAATGTCCTTCCCTCAGTTACAGAGTCATTTACAACATACTCTATGGCTTAACTATTATGTTTTCTCTGCTGTTGTCTCCATATATAGTTGGTTGTACTCTCAAATTTGACGAGTAATATAAAACATGGATACAGAGGTGTAAAGTATTGGAGTAAATGTAATTAGTTACTGTACTTGAATATCTTTTTGGATACTTTGTAGTTGTACTGAGTATTAAAGATATTAGCAACTTTTACTCTCTACTTCACTACATTTTTGAATGAGTATCTGTACTATTTAGTCCACTACATTTGAAATGAGTATTGCAGTTACACATTACATTTTGCATAGACCTAGCTTTTTTCTGCAGCAGTTTATTTCTGCTACAAAAGACATGATACTGCCTATTACAGGTCACTGAAAGTATTGCATCTTGTGCGTTTTGCCCTTACTCACCCAAACTTGTCAACAAGGCTACTTTATGTGAATGCAAGCTCCTTAGCAAGTATTTGTGAATCACAGATGTTTTATATATGAGATGAGGACATGACAGCAGCCGGCAATGAGGCCCAAACCAGCACATCCAGGCAAGAAGGCTTTCAATTTTATTTAACATTATTTAATTTATCCTATATCCTGAAGGACCCTTTTTAGAAGGATATTGTTTTTTGTTTGGTTTTTTGTACTTTTTTGAGGTGTTCGGTTTTATTTTGGTTTTATAAAATAAACGTGATTGCTCTCCTCACAATCAACTCTTTCTTGTTTTTGTTACATGTTCTCTGTGCCTTGCCCTGGACTTTTATGTCACTTCCTGTCTCCCGTGGTGTTTGCAGTCAGTTTGTAGTCCGTTTGTTCATTTGTTCCCCTTTATTAGTCGCTCTCAGGTGTGTCTTATCTTAAGGCCGTTCACACCAAGGACGATAACATTAAAGATAACGATAAAGATATAGTTCTAAAAATCGTTCACAATATTAAAGAATAGCAGAGTCCACAACACAGCTATAACGATAAAGGCACAGAAAAACAATATAATTGGAATCACTTTCAGAAAAAAAAATTTTTCCAGCTGATGAACCATAAAAAATTGACATCCAATCAGAATCAATCCTGCTATCACAATCTCGAGAATTTAAAGCGACAGACGAGTGTACGCTTAGAATAATCAGATGATATTGTCCGCTGGTTGGGACTCTCACTGTCGGTATCCTATAAAAAAGTTATCGTTCTTGGTGTGAATGGGGCTTTAAGCTTGTTAGCCCCCTGTGTGTATATATAGCCCTAGTTTTTCTTTAGTTCCTTGTGAGTTGTCGAATGTAATGGTTGTTCTGTTTGTCAGTCATTCTGTTTTTTGTTCCCTTTGGTTTTTGGCTTATTTGCTTTTTTGTTCTAGTTTTTCCATTAAATATCTGCACATATATGCTTGCCTCTGCCTTTTTCCCCAGCTTCTCTACAACATTACAGTTTTTCACTGGCAATCTCTTTGACTAGTGCATTTTTTGAGCCTATATTTAGTATAAGTAAAATACTTAGTACTGTTAAAATCATATAATCTAAGACTTTTACTCAAGTTGTTTTGGAATTGGTGACTTGTAACGTGTAGAGGAGTCATTTTCACTGTAAGGTTTCTGTACTTTTACTCAAGTATGGTTTCTTAGGTACTCTTTACACCGCTCTGCATTGATATCCAAATGTGTCTCAAAGTTGTAACACAATGGTTCAACCATTAGTGTACAGTCGACACAAACTAATCATACGGCAATGCAGACAAAGCAGACTTAAAATAAACTAGATAGGCCTTTATATACAAATATATATATACAGTGGGGCAAAAAAGTATTTAGTCAGCCACCAATTGTTCAAGTTCTCCCACTTAAAAAGATGAGGCCTGTAATTTTTATCATAGGTATACCTCAACTATGAGATGACAAACTGAGAAAAAAAAATCCAGAAAATCACATTTGTAGGATTTTTAAAGAATTAATTGTTAAATTCCTCTGTAAAATAAGTATTTGTTCACCTACAAACAAGCAAGATTTCTGTCTCTCACAGACCTGTAACTTCTTCTTAAGAGGCTCCTCTGTCCTCCACTGTTACCTGTATTAATGGCATCTGTTTTGAACTTGTTATCAGTATAAAAGACATTTGTCCACAACCTCAAACAGTCACACTTCAAACTCCACTATGGCCAAGACCAAAGAGATGTCAAAGGACATCAGAAACAAAATTGTAGACCTGCACCTGGCTGGGAAGACTGAATCTGCAATAGTTTAGCAGCTTGGTGTGAAGAAATCAACTATTAGATTTTAGCAATTATTAGAAAATGGAAGACATGCATGACCACTGATAATCTCCCTCGATCTGTGGCTCCACGCAAGATCTCACCCCGTGGGTTCAAAATTATCCCAGAACCACACGGGGGACCTAGTGAATGACCTACAGAGAGCTAGGAGCAAAGTAACAAAGGCTACCATCAGTAAAACACTGCGCCGCCAGGTACTCAAATCCTGCAGTGCCAGACGTGTCCCCCTGCTTAAGCAAGTACATGTCCAGGCCCATCTGAAGTATGCTAGAGAGCATTTGGATGATCCAGAAAAGGATTGGGAGAATGTCATATGGTCACATGAAACCAAAATATAACTTTTTGGTAAAAACTCACCTTGTCGTGTTTGGAGGAGAAAGAATACCGAGTTGCATCCAAAGAACACCATACCTACTGTGAAGCATGGGGGTGGAAACATCATGCTTTGGGGCTGTTTTTCTGCAAAGGGACCAGGACGACTGATCTGTGTAAACGAAAGAATGAATGGGGCCATGTATCGTGATATTTTGAGTGAAAACCTCCTTCCAATCAGCAAGGGCATTGAAGATGAAACATTGCTGGGTTTTTCAGCATGATAATGATCCCAAACACACCGCCCGGGCAACAAAGGAGGGGCTTCGTAAGAAGCATTTCAGTGTCCTGGAGTGGCCTAGCCAGTCTCCTGATCTCAACCCCATAGAAAATCTTTGTAGGGAGTTGAAAATCCGTGTTGCCCAGCGACAGCCCCAAAACATTACTGCTCTAGAGGAGATCTGCATGGAGGAATGGGCCAAAATACCAGCAACAGTGTGTGAAAACCTTGTGAAGACTTACAGAAAACGTTTTGACCTCTGTCATTGCCAACAAAGGGTATATAACAAAGTTTTGAGATGAAATTTTGTTATTGACCACATACTTATTTTCCACCATAATTTGCAAAAAAATTCTTTAAAAATCCTACAATGTGATTTCCTGGATTTTTTTTCTCATTTTGTCTCTCATATTTTAGGTATACCTATGATGAAAATTACAGGCCTCTCATCTTTTTAAGTGGGAGGACTTGCACAATTGGTGGCTGACTAAACTTTTTTTCCCCTTTATCCTATAATATTCTTATATATATATATAATATTATATAATTAATAATATATAATCTATATAACACACAGTATCCTCAGTACACCCCTCACATGTTTTGTAAGTTTTTTATCATATCTTTTCATGTGACAACACTGAAGAAATTACACTTTGCTACTATGTAAAGTAGTGAGTTTACAGCTTGTATAACAGTGTACTATCCCTTCAAAATAACTCAACACAGCCATTTATGTCTAAACCGCTGCCCACAAAAGTGAGTACACACAAAGTACCACATCTAATGAAGCACACACTGATCAATGCTGTGGAAAATCTGGAGCATTATATATGCCAGAAACACAAGTTGTTCTGCAGAGATTATCAGACATGTGTGTCTGTCCTGCACTGAAGGAGACCACAGGACGCACAACACTGTTCCTATAGAGGAGGAGAGTCAAGAGAAGGCGGCAAGAGTTACAAACAAATACAAACACTATAAAGACCCCCTGAAATGCAATGTGTGTATGAAGCTGAGCTGGAGCAGCTCTCACACACTGAGGATGATCTCCACCTCCTAAAGGTCTGTGAACATCTCTCATGAATGATAATGCATTATAAAACACTTCCCATGCTGATACATTTCTTCTATCTCCTGTTGTAGATTTACCCATCCATTTGCACTCCTATACAAACTACTGCTTTTAATATGAATGTGTGCACTATTTTTATGTGTGCAAACTATTTTTGTTTAAGGAATATTCATGGGTTAAATGCATGCTATAGCTCTATTGATGGCATGTGACATGCTTTACAGAGGAAATAATGTGGATACATTCACTAGTTTGTAAAATCAAAGTTTACAGTCGAATTTTAAGTAAATACACTTACACATGGAAGTCACTGAATGAACATTTTGAAAAATACAACTATCATATCGTTTCAATTTCAAATAAGTATAAAAGTATTTGAATATAACCATAGCACCTTTTATCGTAAAATTATGTTTTAGCATGAAACTGGTGTGATACAATTGCCCATTGGTGTAACAGTAAATAAACCATACTGATTTGCCACATACACATTGCTAATTTTTTGTTTTTTAATGTTTATGTGTGAGACTGTGTTAATGTGATGTGTGACATCTGCGCAAACCAAATTTCCTAAGGGATGAATAAACTGAACTGAACCGACAGTGGTGTAAATAAGCCAAGAGGTAATTGGATTCAGCAATATGTAAGAGTTGTTGCTCATAGAGTTTCACTGTCTTTGTGTCCACAGTGTTGAAGATGATGCAGTGGTATGCAGGTACAGTGTGTGAGCTGCACTTCTCATATACATTTACTTTGCATATATACACTAATTTGCTGCATGATTGTTCATATTCTCTGGTCTCTCTCTTAGTGGATGTGATTCTGGATCCCGATACAGCTTATCCTGAACTCAAGTCCAAGTCTGGAATACAAGTCCATCATGGAGATATTAAGCAGAAACTTCCTGACAATCCAAAGAGATTTGATTAATGTTTAGATGTTCTGGGAAAAGAGGGGTTCTCTTCAGGGAAATTTTATTTTGAGGTGCAGGTGAAGGGAAAATCTTGAGTGGGATTTAGGAGTGGCCAGAGAATCCATAAATAGGAAAGGGAAGGTCAGACTGAGTCCTGAGGATGGATACTGGGCTTTGGTGCTGACAAATGATAAAGAAAGAAAATAATATAACATTTTGACATCCCTGGTGGTTTGATGTGGGATTCTGAGGCGAGTGTCTGTTACAATCTGTATTATGATGTGGAGTCCAGCTCTCATTTCTACTCTTTCACTGGTCAGTCCTTACTGACAAACTCTTTCCATTCCTCAGCCCATGTTATAATGATGAAGATAAAAACTCAAACCCACAGATAATTGCACGTGTCGTTTCATTCAAATGAATGAATATACATACCAAACATAAAACACTTGATCTGAAAAATTAAATATGTATGTGCTGTGCTGTTATTTAAAGGACAAGAAAAAGACAAAAATAATCTGCATGCCAAAATATGTGATTGCTGATTCAATGTAACATACCTTTGAATCTAAGACCCATGATCAAGGTTTCACCGAAGAATTCTAAAACATTTTAACCAATCACATAAGATTTAAAAGCCATGTGACTAATCTGTAGCCATGTTTAAAAAAATGACTTCATGTCAAAGTCATGAAGTGTAAATATGTTAGGGATGCACGATATTATCGGACCGATATCGGAATCGGCCGATAATGGCTTTCAATGTAAATATCGGCATCGGCCAGATACGAAAAATGATGCGGATAAGAGGAATACGTTAACTCACATCTGCTCCGGGTGTGTTAGCGATTAGATCACATAAGCAGTGTGGCTCATTCTTGAAGCAAAGTTTTGCCTTATGATGATTAAGATTCCGTTTGGATCGCTGCCATTTAAACTGAGAATGCGCGAACAGAATGCATTCGGTGTATGATAGAGTAAACAGTAATAGCATGTGCAGTGGCAGCCGCGGCAGCCTCCCCCAGGTCCTAATGTCTGTTCGGTAAGGAGTTTTAATTCCGTAGGGGGCCTGTTTGCCTACTTCAAAAAAAATGGAAGTAAAAAACCCAATCCCATGTAGAAGTGTCTGATTAACTAAAGCAGTAATTGATGCCATAAAATCATGAGTATGTTTTGATTTAAAGGTCAGAAGCTATAGCTTACATGAATAAAAAAAAATCACAAACATGACTCTTTAATTTAATAATTTTTTATACTGATTTATTCATTAATGTGAAATATGTTATATATTTTTAAACAAATTATGAGCTCTAAAAGATTTTCCAGAAGTGTGACACTATTTTTCTTTATACCATCTACAAATGTTACATTTTACAATACAATGTTAAGGTTACTACTGCATCTTTTTGAGAAAATAAAATGCTGCGATTGATATATAGTTTATTTATAATTAAAATAATGTCATTATTGTATTATTTTTTTTAATTCCCTATCTACACTATTATTTTTAAACTAACCAAATTCAAATATTTGCTTATAATTTCCACACAGGAGAGACTTGGCGTTGTTTCCAAACAAAAGGAAACATATCGGTATCTGTATCGGTATTGGCCAAAATTAGTTGAAAAATATCGGCATATCGGATATCGGCAAAAATCTAATATCGTGCATCCCTAAAATATGTTTTGTGTTACTACTTGTTACACATCCAAAAAGACTGTGTATCATTGATGTACAGTAATGATGAGGTCTGGTGTGCGCAGTCTGAAGTTGACCTGTGTGGCCAGAATCTGTTTGGTCTGACTGAGAGCGCCCTGGTCCATCAGAGGGTTTATGTACTCCTTATACTCAGAGTCCAACAAATAGTCTTTGCTGAAGAGAGACATGGGAACATGGCATTAATGACAATGATAAAACCATTATGAGAAATGTTTGTTGGTCATTTTGCATAGTGCCTGTTCCGATTTAAAACAACAGTTGTATTGGACTTACATTAGTTGTAACTAACTTACATTTTTAACATACATTTTTCACTACTGGTTTTCCAGTCTCACTATTTGCTCCATGCACATAAGAGTGACATATTAATCACCATTAATTTGTTTATTTTTTTTTGCATATGTAAAAAAAGAAGACGAAAAAAAACGTTTTCTCAACACATCTTTTTCAATTCTGCAATATGAATATCTGTTCACCATCAACCTTGCGTTCATTCATCCATCATTGCCATCATTTCTAATCATAATGCAAGCAACTAAATTTTGGGCCACTGACTTCAAAAATGAATGCAAATTCAACCAATTCTTCAAACATTATATGCAATAGCTTGATTGTTTTGTGCATTTTTCCCTCTAAAAACCCCCCTAAGTTTATGGAAAACAGATGCAACATAAGCTAATGAATATCCATGAATCCCAGGCCTCATCATCAAGTGATTTTTGACAAATGCAGCTACTAATTCAGACATTTTGGGACATAATAACCATAAAAAAAGTCTCTGGTGGGACTGTTTAATAGTCAAACTCCACTCACTCTTTTGCGGTTTGAGGTCGACAGGAATCCAGTCCTTTTTCAAGGTGACTTTTAGCACTCCAGTGTAGTACATGACCATCACCTCATTCAACAGACTGGCCCGTGCGCACTTATGACCTATTGTTCTTCAAGACGGTGGAGAGTTACAAGGTCCATGACGATCTCAATGTTCACGACATTGTCGGTGGGGAAGAGATACAAAGTCTGCAATTTTAGGACAGTACTAAATTCAGTTTACAACTGACTTGTGTGAATTTTGAAATGTTATATCGATAAATATTAAATAAGTATCAAATTAAATGCACAAATTACATAAAATTAAATAGTCAACAGTCCACGGCCCTGCAGAACGGTTATGGTTTCAAATAACCTGACTGCAATTACAAATAAAAACTGATCAGGAAAATAGTCAACAATGAATTTCATTGTGAAAAATGTAAAGCAAATTGAAATGGAAAGCAACTTCTTTTTTTTCTTTTTTGCAGAAAGCAAGAAATCTGAAGTTTCTATTTTACATGCATGAGGTAAATTCTGTCATGTTTATTATACAATTAAAAATAACTGTTTTTCAAGACCAAGAATCATCATTATTGTCACTGCCCCCAAAAGTGCCTAATCCAGGTTCACTGACCTTTCATCACTAGTGTATTCATACATTTATATTTGTCGTATAGCTTTCAATTTGCACATTGTTTGAAGATGAGAAATAAAGTTTTCCTCAAAATGCAAGCAAGAAATAAATAGCATATAATCAATTAATAGTTATTAAAAGACATACTTTTGCACACAGATGACAAAGAACAATAAAAAGATGACTTTAAAACTGTCTTTCTTGTAACAGGTATTGACATGGCAGACATATAATGAAAATCTACAAAGATTAAAGGAAGAAAATTACCTGTTGGAATAAAAACATCGTCGTCGTCATCATCAGCTCTGGTTTCTCTTTTCATCTTTGTTAGCTTTCTGCAGTCCTGCAGCTTCACTGAGCACGTCTTAAGTGGCGTCTGCTCTTCTTCAGCATTACAGTCTGAACCCGGAGACTCTGTGAAGATTTGATCGGTGGCTCCATGACCGTCATACACACCCTCTTAAGCATCAGTGTAAAAGAGTAAACTGAGGCTGAGCCCTGTGTTTCTGGATCTCTGTTCAAAGAGCTGATCTCTGTCGCTCCAGACTGAATCCGTCCCATCTGTCACACACACACTGAAACCTTTTCCATCTCCTAAGAAACACTGAACCACAGTGACTTTAAATTTATATAACGACTGCCGTCCCTATTAAAGAAAATATTTTAAAGAATAAAAACTGCTGCTGGCAGGCAAAAATTAAGAAACAATTTTTTGATATGTCAAAATAGCAAAACATACCATTGAGCCATGCTTAGTATGTCTGACAGGAATGCATGACACGTATAGTAGCTCTGGGTAATACTGACACTAAATCACATTTGGTGTACATATAAACATTGCAGTCTGAATCTGCAATCACATTATATTTATTTTGACTAAAACAAATCTGTGCATCTGCTGATGTTTAATTTTAAGGACATTTATGTTCATTTTTATTCATTAAACATGCATGAACTCTATATCAAAAAATATCAGCTGCTGCTGCATTCGTTTACAGCGGAGCTTAAAATACAAAATGGGCATTATTGTCACCTATTGGGTGTATGGCCCACAAACACAACACCCTTCATCTCTGCAAGAACCTTCTTGAATCATTTGGGTTCGGAGGCGTTTCAGACTGACAATTGCTGCGTTCTAAATGCCATACTATCATACTACTCTTACTATGTCTGCAGTATCCAGTATGTATACTGTGCATAGTATGCAAATTTTCTGTGTGCATGGAATACCCGAAGTGAAACGCGAAGTGATTGACGCGATCGACCCGAGTTCGAATCCACCTTTTGCCAAACTTGTTCTTCTTTTCCCATCACATACCAGACCGGAAAGGCATTTATATTCAATAAAAATAAAGGAAATATTTGAAAAGTGGAAATAAAACACCTCTTTAATAATACAGTGTTATTGGGTATGGTTAGCCATAGGTGTAGGAAGGGCTTATCCATTTAATAATATTAATAAATATGAATTTACACTCAGTGTTATTACATACTGTTTTATAATGTACTACAGTACTTAATATAAATATCTGCCACCTAACTACTATTTATACATTGCTAAAGAAAATACTGCTATTTTAGTGTAAACAATTATCTTATTTGCACTTAGTGTAACTAGAAGAATATCACTTTTTCTCCTTAGTGTACCTTGCCAAACGCAATATGGGCCAATCTGGTTCAGTTGAAATCAGTTCATTGTTGATTCAGTTCTGTTCAATATGTAAAGTTCGTTAATTATGAAATGAGTTCAATTGGGCAATATATCATTATTTACTAGTATGAAGCCTTAACACGTCTTTGTAAAAATAACAATTGGTTCAATTGGTTCAATTGATTCAAAGCTTCGTTTCTCTTATCACTACTGTATCCACAAGCCCCACAGCATCCAGAGCTAAGAAAGAGACAGCCAGTCAGAGTCAGAGTCCCAGATAGCACATGCACATCTGCAAGATGTCTGTTAAAGATCGCTTCATCTGGAAAGTGGAAAGCATCTGCTGTGTACAAACAACTGATAGACATCTCTAAGATGTCAGTTTTACATACATTCTAAATCATAAACATCTTAAAGGGACAGTTCACCCAAAAATGAAAATTCTGTTATTAATTACTCACCCTCATGTCGTTCCAAACCTGTAAGACCTCTGTTCATCTTCGGAACACAAATTAATATATGTTTGATGAAATCCGAGAGCTTTCTGACCCTGCATAGACCGCAAGGGAACTATCAAGTTCAAGGCCCAGAACATCGTTAAAATGGTCCATGCGACATCAGTGGTTTCAACCAAAAACATGCTGCGTGTTGCTTCTCGATAATGTGGAAAGATGATACTCTTGGGGGGGGGGGAAAAAAAAACAAAGGAGGGGGAAGGGGGGTGGGGAGAAGAATTGTTGAATAAAGTTATTTTTATTTTTCTGTGCACAAATAGTATGCCAGATAGTACACGTATGTCTGCAAGATGTCTATTAAAGATTGGAAAGCAGATTCTCCTCCGATGGAACGTCAAAATAACCGCTGAAATTTAAATGGCAGACATTTGCGCTTCATTGTCGTGACATGTATACTGAATAAAACTAACATGTATTTTTATTATTATTATTATATTAAGGTCACATAAACATTGTCTTGGAAACTTTTTACTTTTATGCTTTCATCGTTTATTTTATTTCATTTTTATTTATTTATTTAGGCCTATTTTTATTTTTCAAATGCCTATATTGTTTTACACTTGTACGAAACACTTGTGGACATGTTTATTCTGTGCCATATATTTGATTATTTGCATTTGGGACTCAAAGTTCTAGTTATGAAATTAGCATTACCATAAATTATGTATTTGCTACATCTTCCCTTTGCATAATTTACCATGTGCAAGCTACAAAGCCAAATATTTACACAATGATTATTTGTACATTAAAACTATAATATTTCTGATATGAACTCAATATTTACCACTTCCCTAGTCAAAAAAGGAAGTAAACAACCAACACAACACTATTTACACATTAAAGGTGCAGTAAACAATTTCTGAGAAACACTGTCGATATTTGAAATCAACACACAAACAAACCCAGACAGATACGATATGAATAAAACATGAAGGATGTTTATTGTTGACATACATCAGTTTCATATGAAAGTACTTCATTGTTTTTAACTCTAAATGACCATTTCATCTTGAAGATATTCTTATATCTTCAAGACAACTGAGAGCATTAGAAAGCTTTACAATGACAGTGCTTTTTTACTTTGGTTTGACCACAATATCAGCGACTCCGTGCACTTGAGTGAGCAGACGGCAGTCCATCGATGCCAGGAGCTTTTGAGAGCCGGCGACGGTGGGAACAAACTTCTCCGTCAGTGTAACCATCGCAAGCTTATCCACATCACTGAGAGACACATATAGATTATAAACTTTCTGGAAGATTTCCACTCTTTAAATAGAGTTTATCATATTTAATGTAGTACAGCTCATACACATGAAGCAAATTTAAAGTGCATGAACATGTCGCACCTCAGAATGCTCTTAAATACTGAAAGTCTTACCCATATGCGATCTTCCTAATGCTCTGCATTCCCAATCCCTCTATACGGAACAAAACGTTCCTCAACACTTGTGACAGCGGGTTCTGGAACGTGATTTTGACTGTCAACTCTTTACCCACCACAGCATCCCCTAGAGCCTGAAACAGTAAAATCACAATCAATGGACATAGATGTTTTAAATTAGGGACCGTTATTTCTCAAATCTCGTGTGCAATTGAAATATTGCACATTTAGATGCATTGCACCAGGTTGAGCATCACTGTGCAAAACCAAGAATGAGATTTGATAGTAAGAAAGATGTAAAAGTGCTGTGCTTGTTAAACGTCCTGAATAGACTAGTGGATGATTGACGTACAGTGATGATGAGGTCTGGTGTGCGCAGTCTGAAGTTGAACTGTGTTGCCAGAATCTGTCGGGTCTCATTGACTCGTCCGGTGACCGCGAGCATCAGAGCGCCCTGGTCCACCAGATGTTTCATGTACTCCTTATACAGCAAAGTCCAACGAATAGTCTTGGCTTTAGGGAGACAAGGGAACATGGCATTAATGACAGTGATAAAACAATTATATTTAAATATTTCATGGTCATTGTGCACAGTACTCCAGTCTTCTTTTGCTTGCTGCTCGCTGAACACCATCACCAACACCAACTGCAAGCAGCTCTCATCATTAAGTGATTTTCGACAAATGCAGCTGCTAATTAACAGCTCCACTCACTCTCTTGCGGTTTGAGGGTGACAGGAATCCGGTCCTTCTTCACAGTGGATTTCAGCACTCCAGTGTAGTACATGACCATCACCTCATATAGCAGACTGGCAGTGCGCTGATTTGAACTTTTGTTCTTCAGGATGATGGAGAGTTTGGCGTCTCCACCGATACAAGGCCCTGTCCCATCCATGACGATCTCAACACTCACGTCGTTGCCGGTGGGGGACGGATACAAAGTCGGTTTGGAGCCGAAGCGACTGGCCCTTTCCACAGCAATGCGCTCCTCCTCTGAACCTGACGGACATGATCAGACAGTAAAGAGGAGTGTGAGGTTTGGAGTATTAACTCCAACCCTATTATTCCAAACCCTATCGTGTTGCTGACATAAGAATCCAACTCAAAGTTATCAATATAAATTGCTGCTTCCAATGTTTTCCAGTTTTCAGTTTCCTACCCTTATGAAAATTAACCATGGTTTTATTATAGTAAAAGTGTAGTAACCATGTTTTTTGGTGCATTGATTACCATTGGTATAACCACAGTTTTACTACAAAGACCATGGTTAAACTATGGTTAATTTGTGGTTACCATGTGGGGAAGTTGTGGCCTAATGGTTAGAGAGTCGGACTCGTAACCCAAAGGTTGCGGGTTCGAGTCTCGTGCCGGCAGGGATTGGTTAGTGGGGGAGTAATGTACAGCGCTCGCTTCCCCATCCCCCCTTCAATACCACTACTGAGGTGCCCCTTGAGCAATGCACCTAACCCCCACCTGCTTCCCCCAGGGCGCCGAGCATAAAAGGGCTGCCCACTGCTCTGGTGTATTGTTTACTGCTGTGTGTGTGCACTTAGGATGGGTTAAGCGCAGAGCACTAATTCCTAGTATGGGTCCCCATACTTGGCCACATGTCCCTGTCACTTTTAACTATAGTAACCATGGTTTTTTGGTTATATTTATGGTAAAACCATGGTTAATTTTCGTAAGGGATGTTTTGCCATTTATTTTCTTATTTTGTCTGAATTCTGTGATTTTTTTTTTGTTACTATAACTTATCGTTAACTGAAACCATTAAACATTTTTGTTACTTGAAATAAACGTTAACTGAAAAAAAACAGCTAGTTATGAATGCCTCAAAATGACTATCTCACATCTATATATATATATAGATATTATAAGAGTATTTATAAGTGATACTAAAAAACACTCTCTTGACAGTTGCTTGCTAACCATTATTATTATATCATCAAACTTATGCATGAAATACGGAACACTACCCATTGGGAGCCTGTCTATGATGCCTTAAAATGTTTCTAGGAAGGCAGCTCTAGGTTTTGGACCAGATGCATTTGTTTTGTTACCTTCTGGGTATTTGTAGAGGTGTGTGATGTCCACACGCGCATCAGATCCCACAGCTTTAGTACTGATGCTCTGACCGATGGAGTTCTTCTCCACATTAACCTGACTGAAGCTTCCATCGGCTTTCTTCTGCCAGTAGATCCTATCACTGTTCACCTGAGACACATAATGAAGCCATTTCAGCCTTTCAGAAGATGTTCTGAATAAAGTGCAAAGTCCAAAATGTCATCAGACACAAATGACGGTGAGAAGAGTTTCATATGAAAGCGCTCACTTCGGCAAAGACAAACGGAGTGTCGAATTTCAGGTTGACTTGTCCGTTGCGGACGGCGGAGACGGGGGTGGGACCGCAGCGGTATGAACCCTGGCTGGGCTCCTGAGGGGTTGAGTCCACCACCTGCCACCCGCCGTAACCTTCCGGGAGGTCCAGACGGGTCATCCAGGACTCGTTCCACACGTGGAAGTTCCTTCAGAGAAAGTTTATTTAAAGCATTTATTGTTAGTCTGCAATGTACAAAAATAAAGCTGAATAGACCTAGAACATGGCTAATTTTTTTTTTTTTTTTTTTTTACAAATAACCAGTGAATGAGGCACTTTAACTTTATAAAAAAAAAAAGTGATGATCCACCTAAAATATTATTATTAGGGCAGGTTGCAGGGCAGGTTGTTTTCAACTGATTTTCTGGCATTGTTTGCCGAAAATGTTACTATTAAATAATCATACAAATCACATATACAAAATATTTAAATTTAAATACGGAACAGACAAACATGGACTCATGAACAAACTATCACAAAAAAAATAAAAAATAATAAGCTGTGGTCCCCAGGTAACACCAAAGTAATAAAAACAAGCATGTAACTTTTGACGGGGTATTTTTAGTATTCAACTATTATTTTTCTACTTGTGGACTATCGTAAACGTCTTTTAATTGAAATTCTTTCGGGTCAGTCTAAATAAAAAACTCAACATCAATTTGTATGATCCCTCTTATTGGTAAAATATACTGCAACGATTCATGTATACATTTTATATTCTAATATATATAGGAAATAAAGCAGAGTTGCAGTAGTTATTTGTCAACATTTATTTCATTTCAAATGATTTTTTTATGGTTTTACTTTTAGTGAAATATAATAACCCTGATATCATATTAATGTAAAGTGTCAGTAATGATGGCTGTATTTGAGAACTGTCAGCTCACTTACCAACCAAATTTAATTAAAAATGTTCCAAGCATATGTTTTATTGATCGGTGGAGTCTAAGTATAACAGAAACGTGACACTGATGATATTAATGACAATAAAAGGAACTTAAGAGGTGATGGTTGTTGTTTATTTCGTACCATACAGAATCGCTGGTCTTGTCTTTGATGATTTCCAGTTTCTCATCAATATAAATGTCTGTGGTCAAGGAAAGGTCCGTGTCGTGAGCCGAGCTGAAGTTGGTCACACAGCGGGTGGGAATACCGAGACATCTCAACACTGAGAGAGAAATGTATTTATATAACATTTTATTTCTAAAAACATGGTCAAAATAAATGTTCACTAGAGTGATAAAAAGAGAAATAAATCCAAACGTACCGGAATTGGTGACTCCCGCGAAAACCCAGCACTGGGCGAATTTGACGGGCTTCCCTGAACTTTTGTAGTACTGTCTCAGGATGTCGCCGCTCCCGCTCCAGGCGGTGGGAGACGTCCCACCCTCATAGCTGTCTTTCCAGTTACCCATCAGAACACCGTAGTCATCGTTGGAGTTCACCTGTCCCAGAAGAACAGAAAAGCCTTTCAAAACAGGTGCTTTTCAGCTCTTTAATTGCACGCCTTATACTTTTCTGTTCCTCACAGTAAATGTTGAAAAAGACAGTACATGTTGTTTTGTGTCCTGTATGAACTTTAAACTACCACATGCTGGTAACTGTAATTCACCAGCTCAAATCCATGTCATCTTCATGATTTCTTATGAATGCATGTCGACGTCTTGTGAACGTGACTCACCAGAGCGGATACCATTCTGGACACGATCACTGGATCTCTCCATTCGGTCATAGCAACCTGACCTCTCTCCAACAGGAACAGACATGCCTCCAGGATATCCTGTTCAAACTGATAAAACGAATGCAAAATAACACAAATCATAATAATGGAATTGATAATAATGATAGGAAATAATAATAATAATAATTGTAGAATAATACTGGAATTTGAATGAAACTGATAAAACAATTGCATAATATATAATAATATTAATACTAATATTTATTCATGTTCATAATAATAATAATTTCATTATTAATATTATTGTGTGTTATTTGCAATTGTTATTTTTATGTTGCCTTTGTTTTTGTTTTTTATTATTGTTGTTGTTGTTGTTTTTACTATTATTATTATTATTAATTTTCCATTTGATTTTTTTATTGTTATTATAGATAATAATAAATCTGTTCACCTGAAAAATAATTGCATGACAACAACTGATGATGATAAGAATAATTTTCAAATGTATAAAACGTGCAAATTAAAAATATTAATGGAGATAATAATAATAATAATAATACCCAATGCATAATAAATAATACTAATTCAAAAATGTAATTAATAAATTAATTAAAAATGTAATAATCGCAACAACAACAACAATAGAATTATAGATAATAATAGAATCTGTTCAAATTGATAAAAGAATAGCACAATAATAATAATAATCCTTTTCAAACTATAATAATAACAGTCGGAATGTCGGAATTGTGTGTTTCCACACCTGAGCAAAATTCCATGTTCTGCTTCCAATTTGCTGCTCGGTTCCGTAGTAAACTTTGCCCATGCTATTCAGAACATACTCTTTCCTCTCCGCTTCATTATCCAGATACACAGGATCATCTGAGGAAAGACAGATTAAATGTAGTGTTACTTCATTAAAGCAAATGAGGAAAAGGTGAGTGTCTTCCGCTGACTCCGTACCTTCACACCAGGGGTTGAAGAGCATGTACACGTCGTTCGGGGTGCAGGGGAACAGCAGCTTGCCCTTCGGTGAGAAAGACTCCACGGTCACCTTGTAACGGCCGATGGAGGCGGTGGGAAGAGTGTTGACCGCCAGCCGCACGCGTTTGTCTTTCTGCTCCACGATCTTCATCTCCCAGCGGCCGTCTTCCAGGACGTCCACTAACGGGACAGAGATGTGAATCCCAGTACTTCTGCTGAAGATCGGCTCTGTGCCAAAAACACAACCCAGACATGGAAACATTACTGTCAGACGAACACCGTCTTAATGATTTAGCTTTAGTCTAATTATCTGTCAGTGACTCAGCTGGAGAGCCATTAAGAAAAGAGATTTTAGGAGCAGCTGGATTAGACGGATTAGGTCACATAATCACAAGCAATTTATGACTCACATCCATCACGAATGAATAGATTCATCTGTCAGTTTTTCTTTCCCAAATAAAGGGCAATATAATTGAACTAACCGTCAGAATGTCTGAGCATCTTTCTCTCTCTGTCACACACTGATTTGTCATTCAAACAATGCTAATGCATCTGACTCTGGATGAAAAACATGTTTTCATTTCCATAGCCACTGCATGATTATGTTTTATGAGTTTACACAGATATCCAACACCAGTTAAAATAAGATCAATTAATTTTAAATGCACCTTAAGTTTTTTTTTTTATTATTGTGGGACCTGACATTGATTTTGAAGTTTTCTTTCTGATACTGAAATTATTTCAGATTTTGATTTCACTCTGATTTCGATTCTGATTCTGCTTTTTCAGACATTAATTGGGGTTTATTTTACTATAACTGAGATACTATTATAATGTTTATAATAGTATCTCAATTTGATACTATTATAAAATTACTATTGCAAACTTGAATTCGTTTTTTTATGGTTTATTTTTATTTTCTTTAAAGTTTTAGTAATTTTATCATTTTGATTATTTTTTTAAATATGTGTTATTTTGTTATTATTTAATTAAATTATTATTTAAATGTCTATTATTAATTTATTATTTTAATTTTTTTTCAGTTTTTATTTTAGTTATTTTGGTACAAGCAGTTAACGAACAAAAAAGTAGAAATGCTGCATTGGCAACCAGCTGAAATAAAATAAGTCATTTCTGAGCACCTCATGAAACCAAAAAATAATGTCTGTTGTCAAATAGGTTTTGTGAACGTGGGTCACTCACCTAACTTCAGCTGCAGCTGCAGACGGTCAGATTTGGGGTTGAAGGGTCTCGAGAACTCGATCCACATCTGGAAGGTCTGTCCTCTGCGGACGATCAGCTTGTCGCTGAAGTAAGTGTCTGTGCGATGCTCGCGTCGGTTCGGCCCATCCTTGGATTTCAGGAGGTCGACGGAGTGAACCGTCAGAAGTGTGTCTGTGAATAAGAGAGGAAATGTTTACACATCCCTTAAAGCATCAAATCTCAATGTTTTCCCAACAATAGTGGACTATTTTTCATGCAAATGAACTGCACTAGAGTCTCCCTCATCCTCGTCCTCCTCACTGAAGGCAGCCGAGGTCGCAGCAGCAGGAGCGCTGGCACTGGGACCTCCAGTGTTGGTGTTAGAGCTAGACATTTCTGCAAGCAGGCTGAAATATTGAGAGAGAAAAATATGTAAATCTCTTTCAAATCAATCAATAAAATAATCAATCTAACTAAAATTATAAATATATATTCTATTCGCATTTTTTAATCACTTAAAAAATGATGCGCGTATTTTGCATATGATGAACTTTTATAAGAAATAATAAACTGAATAAGAAAACTGCAATAAAACCATTCTAAGAAATAATAAATCCAATAATTTATTTGAATAAATTCAAATAAATAAATACAAAAAAATATTAATTGATAAATAAATATCATTCTAAAACATCAATAAAATGTTTTCCAAATATTTATTTAAATTTTGCATCCTTAGTAATAACAAACAAACAAACAAATAAATAAAAAAATAATAAATTACAAATACAATGAGCTTTGTAATTTTGGATAAAAGTGTCTGCCAAATGAGCAAATGTAAATGTAAAATAAATATATTTAATTATTTATTTAAATTCCTCATCTTTGTATTTAATTCCAGGTTCACATTAGATTTGATTTTTGAGTCATAAAATACTTGGTTAACCTACACTAGCAGAGAAAACTTTGGCTTGAATGAAGTTCATCAAGATTTTAACAATCTTTTGATCCAAAGGTTTCTACTTACATGCTGTTTAAATTTAATTTTGTAGATAAATGCAATCGATCAAATACAGTTGTGCCAACAGATGATTTCTTTACAATATTGAAATTAGAGACAGAGAAGGACGTGTTCCTAGGATGCACCTTCATCATTTCACTTTACTATTATTAACATATGGAAAATCATATTGGAAAATCATCATAATAAAGAATCAGCAGATGCATCCAAACTCTTAAATTGCTGGTGCGCATATACTAAAACAAGTCTTCTACTGTTATGTTTCCTCATTGAAATGTCATTGAAATGTCATGCATCACCTCCCACACCGAATGTCGAGTAATTATCATAGTTCTTCCACAAAAGACGCCTCTTACACTCACACCTGAATAAGAACCTGCGGGCAGCTGGATTAAAGTGCATGACATCATCCTGGACCAGCACTAGTGCTTTCCTCATCATAAGTAAACTTAAGTACCTACTCATTGAGTAGGCGGTTTCGAACGCAGACATTGTCTTCACATTGGATAAGAAAACTCAGTCTCATGAATAATTATGAGACACCGGCGCGTCATCAAAGTACTATAAGGCCAACGCTATCTCACAACCAATTCGTACGTATTTTACGAGGTGGCTAATTCGTACGACCTCACTCGTACGATTTTGTACGATTTGTCTAGACCCCAGTGACGGGTAGGTTTAGGGGCGGGGTTAGGTGTAGGTAATTCGTACAAATTCATACAAATTGTGCAACTCGTAAAATACGTACGATTTAGCACAAATCGTATGAATTTGTACGAGTGAGGTCGTACGAATTTGTAAGAATTAGCCACCTCGTAAAATATGTACGAATTGCCGTGAGATCGCCGGTACTTTGATGTCATACGCCGATCGGTCTGCGCAGCGCCGATGCATCTCGAACAAGCCTATAGTCGTTTGCCACGTCACAACCTGTGACGTCGCCACCATGACGATTTTAAACCCTGAAGACAAAAAAAAAAAAATCAAAATTAGCGATTTGTTTCCTTCAATTAAAGCTAACAGATGCTAATATTGTCTTAAATGGTGTTCAACACACATAAATCTGTTAAAATCTAAAAAAAGAATGTAGTTTAGGGTTTTCATGACCCTTTAAGGCGAGCGGTATAGTGGTCTGTTGGCATCTCCGTGCCTGTTTGGTATTGCAGCTTCACTTGAAGTTATAGAAAATGTTCTAACCAAATGTGACATTTATTTTTTCCTCACAGTTTTTGCTGTTGCACTGTATATCTAAATTGTGAATTATGAACATTTTAAAATCTTTTAATTTACCTTGAAAAATTCTTGTAGAAAATACAGTTTTGCGAGAATCATCCTAAAACTTAATCTTGAACTTGGTAAAACAATTATCTTTATTTAAAACGTTTCAAGTCTTAATATTTTTCCTTTTGTTAAATCATACTGAGATGTATGCTAAAATTGTTTGACGTGGCGCCCTACCTAGAAAGTTTTAAACCAGCTGCCACGGCATCCAGTGGAAAGGTTCCATGGATTTTAGTTGCATAGTTCTTCATGCAACCATGAATGTCAATAAAGAACCTTTATTTTTAAGAGTGCATTCTTAAAAATAAAAGTTTCAAAGAAGTGACGCCATAGAAGAACCATTTTGGGTTCATCAAACCATCAATGCCAATGAAGAACCTTTATTTTTAAGAGCATATAATAACTTTGATTATTAAATAATCAATAAATAGGTCTCAAAGTCATGCATATTTAAATATAAATGCATAGATACAAATATATGGATTAAAGTTTAATGAAGTTTCAAATTAGCCTGTTTTAAAGTTTAACTAAGCTTAGTCGGTTTTCTAGAAAGTAGCCTATGTTAGAAAGAATGTTGGAAAGGCTTCAAATGACCTAAACACTGAAAAAAATAGAGTTTTGATATATATACTTACAATTATATATATATATATATATATATAATATATAATAGAGTTTTGTTTCATCATTCGCGCTGGTTTTATGAAACCATATTCCTAAAAACATTTAAATTTAATTTTTTTTCTGTTGATAGTATTTTCTGATTTATGGAATGATAAAAAGAGATATCCAAAATCCACTCTATAAAAACATTTGACTCGAATATATCAACAAAATGAAACCACAATTTTATCAGCTTTGTCCAATGTTCAGATTAATTCTCTGGAAATGTATGCAAATTATGCCATATTTTAACTAGATAATGCATACTTCAATATAACATATCAGAAAACTTGTAAACTATAATGTTTGCAATTAATTTGAGCCATTGTGTCTTGCCCTAATGCAATAATGGTGCCATATACTATATATTTTCAGTATATTCATATATTGAATAAATATAGGAGCTGTTGATCACCGTTACCTGTGTGTTCGAGTCGTCTGGCCAGTGCAGTTTCTCGTGTTTGCGCTGATGACTTCGATGAATGCTTGGCACTGAAGCACCTGCACAGCTCTTATTTAAGCGTGTGTTGACACTCCTTCATTACCGAGGAGGCGACAGGCTGATGAACACTCATGACACTTACAGTCCAGGAAAGTGGATCTCTTCCTTCTGTTACTGAACAAGAAATACTCCAAGAACAAACAAATCATCATGAATCACGAGCATCAGAATCAGCTCAAAATCCGTGAATCACAAAAAGCAATTAATTCATACAAAAGCCATGGCAATGAATACATTTCTGCAGCCTGAGAGGAATTACAAATCTGTTCAACAAGAATATAAGCCTTAAAAATGGCATATTTTTATTATTATTATTATCATTGCCATTTCTGAAGCCTTATAAATACTACTACTACTCATGATATAATTTTAATGATGATGATAATAATAATAAATGTGTTTTTGTTAAACAGATTTTTTAACGATTTATTATTGAAATTTCTGTTCATATGTATTGTATTAATCTTATTATTAAAATAATAATAATAATACCGATTATTATTATTATTATTAGTCTGTTTTTTTTATTAGTACCAGTTCTTGAATAGGGTAAACTAT
The DNA here is from genome assembly GCA_018155175.1 of Sinocyclocheilus anophthalmus. Lineage (NCBI taxonomy): Eukaryota > Metazoa > Chordata > Actinopteri > Cypriniformes > Cyprinidae > Sinocyclocheilus > Sinocyclocheilus anophthalmus. Next base: position 165,001 of record JADLZN010005529.1, on the reverse strand, counting down.
TTTTGTTTTATATCATCTGAAAACTTTTTTTTCATTGATATCAATTATTGTTGTTGTTTTGTTATGTTATCTAATTCACTTTTTAATTCTTTTTAAAGGTGAAGTATGTTATTTCAGCTCCACTATAGTGTCACCGCACAAAAATCACAAAAAATAGGTGTGTCCCATTTCACATATTTCTGCATTATTTTTCAACATTTTGTCGTATTAAATGGTGTATATTAAAGCACATATAACCTATAAAGCTATACCTATATTGCGCATATCTTACCTTTTGAACCTTCACACCCAAATAACAAACGCATTCACTCATGCACACATATGGACATATTAATATTAATTAAACATGGTTCCATAAAGCCCTCTGATGTTTTACATAAGGTGACACAGACGAAGAGAAACCAGTTTGACCAATTTCACAAAAACACTGAAATAGTGAAAAGGAGGGAGGGAGGGATGGGATTAGGATGAAGAAACAGAAAAGAGGTGTGCGTCCTCTCATTTTTTGCCATTATTGTCATCGGTCTGGTATGATAAGAGCCGAGTGTGTGTGAACGGGTGGGTCGATGTGGGTTATGCTGTCACATTCATAACAATTACGCCGATGATTATCAACCTTCAGTCACTCAAAGACAATATTGCCAAGCTGAAACCATCCTCTCCTTCATATGATGTTATCCACCCTAGATTTTTAAAACATATTGTTGATTCAGTTGGGCTGGGCCTAGTGTCCTTTTTTAATAAGTGTCTTTCAACTGGTGTGGTTCCTGCTCATCTGAAAGTGGCCACTGTCACACCTCTCCTCAAGAAGCCTTCCCTTGATCGGTCTGTTTTAAAAAATGATCGCCCCATCTCTGTTTTACCATTTATTTTCAAGGTTTTGGAAAAGATTGTGTTTTTCTAACTTCAATCTTTTCTTGCTGTAAATAGTCTGTTTGAGCACTTTCAATCTGGTTTCAAGGCTGCCCACAGCACTGAATCTGCCCTTTTGAGAGTGTTAACTGACATCTTTTTAGCCACTGATACGGGTGACTCTGTGGTCCTCATTCTTTTAGATTTATCAGCTGCTTTTGACACCATTAACCATTCTATATGAATCAATAGACTAGAATCTTGGGTGGGCCTCTCTGGCACAGTTCTAAAGTGGTTCCAGTCATTTTTATCTGACAGGAAATATGTGGTGAGGCTAGGACAATTTTTCTCTTCCACGGTTTCTCTCCCTTGTGGTCTTCCGCAAGGCTCAATTTTGGCCCCCACTTTATTTCGTTGTATACACTCTTAAAAATAAAGGTGCTTCAAAAGGTTCTTCAAGCGATGCCATAGAAAACCATTTTTGGTTCCACAAAGAACCTTTCAATGAACAGTTCTTAAAAGAACCATCTCTTTCTTACCTTTTATATTCTGAAGAACCTTCTTTCGCCACAAAGAACTTTTGTGAAACAGAAAGGTTCTTCAGATGTTAAAGGTTCTTTATGGAACCATTTAGACAAAAAGGTTCTTCTATGGCATCGTGAAGCACCTTTATTTTTAAGATTGTATGCTACCTCTGGGCTCCATTTTTAGAAAACACAGGGTGTCGTTTCATTTTCATGCCGACGACACGCAAATCTATTTACCTTTGTAGCGACTCAGCTCACAACAGGAAATATGAATAATTAACCATAACTAGTTATAATTAATTATGAATATTTTAGATCTGCTGTAGATATTTAGTTGACCTCTCAGGGTCAACTGTCTTGTCAATTCTAAGAACGTTAATTTCCTGGTTAAGGGAATAACTTTCTTACTGTACAATTCTACAAAAGCTTGTAGCGTAAATCTGCATGATTAGTGACTCCGGTTATGAGGAAACAATGAACACGTCAAGTGTGATACAAGTAAGGTTTTATTAACTACATAAACACTTAAACTAGTCCAACATACTACATAAACACAAACTGGTCTAACATCCTACATACACACAAACTGGTTTTTTTTTTTTCCCTTAACATACACACACACACACACACATACAGTTGGTATAGGAAAGGGTTAAAGTTTAACTCAGTACAGAAAGAGGCATAAAGAATGAATTTTATGGAACCATTTGCATATTCAGCAGATCTACACCGCGGGATACGTCAGATTCTCAGTTCAAACAACAAAAAAAAGACTTTGTAAAAGGTGTAACTGATACTTAATGTATCAATTAATAAGACTAAGTTTGATACTTGCGAGTCTCAGCTGTCTGAAAGAGATTCCTGATGCAATCTTAAGGCCCAAGATCTTGCTGAAATTTGTTGATGAAAAGAACCAGTTTGAGTCAGATAATTTTTGGTGAATGGAAAAGTCAAGGCCGAAAGAAGGCCTGGCACAATGCTTTGGTATCCTGAAGCGTTTTCTCACATCTTCATCTTAGCATCTGACCGAACCACCGACTGGGCGGGTCACATGGTGTGTCAGCTTTAAGGTCAGAGAAGATCCCCGCCTCTCAAGATGTGCTTGTCCAATGAGAAAGGCCGGTATCTCAAGTGGGCGTTTTGAGATCCTGTGGGGTTTATGGCTCTTTGTGTGGAAACATTGTACTTTAGTATCTGGAACTTTGATTGGAAATACTAAAGGTTCTCAGGGCACTAATATTTTGCCTACGTACCAACAAATAATATACTTTCTTGTTTAGATCATCAGAAGGCGAATTCATAGATACTAAACACGGTATATGTAAGGTTATATGAATGAGTGGTTTATCATAAGCATGAATAAAATAGTCTATAATACAACAGATTAATACAAAACAGCAATAATATACACAATGGCCTGAAGAATGTGTGTGTTCATTCAAAGAAAGGTTTTCCTATGAATTAATTAGAGCACAGTCCATTTCTATTCTGCCTTTGTGCCTCTTGCTTCTGGGAAATGCAGCTGAGAGTCTCTGCTCGCATTCCACAAGGTTGTAATGTCTCGGTTTCATAACACCAGTGATATCATGATTAGTTGTCATGGGGACCAGGGGGCCTGGTGTTTGCAGAAATCCTGGCATCCAGTTTATTGAGTGAGGGGACTGTGACGATTTGTTAATCTAATGAATAATTGATTTGTTAAATCAAATAAAAATTAGTGTGTCAGATTGGTCGAGACGCTACACCTTTTAGGAAGAATGACCCATTGGTGATGACTGCGCTTTCATCTTGCTTAGACGAGGTTAAATCCTGGCTCTCTCAAAATGTTTTATCTTTAAATGAAGAGAAAACTGAGGTGATCATTTTCGGTCCATCAGAAAATATGAAAGCCCTAAATCTTGACCTAGGACCTTTATCGGCTTTTAGGTCTTCACAGGTACGGAATCTGGGTCTTCTTTTAGATGACTCGCTAAAATTCGATAAGCAAATTTCTACTGTGATTGGGTCCAGTTTTCATCAACTCCGTACACTAGCAAAAATTAAACACTTTCTCACTGACAAGACTTTGGAGATGACGGTTCATGCTTTTATTACATCGCATCTCGATTATTGTAACTCTTTATACTGTGGCATATCTAAAACTCAAATTGCCCGTCTTCAAGTGGTCCAGAACACTGCCTCTAGATTCCTTTTAAAAAAGAAATAAAGGGATCACGTCACTCCGCTCTTGAAGACCCTTCATTGGCTGCCTGTTCAATTTAGAATACATTTTAAAATCGTATTATTTGGTTTTAAATCTCTGCACAATCATGCACCTGTTTATTTATCTGAATTGCTGCATCAGTATATCCCCTCGAGAAGTCTAAGATCTTGCGACCAGAACCTTCTTGTAATTCCGCATACCAGAATCAAGCGTAGAGGTGACCGTGGCTTCTCAGTAATTGGGTCTCGTCTTTGGAATGACTTGCCAGTGGAGATCAGAACGGCCCGTAGCCTGTCTATTTTTAAGTCTCTGTTAAAACCCATTTGTTTTCATTGGCCTATTAGGACTATATTCTTGCCTATTGTATTTCCTATTTGTGTTTTAATTTTCTGGTTACAGTTTTTTGTATTACTAAATTTTATGATGACGTTTCTTACTGTCTTAAGTCGCTGGGGTATATTTGTAGCAATAGCCAAAAATACATTGTATGGATCAAAATTATAGATTTTTCTTTTATTCCAAAAATCATTCGGATATTAAGTAAAAATCATGTTCCATGAATATATTTTGTCAATTTCCTACTGTAAATATATCAAAACGTAATTTTTGATTAGTAATATGCATTGCTAAGAACTTCATTTGGACAACTTTAAAGGTGATTTTCTCAATATTTAGATTTTTTTGCACCCTCAGATTCTAGATATTGAAATAGTTGTATCTCAGCCAAATATTGTCCTATCCTAACAAACCATACATCAATGGAAAGCGTATTTATTCAGCTTTCAGATGATGTATAACTCTCAATTTCGAAAAATTTACCCTTATGACTGGTTTTGTGGTCCAGGGTCACATATGACTTTAAACCAAATACTTTAGATATGCATTTTAAAATATGAGCTTTCACTGTCTACTATTCAATCATAGATAAAGGACAATTACTAGACTTTCATTCTCTAAAAGAAAGATTCAATCTAGAATCTAAGGACTTCTTCAGATATCTTCAGCTCTGACAACATTTCTATGAGAAAATTAGAAAAGGTACTGATGGAGATCCAAATAAGATTGCTTTAGTTAAAATATTCTCCTCGGCTTACAAGGCTCAGCCATTGTCGAAGACGATTACTAAATTATATTGATGGATTTCATGTCTGTACATTAAGGAAAGATGGGAGAAAGAAAGTGGTATTATCATATCAACTGAGGATTGGGAAAATATATGTAAACTACAATGGACATCTTCCCGATCTTCTTCATATTGGAGAGAATTTTGCTGGAGAAATACTGTTAGGTTTTTCCTTACTCCAAAACAGAAAAATTAATTTCTAGGCAACCCAAATTGTTGGAGACGTTGTGGCTCACAGGATGCTAACCATTTTCACATATTGTGGGGATGTCCTATCAGAAAGTTTGGAAAGATATACATAAGTTAACATATTAGAAATGATTTTGAACACAGTTTTGAGGTACTTTACTTGGACAAGGTGTCAATGGTTTCATGGGAAAGGAAGAACAAATTTATGTATAGAATAATTCTCGCTTCAAATAAAAAAAGCTCAAACTACATGCTGGTATAAACCTAATCCGCCACAAATACACGATTGGATTGACGTTGTTAAAAGTATATTTACTATAGAGAAAATTACATGAATAATTTGTGAATAACCAAAAATATATATTTGTTGACTTCTTCTATTGAAACTATTGTTTACTTATAAATATTGCATCCACATCCCTTTTCTTTTGCAAATAGTTTTTGCATAAATTGAAGATAATTTAACAAGATATATTCATCTGTTTTTGACACGAAGGACTTGTTGTTTGAGAAATTTGTAATCTCTGATTAGTGAATATATCTGTAAACTGGAAATGCTGTAAAAGTGTCAAAGGTCATAAACCGGTGTTGTGAATTGTATCTCTTTGCAATAAAAATTTTAATAAAAATTAAATTAAATTAAATATTTGTTTAACGGGAGTGAAGCTTGATTATCTGTTCAAGAGTTTTGTGGTATAATAACAGCATGTAGTTTACAAGAGTAAAATCATTCATTTTGATACAATAACTGAATACAATCTAAAGTCATATGGGGGAAAAAATGGATACAAAACAGATACAAACAATTAAGAACTTTAAAATAAGCAAAACAAACAACCAAATCAAGTCCTAACCATAAAAACTGATGAAAGCAGGGAAAATATGTGGGTTATAATCTGAAATATGAGTCTCAGATCAAAATAAACCTGTTTGTGTTTAATGATTAAAAATAAAACCTTAAAGATTCCTAAAAAGATTAATAGCCATACTTTCTTTTAATAGAGCAATGGTAATTATATGACAGTCTGATGAAACACACACCCACATATATAAGAGTTTCCACAACTCACGGCCTGAGTCATTGAAGAACTTTGGAAATAAAAAAATTAAGTCAAACTTCCTTGAATGTGCTATTAGACTTCATCTGGACATCACGCACCTGAGCAGAATCAGCAGCTGTCAAGCAGTGCTTCAGTGCACACACTCACGGAATTAAACAGCAATCCTGACACTCCTCATTGACGAATTCAACAATCGCTACTAAAGTCACAAACATGTCATTTTACTTTTTTTTTTTACATGCTGACCGTTATCAGACTGACCCATTTCAACCTGCATGATCTGAAAAATTAATAAACACTATCCTTTTAAGTTGGTTTTGTCCACCGATCCAGAGCACTTACTTTTAGGTCTGGTTCGTTTACACTATGATTTAAATCTGAATGTTCTGAACACAAACGTACCAGTTCAGTTGATTTATGCCTTATTTGATCAAAATGTATGATCACTCATGTCACCACATGACATCAGACCGTAACTCAATACTCTACTTATAATGTATAATATTAAATGTTTAATAACACATTTGTTTAAAGGGGTCATATGATGCATTATTAAAGATCATTATTTTGTGTATTTGGTTTAACAGAATATGTTGGACCATGCAGTTTAAAGTTAAAAAATGCATTATTTTCCACATAATTTACATTATTGTTTCTTCTCTATGCCCCTCCTTTCTCAAACGCTTCGTTTTCTACAAAGGTCCTCCTTCCGACAAGCGCAGTCTGTTCTGATTTTCCAGCTGACCCAGTGCATTGTGATTGTCGAACACCGCAAGCACTCGTCGGAAAATGTAACGCCCCTTACAATAATCGACAGCTCATCTTTCAAAATAAATGTAAAGACAGAGCTCGAAAGGGAACAGAGTCTCGTGACAGACACAGTGATGAATCTGGTATATGTGTGTGCAGTACACAAGCCGCGGTTAAGACAGCTGACTCTACTGGGATGTGACACTGTCTCTCTCTCTTTCTCCCATCTCTTCTCTCTGCTCGTCTCCAGCTCTCTCCTCTCTGCTCTCTCTTCTCTCGCCTTCTCCTCTCTCTCACACACATTTTGGGCGGCATTATGCTAATATTTCCACATAGTGAGGTAGATATGTGGGGGGTGTTAGAACGGGCCGTTTTAGGGGGGCGTGGCAGAGTCTTATCTTTGATAAAGAATATCGCTTTGGTTTTGAGACTTTAGTCTTTGCAACTTCAGGGATCTTATCTATGCACAAACAGCTTGTAACACTCCAAAGAGAAAGGAAAACTTGAAATCGCATCATATGACCCCTTTAAGAAAAATGGAAGAGTAGTTAATTGAAACTTATTGGCCTGTTTAGCCAAGCTCTTCATAAAAACACGCAAAACATGCTACAGGTTAATAAAATAACACGTATTAAACTTGCATTTCGTATTTGGTGATTTGTTATAAGCATTTTTGGTTTGTAAAAGATGACAATAATGTACAAGTTTGAATTTAGTTTTCGTTGCACTTACACATTTTTGACCAGAAGGTGTCGCCAATATGTGGCGTTTCGAGCGCTTTGAAACAGCAAATCATTTTGTGACGCAACTAGTTCAACTGAATCGGAGATTCAAAAAGTTCCGCTTTTTGTTACTCTTCTGAAGAAGATGGCATTCACTTGTTTTGGCAATTTATATGTAGGTCCTACCCACACAGAGAAATTTAGGTCAGAATTTTTGTAATGTTCATCCAATCTCATTTTGTAAGTGACTTTTCTTTCTGTTATAAAGGTGTTTTCTTTGGATTGTTTGCAGGGCCGGATTTACCTCTTTTCGTGACATAGGCAAAACTAATTTTTGGGCCCCCTTCCCTATATAATAGACCTAATGTTACCACCCAAGCAAACAAAAATATTTCTTAATCAGTGGAAAGTGTTTTCTATCGCAATAAGCGCTTGCGTTCAGTCAATAAAACTCGAATGTAGTTCTTAATTTGTTTGAGAATTGAGAAAGACCATTCCATTAATAGGCGCGGCATCGTGGCCACATAACCACCTCGGGAGTGCATTATTTCTCTAATAATTTTAACGGCCTGGAGTCACAATCACACATCAATTGTTCAGATTATTTGTTTCAAGACATTTGACATGTTTCTGTCCTGAAATTTCGTGTGTGTTGAACTAGCAAATTTTTTACGCACCTCATCCCAAACCTTCCGTTGCAAAAACGTAATTTTAGAGCTAATAACAGAGGCTTGAGCCATTGATATGCAGGCTAACGCGTCTGTGCATCTCTCAGCAGTATTCAGCAGCAGCGTCTACAAATAGCGAATATTTAAGTTGAACTGCTTCAAGAACCTCGCAACTGAGAAATGCGAAACTTTCATTTTTTTAATAAATTCTATTGATCAATTGTATTGATAAATTTGCGGGGCAGCCGCAGCTCTGACAACAAGTTTCTATCCGTGTCTCTGCGTGTGTGCGCGAGTGCGTGTCTGTAATGTGTGTGCATCTGTGAGATAGAATGGGAGAAAGAAAGCGTGATTGCCTTACATAAAAAAGGTTGAAGACGTGGAAATAATTTGTCATTTTTACCCTATTGTTTGTTATATTTATTTGCTCAATGTCTTCTGGGGTTTTTGGTTCTTTTACTGTTGTAGATATCCCATAGTACAACAAAAATATTATATATCTCTTCATTATGTTTGGGGCCCCCCTGGACGAGCAAGCATAGGCATGTGCCTAGAATGCCTATGCATAAATCCGGCCCTGATTGTTTGACTAATTGAAAGAGAATGTAGGAACATAACATTTATTGTGTAATGTATGTGATAGCGACTTAATCATAAAAATAAACTGGTCTAAATCTCTTTTGTTTATTCAAAGTTGAACTATAAATAGGCAAGGCATGGAAAACTATCAAAGTTCGGGGGGGGGGGATTCACAAGCTCCAAAGTTCCGATCTGAATCAAAAGATTTGCGAAACGTGCTCCGAAGCTCTGATCTAAATAATGATTTTGCGTTCCTAAGTTCCAATCTGAATGAAAAGATACGTGCTCCGAAGCTCCGATGTCAAAAGATTCGCAAACCTGCTCTGAAGCTCCGATCTCAATCAAAAGATTCACAATACACGCTCCAAAGTTCCGATCTAAATAACGATTCGCGAACCCGCTCCAAAGTTCCGATCTGAATCAAAAGATTTGTGATATAATCTCCGAATTTCCGATCTAAATAATGATTCGCAATATGCGCTCCGAAGTTCCAATCTGAATCAAAAGGTTTGCGAACCCGCTCCGAATTTCCGATCTCAATCAAATGATTCGCGATACGCGATTCCGATCTAGAGCCCTTCTAAAATTTGAAACATTGCGAGCAAGTGGATTCAATGATTTGGAAAGCTCAGGTTCACCAGCATACGTGCTTTAAACAAGTACAAGCACCATTAATACATTTTTTTACCACTTATAATATTTTAAAGCCTTTATAATTTCTCAACTCTTCAGCTGTGCAGTAAAATCATTTTAAAGATTCACTTTTTTATTCATGAAGATGGCATAAGAAATGTGCCAATTCCTGGTTGAATTTAGATGAAAATACATGAAATTATATTGAAACAGTAGAGGGGCAGTGGATCAATTACATATATATATATATAATTCTATTATAGCCAACACAATTGTATGTTGGTAGTATTGTACTTGAATTTTAGGTCTGCATCACTAATGCAAGGCTCTGTTTTGACAATAGACTCTGTAAGTGATAGAGTTGTCATTCCTGAAACAGTATACGTGGACGTTTGGTCCTCTTAGACAAACAAAAAATGTCTTTAAATTGTGAATGGATTATGTTGACAAACTGTCAATTGACAAAAAAAAAAGACCAGTTGATGTTTGGAAGTGAGCTTGTTGTAGGGATGGGCGATACTTCTTATTTTATTTTCGATCCGATACCGGTATTTTCAAGCCCAGTATCGTCGATACTGATACTTCTAAACTAAACTGATCTTTTAATTTATTAAAAGAATATAATCAGTAATTATACTCACTTAATATTCGATTTTAAAGCCGTGCTTTTTAACATTTCATAGGCCTTTTTTGTTTACACTGTCAGAAATTAAATTATTACAATCAATTACAATTATTATAATACTATAATTGTATTTTAGCCCTTTAATGGGGCAGTAACCTCAAAGGTGCAACTATACCCCTAAAAGGGAGCATATTAGTACCATACAAGTATGCATGCTTTAAGGGTAGATAAGTTACAAGGTGCACCTTTGAGGATACCTCATGAAAAATAAGCATAGTGTTACATAAGCTAAAATTATTATTATTATTATCATGGTAAATTTGTGGTTACTGCAGTTGTACTACAAATACTGTGGTTACTGTAATAAAACCATGGTTATTTTTTTGTAAAAGGCTGCCAGGCTGTTGTACTCTTAAAGGTGAAACTTTAGCATATTTTTGTCCTGGCATATTTATTAACAGCAATTACAGAACATAACATACAATCCATTTGAACTTTTAACAACCGTTTAAATAAATTTACTTGCACAAACTAGCAAATTTAAAATAAATATTACATGTACACAAAAATTTGGGGTCAGTAAGATTTGTGAATATTTTTTTTAAGTCTTCTGATCACAAGGCTGCACTATTTGAACAAAACAACAAACCAAAAAACAGCAAAATCGCAGCCATATTGTGAAATATTACAATTTAAAATATCTGTTTTCTATTTTTATACATTTTAAAAAGTAATTTATTCCAAAGCTGAAATTTCTGCCTCATTACTCCAGTCTTCAGTGTCACATGATCCTGATTGCTGATTTATTTGCTGCTCAAGAAACATTATTATATTGCTGCTGCATATTTGTGTGGAAACCGTGATGCATTTTTCAGAATTAATTTTATATATAGTAACAATGTTATGTAATGTAATAATGTGGCAATGGTTACTTAAAGGGGTCATATGATGTTGCTAAAAAGAACATTATTTTGTGTATTTGGTGTAATGAAATGTGTTTATGCGGTTTAAGGTTAAAAAAACACATTATTTTCCACATAATGTACATTATTGTTTCTCCTCTATGCCCCACCTTTCTGAAACGCGTCGATTTTTAAAAAGCTCATCGGTCTGAAAAAGCAAGGTGTGCTCTGATTGGACAGCTATCCAGCGCGTTGTGATTGGCCAAATACCTCAAAGCGTGAGACGGAAATGTTACGCCCTCACCATACTGTGATGCTGTGTCAGGCCGGAGCGACGAGACAAAAAAATTAAAACCCATTACAAACGAGGCATTTGTTGCATCCAGTGGGGACATAATTACTGATTATAATGACTTATACTGTCTTTTTACGCATTGCGTTGCATTGCGTTGCATCGCGCCGCGTAAACATAAAACCATGTCTGCATTTGTGATCGGAGAAATGACAAACAACAAGCGCTACTCCACACTGCTCAAAACTCGCGTTTGAATCATCAGTGGCAAATGATATAAGAAAACGTACTTACGTGAGTCAGAAACTGCCGGCATTTTAGTCTAACGTTACTCTCCAGGATCAGTAAACAGTCCTCATAAATGTGCCGGTGATCCACAGCATGAAGTTGATGTATTTTCCTCAGCGATCAGCACGGATCAGCTCTAGGCATGACGAAGCGGATATCGTCCTCTTTTGGAAGACCAAACAAAGTAGTTTCGCTTTCACAATGAAAAACACAGCGGCCTAGCGTGAGCGAAAGCCCTGGCTTAGCGTGAGCTGAAGCCGGGCAAGAGTGAGCTGAGGCGGCGGGGTCGAGAACGGCGGTCCCGGTGAAGGAGCGGTGAAAACGGTGAAAGCCGATCCGGCGATCCACTGAGCGAAGTTGATGTATTTCCTCAGCAAACAGCACGGATCAGCTCCAGGCATGACAAAGCGGATATCGTCCTCTTTTGGAAGACAAACAAAGTAGTTTCGCTTTCACAAAAACATACGGCGTCTGAACGACATTGCGCCGCAACAATACTACAGCGAGAATAAAAGTTACGCCTTCTTTCTTTGCGTGAACATTTGGGCGGCGTTATGCAAATCTTCCCACATAGTGATGTAGATATGTGGGGGCGTGTTCGAACGAGCCGTTTTGGGGGGTGTGGCTGACTCTTAACTTTTATAAAGAATATCTCTTTGGATTTGAGACTTTAGTCTTTGCAAATTTACAGCTCTTCTTGATGCACCAAGAGCTTGTAACACTCCAAAGAGAAAGGAAAAAAGGAAATCGCATCATATGACCCCTTTAAGATCTACTTATGCTTCTGATGCTTTTGGGAAACCGGCATCAGCCCTATTGACAAGGCACTGTGAGCCATGCGTCAGCAGCGAACGCTGTCTGTGATTGGCTGGTTCTGTCTTTCAGCATTTGCGTGTGTTCCGATGAGCAGGAGTAATGGTTCTATCCAACACAATTATTCGCTAATATTCTTAGAAGCTTTTTTTTATGCACCGAATTTCTTCATAAGTAAATACAATTAATGGTTTAAAAAATGCACTTTAGAATCGATATTTTTATGTGAGGATCGATCCTTTCGATACAACATATCGATACTTAAGGATCGATCCGCCCATCCCTAGCTTGTTTTAGATCATGCATAGTCTCGTGAGAGAACTGCTGGCGTAAACTGCTTCTGTCTTACATCAGATCAAAGAACGCAGGAGAACAGCAGGTTTACATTCATTTGAACGACTTGTGTGACGTTCCGTGTCGTGAAACTATTGGCGCTGCCTGAAAGTGAAGAAGCACATATAATACTGAGTCCTTCCTTGAAATGGAAGGCAAAAACGAAAGCGTAAGGTTGGGCTCGCGAATCACTTTTGGAATCGGTTCTATTTAATGATTCGATCGATCCGCAAATCAGACTGAATCGTACAGGTGAAACAAGACGGTCAAACACCTTACAAGTGCATTTTTTTAAACAATTGATTAATATATACACTTTTACAACTGGTGTACAATGAGTAGTACTGTAGGCTAATATTCTATGCAGGTACTTCTAAAAAAAATTTTTTTTATCGTAGGATATCTCTAATAAAAATGCTGTATATCGTGCTTTTTGTAAGTGTAACTTAATCCACTGATACATTTTATTTAAAAAAAATTAATTGCTACACTGTTAAAAGTTGTTTTAAGTAACGAACAGCTGAATCAGTTGTAAACGATTCTCTAGAGTTCGAATGAATCGCTTCAATAAAATGATTCGGACACAAATGAATCGTGTGCGTGTTAGTTTCTATAGCGTTTAAATGCCAGAAGCAGTGTATAACTTCGTTTGAAGTAGACTAATAGATTTTGTTTATATTTTATAGATTTGTTCACTTCAGATGCGTTACCGAACGGATGATTTTATTACTTTACATTAACAAAATTCGCTGTAATAATTAAGAAGATTGGCCACTTATCGTCTCGTGAAAGATGACACAGAAGGGTACCGGAGGATCAGCGACGCTGTACAGCGCAGTGGTCGCAAAGGGAGCACCTCCATCATCCGATACACGTGAGGAAATGTTAGACTTATATTACTGCTTTGTAAACTGTCGAGTGAACTGCACTGTAATTCTCTATGACTAAAACTATCAGTGATACGGTAACAAAATACTGTACTACCATGCTTGTTCGGACCATGCTATATAATTCCATATATTTTAACATGTACACATGGTATTATTTTAAATTCTTTGGAGCACAGCTTAAGCTGGTTGGCTGGTTTTCCAGCCTGGCCCAAGCTGGTTTTAGAGGGGTTTCGACTACTTGGACTACTGGGACAGCAGCTGACCAAACAACTAAAACATCAGCTTGAGCAGTTTAAACAAGCTAGCCTACATCCAGATTAAATCAGCTATGACTAGCCAACCAGCTTGTCAGTAATTTTAGTAAATATCATGGTAATCGGTGTTGGACAGTAACTAGGTCCAGTAATAATACTAGTAACTAGTAGTGTAACTAATTACTATTAAGATTTCAGTAATAATATTACAGCTACCATGCATAAAACAGCTCGTTACTTAGTTACTTTTGATGCCTCGACCCCTACTGATGTGAAATCCAACAATTCAATAATTCCTAGATTTATTTTCATAATTTTCACGACTCGCACATGCACATGAAGTCACCAGTGCACCAGGAAAGCTTGGAATATAGAAAAGCTTACATTCAGGGGATGGGAATATTGCCATTACACTGATTTTGTCATGAGAAAAGAAGATCTGGAACACCAGATGTGTAGTGTTTTTTTTTTTATGGCATTACTTTACTCTGGCATTACACAGCTTGCCCACCAACATCCCTCTGATCCCGATATAAATTATATTACTATAATTAAAAATCTTATAAACTTACGTGATTTCTTTTGATAAAATACTAAATGAAAAATAATCTTATATGGGTAACAGATCAAGTATAGCTACAATTACACTCTTAAAAATAAAGGTGCTTCAAAAGGTTCTTCAAGCGATGCCACAGAAGAACCATTTTTGGTTCCACAAAGAAGCATTCGGTCAAAGGTTCTTTTAAAGAACCATCTCTTTCTTTCCTTTTTATAATCTGAAGAACTTTTAGCCACAAAGAACTTTAGGTCTTCAGGTGTTAAAAAAAAAAAAACAAAAAAAAAAAAAAAAAAAAAAAAAATAAAAAAAAAAAAAAAAAAAAAAAAAACACAAAAAAAAAAAAAAAAAAACAAAAAATTTGAAAAAAAAAAAAAAAAAAAACACCAAAAAAAAAGGGTTCTTATGGAACCATTTAGACAAAAAGGTTCTTCTATGGCATCGTGAAGCACCTTTATTTTTAAAAGTGTATGAGAATATACACCTTTTACTTAAAAGTCACTATCAGTCACCATTGAGTGTTTGTAAAACTGACTGCGAGCCAATGTGGACTTTGGTCAAATGATTAGGCAGAAATATATAGTTAGTAACATATTAGAAGAATTTTATGGGGAAGATACACAATTACAACTTCTGTGGGGCATGAAGTAAAAGTAGTGTAACTAATTACTGTTGCCAGAAAGTAATAAGTAAAGTAATAATATTACTTTTGGAAGGAGTAACTAGTAACGAGTAATACATTTAATTTTTGGAGTAACGATCCCAACACTGATGGTAATAACGCAGTACCATAGTATCTACCAAAATATGGTATCACCGCAGTATTTTTACGTAATCTTGAAGCTAATAGACTAGATCCGGTGGAATAGATTATATGAGAATTGCCAGTGTTATTGCTTACTGTACATCAGTCCTGCATTTTATGCTACATTTGTAGTGACCAGATATTGTCATGTTATATTTATCTGTCCATTCATCCATCCATTCTCAGAACCAAGCACCAACCTGATGAAGCTGAAGAAAGCACTTTGGGATCTGATGGTCCAGTACCCTAAAGGTGTCACTTTGAGCAAAGCACGGAGGTCCTGCCCGCTCCTCCTCGACTCCGAGGTGCTGGATGGCTACGCTTCTGTCCGCCAGCTCTTGGCATCCATGCCTGATGTGGTGACACTAAAGGGACTCGGTGTCCAGACATTCCTTCTCCCCGCTGCTACTAAGTCTGGAGGATAGCCATTATTTACAGTTTTGTTATCCCACAATGCTTTGCCGTCAAAAAAAAAACAGGACACTTGACTACATGACCACAGCAGTTACTACAAATATAAACATTGTTCTCCTCAAAACTGTGACCACAGACAATAGCATTAACTAGAATAACCAGGATTTTTTATGCCACAGCATTTTTCAATGTGACCAGATTTCAATCAAGAAAAGACAGCAGTTAAAATGAGTGTATTCTTAAAATACACAATAGAAACGTTTATTGTGTTTACATCTTTGAAGACCACAAAAGCACTTAATTCTTATATGTGGTCACGCACAAATCAGGAAATAATGGTAAAATTGAGGAAGTTGTATCAACTGTGATTAGGCAACTCAGGATTTTTTTAGAGTATGATATATACATGATTATAACTTGGTATAATAGCACTGGCATATTTGAACTACACTCTACTTAAAAGGTTTTAGAAGAAGTGTTCACAAGAACTTGTAACCTTTAAATTTGTAATAAGACTTTTTAAAACTACTGTCCTTTTAAATAACATATCCTCCCAAATAATTTTTGTCCAAAGTGTTTTGTCCACTCAAATGAACAGATTGTTGTTGGCATATACAAAGTGCATACAATGATGTACATGATCCATTAATCAGCCAGTTCTACAAGTTCAAATATACACACGAACAGGGTGTGTTGCGGCTCCACGTATAATATGAACCATACCGGCAAGAAATACATCTAGGTTAGACCTGTACAGGCCTGTCTGTAATAATACCAGCTATCAAATGAGAGATGACATTACAAAAAAGTGAAAATAAATCAGTGTTACATTAGTTTTACAGCACTGAAGTAATTTATTGTGAAATCAGATGCAATATTTTACAATGATTACAGCATGTGTGTCACTTTTTCAAAACCATAACTTTTAAACTAGAGTATAATTTCTTCAGAGCTAAAACTATTAATATTGAGTTCTGTTAGAACAGCTATGGAAACTTGGAGAGTGTACTGATGGTCACTCTTTGGATCCTCTGCTGTGGCAGATGATGTCAAATGGCTCAGGAGAGCGGACTACACCGACAATCCCATTCATGTCTGGCCACTTCACACCAGGTGGCCAGGAGAAACGAATCCGCTGTAAGAGAGAAGTGATGAAGAGGAAGAGCTCCGTCTTAGCAAGGATCTCACCGAGACAGACCCTCGGACCTGATAAATGGAGATAAAACACAATCGGCATCAACCTAGTTGTGTTCGCTCTTGGTCTACTGAAGTCATAGTCACAGGTGACTCACCTAAGGAGAAAGGGAGGAAAGACTCTGGTTTGAAGAAATGTCCATTGTCGTCTAAGAAATTCTCTGGGTTAAAAGTGTCTGGGTACTTCCAGTGCTCCTTATCAGTTAAAATTGCTGTTAAGTTAGTTAATATCTCGGTGCCCTAAAAAGACAATGTTTGTTAGTGGAACAATCAAGAAACACAACACAGCCATGCTCCGTTCATTACCTTGGGAATGTCGTATCCTCGTAGTTTTGTAGGCTGAGTTGTTTCATGAATCACACCAGAGGGTACAATGTTGGCAGAGCGCTGAATCTCGTGAACAGTGGCGTATGTGTACGGTAGTTTGTCTCGGTCAATCATGCTGGGTAAGCGGTCGTAACCCAGAACCTGAACAATCTCCTCATGACATCGCTCTGTAATGAAACGAAAACGTACGAGTACGAACATTTTTCAATGTTAACATGCTAGTACAAGTAAGTTGACAAAGTGGTGCTTTCAAAACCTTGTTTTTTTAGCTCAATCAGTGGTGCGTTTGGGACTGCACTCCCTGTTTGGTATAATCTGTATCCATTTAGTTGCATTTACAGATTTTGCTATTTATTCCAACTCAGTAATTCCACAAAATTCCACATGCATGCTACAACTTTGCAACAGAAGTTGTGGGAATGAAAAGAGAATATTATAGTACAGAACTCTTCAAAGCAACAACAGACCAACAAGAGAGGCATGAACTGGCAACTTTTAATATACGCATTTGTGCATATTCAAGACATGTTGCAGCAAGTTAGACAAATTGTTTGTAAAAGGACAACATTTCATACCTACATTTACACACTTAGCAGAAGTTTCTATCCAAAGCAACTTGCAGAACATGACATGTTTATCAGTTCATGCATTCTTGAGGAATCGATCCCATCATCTTGGCATTGCTGACACCATGATATATTGTTTGAGCTACAGAATGCTGACATGCTTAAGTACCTTGTACATCTGGGTTTTGAGTCAAGAAGATGAGGCCCCATCTGATGGTGGTTGCTGTGGTGTCGGTTCCAGCCAGGAACAAATCAGCTACTGACATTACCATGTTATCCTCATGAAATGTGGAGTCCTCGTTGGACTTCTGCTGCTCCAAAGAAAATAGATAGCATTTCAGTTTAACCAAGCATATCTAGTTCCCTAGCAGCTCACTGCAATTTCACCTTGTAAAATACTGTTGTTCCTGAAAAAAAAATTATATCAACCAGTCAAGGATAGAACTGGGATTACCACCAACTACCATCAAAGAGTGGATTACACAGGGTTTGAAGTGTTTGGTCATGATGATCTTACTTTCTCAATCTCTAGCAGGTAGGCATCAATAAAGTCCCGTGGACTGTCTGGATCCAGAGTTTCTCTGTGCGTTTTGACTGCTGCCCTGATGAAAGCCTTCAACTCTTCAGCGTTCTGATAGATTTTCTGGTGTGGCCCTGGGAAATGTTTGATGATGGGAAGCAAGTTAAACACCTGGAAAAGAGAAAGGCTACATATAACTATACTGCATCAACTGCAGGAGTCTCCAGTCCTGCTCCTGGAGGACCACCTTCCTGCACAGTTTAGTTCCAACCTGTTCCAAAAGATCTGCTAGATTCTAATAATCATGAAGACGTCAAGTAAGTTTAAGAAGAGTTAGAGTTAAACTCTTCAGGAAGGTGGGCCTCCAGGGGCAGCATTGGGCATCCCTGGTCAAGTAGTTGCCTACAGCTTTATTGGGGAAGTCTAGTAAAGTTTAACTTTATGCAAAAGAGTAACAGTGCAATTCGTCGACAACCTACAGGACTGCAGACAACGAACATGCAGCTGGTTACTAAAACAGTGATGAGCTAAAAACATATTTAGTACTGTCCATACCTGTCCAACAAATGACCCTGACAGAAAGATGTTCTCCTTCACGATTTCCAGAAGGTATGCAAAGCGCTTGTTATCATAGTCGAAACGATCCCCAAACACGATGGAACAGATAATGTTGGAAACGGCATTCTGTATTGCATGTTGGGCGTCGAAAGGCTTGCCTTCAAACAAAGAAAACCATGTGTTAGTCTTTGACTGTTTTAGTCATTTAAATAGAAACTTGCCAAGCAAATGAATTCAAGTTGACATTATAGCTAGCTTTCAGAATAATACATCTGGTTTAATGGCATTTGAAGCTAGCCTGAATACTAAGGCTTGTTACCACCACAGCAACTCAAGAACACATACAAATATCTACAATGGGACCATGAACTTGAAATTCATGTCTGCATACTTCCATAATGTATCATTTTTAGGGTGCTTTCACACCTGTAGATCGATTGCTTTGTTCCGAAACAGGAATTCAAATTATTACAATGTTGCTTTTTATTCTTGGAGCGGTTTGCTTTCACATGGCAAAGTTTCTAAACGGACCAAATTTGTTAATACAAGTCACGCGCGAGTAAACTGTTCTCTCATTGGTCAAAGTTCCACGGTTTATTTTCCGGGATTCCACTGAGCCGTCACGCATGTCATCCGTCAGGATGGAACGATAACAGCTTTGCGGGCTTATTGTTGTTTTTTTTTGTAGCTGTCGTTATAATAATTTATCATTTTGAGCAGGAGTCCAGGATTGATCGGGAAAACATTTTTAAAATGCACGTACAAAGAAGAGAAGTAAGACGGCATTATAAAACAAAGTGTGCTTTGATTTTTGAATGGCAAAGACGTGCTCACCCACAGACATTCACAGGTTCATTTTGAGGTATTAGCAAAACAACAAAGCTGATACTTTTCAGGGAACTTACGTAATTACCCATGATACATTGTGATATAGCCTGGTTCGTTGGTCCATTGGATCGGATTGCTTTCTCACTACAACCGAACCGCTACAGAGTTCGTTTTCAATCGAGCGGTGGGGCGAGGCGAGACCACCTCGTTCAGGCGATCTCGGACCGATTGTTTTGGCGCGGATCCGAGCGCAATTGCCGTGTTCACATATACCCAAACGAACCGAGCAAAGGGGGGGAAACGTGCCAGGTTCTGAAACTACAGGCCAGGTGTGAAAGCACCTTATGTTTAGACTCAACAGAAATCAGATGGAACATGATTGATGGTTAGAGTCGGACTTGTAACCCGAAGGTTGCGGGTTCGGGGGGGGGTCGAGTCTCAGGTCCGGCAGGAATTGTGTGTGTGTGTGTGTGTGTGTGTGCGCACTTGGATGGGTTAAATGCAGAGCACAAATTCCGAGTATGAGTCACCGTACTTGGGCACACCCGTCACTTCACTTTGACTACAATAAGCCTAAATATTGAAAAACACATTCAAACAGAAACTAAAATCATCAATAACCTTCCGATTTGAGCATTTCAAGAACCAGGTAACTGCCTTCCTCTGTCACACGGTCCTCTACAGACTTCTTCCCCAGACCAAAGTTTCTGAGCATTTGCAGAGCAAACCGTCTTTGCTGCCTCCAGGAGTGACCAAATGTGGCCATTAAGATACCTGAGAGAGAGAACAGAGTTATGAGGAAATAGACAAGTTGATTAAAGACAGACAACATAAATGGATGCAGCAGACTGCTTGAGGTCCGAATCCAGACCGCAACCACATTTACATGGTCTCGAAGAAGTTTCAAGACTAAGACCTCAAGCTCAAGACTCTAACTTCACTGGCTGGTTGCTCAACTGATCAAGACCAGCTTCAACCAGATACAAAAACGCTTTTTCTATTTGATCAAAATGTGGATGTACAGCACCAATATTCTACAACACCAATTCATTTTTGGTATAGTGTATTACTGACCTAATCCATCAGTGATCCAGATAAGAAGTGGTATATGTGGCCTTCCTGAAAAAGATGAAGCATTTTGGACCAGGGCTTCCTTCACGAGCTGGATTGTATTGAGGAATATCGCTGGCTTTCTCCCTAGATACACAGTGGTCATCTCTCCATACTGAGATAACTGCTCAGAGAAGATATCACAGCACTTCAACACAACTACAGTGGCTTAGACATAGTCTCACCTGTGAATGAAGTCAACGTAGCGTTTACATTTTACAGAGTAAACCTTTCCACAAAAACAAACCCTTTATACTCAAAGCAAACACTCACCGATCTTATGAACTCCATTGGGTTCTTCAAAAAATATGGTATGGTTCCCACAAAAGGCAGAGGTCTGGGACCAGGTGGAGTTTGAGCTCTGTAGGAATTAATCCTGAAGATCTCAAACAGAACTACAAAAATAAAGCCCAGAGACAGAGCAATGCCAACAGAGGCCAGGTCTAACTTCATAAGAGTCGTCCACATGGTGACAGATTCATTCCAAGAATGACATGAGCAGCAAACGACTGTGAGCTTTATAAAGACAGAGCGAACATGGGAGAAGACAGTGGGAGTAGGAGTTTGAGGTGATAGTTCATGTCATCCACTACCATGAGGTTGATTGTGTACACTAAATCTCAGCACAGCCAATGGGTATTCTACAGCCTAATCTTGTCTTTATTAATGGGATTATGCAAGAGCCCTGGAAAGGTGTGTAAAGATGACTGTGAAATGATAGCAAAGGCCACTGGCGATTCCCCTCCCAACATTCCTTATGCTATTTGCTTAGTCTTGTGAGAATATTTATATCATTGTAATTTTATATACTAATATTTACACATTTGAACTCCATTGTACGTCAAATGTTTCAGAAGAAATGTTCACAAACATTTGTAACCTTTACCTTTTTTACAAATATAATTTGATAAAATATCAAATGCATGTATAAAATATACTGAAGGTTTGATAGTCAAAATTCAAATGAAAACTTTTAATATAGCACAATAATACATTAACTCAACCAGTTCAACCATTTCAAACATGCTGTGACATCTCAGTGAGTGGTTAGACTGCAGGTGATTGGCTGACGTGGTTTTGCACCTGGACTAAATCAACGTGCTTTAAAAGGGATTTGTAGAACAATAGTTGTGGGAACAGTTGCTTGTTGTTGGCTTCTGTGTCTTCTCATGAGTCTGCCGGAGCGCTCACGGGATATGGAGGTTACGGGAGGGTTTGCTGCGGCTCCACTTGAATTCAAGCCATGCCTGCAAGATATAAATCCGGTTTACACCTGTACAGGCCTGCCTGACTGTTGTATTATTAGCAGTCACATGAGAGATTAGATCATGAGAGAAAAGCTTTACAGTATTACAGTGGTATTACAGCACTTCAGTCATTTATTGTGACAGCAGATTCTACACTTTACAACAAATATATACACGACATGCTTTTTCTAAACCATAACTATTAAATTAGAATATAATTATTTCAGGGTTAAAACTATTAATATCAAGTTACAGAGCTATGTCTAAAAACACAGATGTGAACTTTGGAAACTCCACTGTCATCTAAGAAATTATCTGGGTTAAAAGTGTCTGGGTACTTCCAGTGCTCCTTATCAGTTAAAATTGCTGTTAGCAATTATCTCGTTAGAAACAATAGTTAGTAACTATATAAAACATAAGTTAGTAAATATCTCGGTGCCCTAAAAAGACAATGTTTGTTAGTGGAACAATCAAGAAACACAACACATCAATGCTGAAACACATTGCAGCAAAGAGTTGTTTCATGAATCACGCCAGAGGGTACAATGCTGGCACAGCGCTGAATCTGGTCAACAGTGGCGTATGTGTACGGTAGTTTGTCTCGGTCAATCATGCTGGGTAAGCGGTCGTAACCCAGAACCTGAAGAATCTCCTCATGACATCGCTCTGTAATGAAATGAAAGCTGCAGTGTGAAGGTTTTTCAATGTTCAAATGCTAGTACAAGAAAGTTACTGGAAGGCTAGTCTCGCGTAGCCAGACCTTCAGACTGACGGCTGAAGGTCTGGAATCCATGGCAGCTTTCATTGGCCAAGACCCGCCCATGAGGCCGTCAAACAACCAATCACAGTTTGTTCAATTCATCGTCACATGTCGGGGCCTGGAAATGTCGCCACAATAACAGACCGGTGTGTAAAACTCTTGGACGTATTTTAAAGATTCTATGCCGCAAACTTTAAAATTTTCACATACTTTTGAAAATCCAGCGTTTAGTTGATCCTGATAAGCGCTCATTGTCACAGTTGTAAACCCGATGGCTTTCTTCTTTCGTGAGGGGGTTTGGCGGCACAGCATCTTTGATTCCAGGCGGAACGTTAAAGAACGCGACACCCACGTCTCCCGGAAATCCTGTATAATTCAACCAATCCGATGACGACTTCGAAACTCCTGAAGTGTTTCCACTTTTGTGTGTCATATGCATCAGACGTTTAGCCAACGGTATGTGGTACGTCTGAGGCTGAGACTACTGGAAGGCTGACTTCCTGAAAAGTTGACACTGTGATGTTTACAAAACCTTATTCTTCAAGCTCAACCAATAGTCAATTTGGGATAGGACTATCTGTTAGGTTCAATGGCAATCTATATCGACCTAGTCGTGTTTACAGATTTTGAGATTTATTGCAATTAATCAATTACATTTGGCCACTAGAAAATATAGTTACTGGAAATAAAGTGACTTACATAGCATGCAAGATATACACGTATCAGTTCACAGATTCCAGAGGAATCGATTTCGGCATTGCTGGCACCAAGCTCTACTGTTTGAGCAACAGAATGCTGACAAGCTTAAGTACCTTGTACATCTGGGTTTTGAGTCAAGAAGATGAGGCCCCATCTGATGCTGGTTGCTGTGGTGTCGGTTCCAGACAGGAGCAATTACCATGTTATCTTCATCAAACGTCGAGTCCTTATTGGCCTTCTGCTGCTAGGAAAACAGAAAGTACCAACTTCCTGCAGTTTTACATTCCAACCTGTTCCAAAACACCTGCTAGTTTTTAATAATCCTGAAGACCTTGCTTAGTTTTTTCCAAGTGAGGTAAAGAAGAGTTTGAGCTAAACTCTGCAAGGAAGTTGGACCTCCAGAAGCAGGACTGGACATCCCCGGTTAAGTAGTCCCCATTGTTACTCACAGCCTTACTGGACCATCATATTATCCTTGATGGTTTAAACAAGCAAATGCATCATAAAATTGGAGACAGCCTTGATGCAGGCAGTGTTGATGATCCAACAACACTGATGTCAAAATTACAGCAATTTATAGTGACAAAGCAACAGGAATGCCAACTTTCAAGAAGTTGAGGTTTTGATGCAGCATGGGTGACCGCTGGTAAAGTTTAGTAGGGTTTAACTTTTATCAAGAGTAATAATGCAAAGTGTCGACAACCTATGGGAATGTACACAATTAAGAGAGATCCACCTTCTGATCCAACTGGATAATAGCTAAGAACATTTAGTGCTTGTTCATACCTGTCCAACAAGTGACCCTGACTGAGTGATTTTCTCCTTCAGGATTTCCAGAAGGTATGCAAAGCGTTTGACAGCTAGCGGTTGAAATTTGTACCAAATTCAAAATATTGTCCCCCCTCCCCCCTCAGACTCTATGCTCAAGCGGGTTGCCAGATTTAGGACACGAACGCAACAGGAATGAGCGCAATTTACAATGGAAGTCAATGAGCCTTACACTGTAAATTAATGAGTTGTTTTATCCTCATTCTAATATGCCTCTGTTCATATGACGTTTTAGATGGATGCAGAGGATTTTTAGGTCAGGTAGAATCATTTGCTAGCTTCTACAGCTGCAATACGCTGTGTTCTCCATCAACTGGCAACCCGGGGTGTGGAGATACTACTGGGTAAATTGGCAGACCAAAACAAAACCAGACCTTCCGCCAGAATAAACACTTCAAAGAATAACTGGCTGTAGCGTTGATTTTCAGAGACAAGTATGTGAACTTGGCATGTTTCCGAAATATCTGCAAACACATATTATAGTAGTAATGCTTTAGTACAGTCAAAAATACATACAGCACCTTTAAAATTTGTATGTACATTTTCAAATTCACTGTCAGTACTCCACAATGTATTACTGACCGTATCCTTCAGTGGTCCAGATAAGAAGTGGTATATGTGGCCTTCCTGAAAAAAAATTAAGCATTTTGGACCAGGGCTTCCTTCACGAGCTGGATTGTATTGAGGAATATCGCTGGCTTTCTCCCGAGATACACAGTGGTCATCTCTCCATACTGAGATAACTGCTCAGAGAAGATATCACAGCACTTCAACACAACTATAGTGGCTTAGACATTGTCTCACCTGTGAATGAAATCAACGTAGCGTTTACATTTTACAGAGTAAACCTTTCCACAAAAACAAAGCCTTTATACTCAAAGCAAACACTCACCGATCTTATGAACTCCATTGGGTTCTTCAAAAAATATGGTATGGTTCCCACAAAAGGCAGAGGTCAGATTAATTCCAAGACAGGAATATGTGTTATACATATTTTTATGTATAAAAATACATAAAAGCAACACATCAGCGTGTTGGTTTGCTTTTTCTTTCTTTATTTTTTTTGGTCTTTTCTTGATTTTTTTTTCTGGTCTTTTTTGTCTGTTTTCTTGGTTTGCTATAGGGAAGTTTTTGGCACTACATCATTTTCTTATTGGGTTATGTTATGTTTGATTTTCCTATCTAAAGCCTTTTGTCCTTATGCAAGCAAAATAGGAATACTGCTAATAAAAATAAAGTGAATCAATTTTAAATCCTTATTTTACACAAAAAATAAAAACACTTTTTTTTTGGACCCCTCCAAAAATAGGGGTATTAAAATATTTGACATTTTGTATCACAAATCAATGTGATGATACACACAGAAATAAAAGGAAAATAAGACATAAAAACTGTACAAAAAAAGATAAAATTCATTTTAAAAAGTTTCCAAATCACCAAATCATGCCAAGTTAGTCTCTTTTTTTCTATAAGGACCTTGGGCATTGGTTTACAAAGTAAAGTGTCATTTCTTCTGCTGAATGTAGTTGAGATTGCCATGCCGGCCATGTTGAATAAGCGGGTAATGTTGATTTGCCACTAGAGAACCTGCAAGAAATGCAGAAAAAAAAAACTGTTATGAGTGGAAACTTTTTATTTATTAGTGTGCATCTGTGGAATATAAAAATCAGAGAGAGGAATATTCAGTTAACTTAAAAGACCATTAATAACATGTTGAATGAATCAAATGATTCCTTTCAATACACAGGAACAGCAAATATGCTTGAGGGAATGTCATAAAAAAATTAATTAAAATGTCATATTTCATCCCAAAGTCAAAAGAAAGTAAAATAAACACTATTCTACATAAAGAGAATGAAGCCAACTTTTAGCACCATTAAATTATTTTGCATTGTGACAAAGATAATTAAGCATGATTCACCTACCAAAAATATCTAATATTAATATAATATTAAATTAAAAAAAAATTACAAATGTTTTTCTTCCACTGAATTTTTTTTTTTTTTGGCCACTCATAACTGACTTAAAATTTACCAACATTTTATATATATATATACAATGTTGGTTTGCTTTTTATTTCTTATCTGCTCTTTTCCCATCTGTTTTTTAATTTGCTATAGGAAAGGTTTTTGGCACTACATAACTGACTTGTTGGATCTTAAAGCTTTTGTCCTTAACCAAGTAATACAGCAAAAATAGCATGAATGAAAATAAAATAAAAAAAATTGTTTTTGTTGACAATGGAAAATTCCATATACACAAGGTTTGAATGTTTTATTTTCAACATGTCAGACAGATAGGACAGCACTGGTACCTTGTGAGATGAAGGGTTTGTTGGGCTGCTGCAGGTAGGGTGGCAGACGGTAGGGCATGAAGGATGGAGACAGCGAATACGGAGCAGCACTGCTGTGCTCCCAGGGCCGAGAGCCCTGAGTCACACCGCCAAACTGAGACGGGAAATTAGGATCTGAGATGTAGAGAGAGAACAGTGAACACACGGCTCTGTACTAACAGAGAGTAAAACAACTAACACAAGAACTCAGAACCATTCAAATGTCACTCAACCATTATGAAACCATGTCACCTTCCTTATTTATACTAGATTTAAAAAAACAAGATATTCATTAGACTGTGATTTCAAGGGGTTGCAGGTGAAGCGGCTCTAAAAGAGGACAAGCAATCCAATAAATCCAGTTCCCAGTGTTTAGTCTAACAGCTGTGGAGTCACCCAGTGAACCCAAAACACCTGTGAGACTTACCTGAGCTCACAAAGAGACACTGCACTGATTTCACTCATCTCTGAAAACATTTTCATAAAGCTTAAATTTCCATAAGGATGTTGCCTTAGAAAGCACCACGTGAAAGTGTGAGCACCACGTGTGTGTACCTGTCTTGTTTACTGTGCCGTTCCCCACAAGTGGCCCCGGATTGAGATGGTGATTGTGCCAGGGGTGCACCCTTTCTCGGGCCGGGCCGCCGCCCACTCCACCAGCCACCCGCCCCGTCGACGGCTGAGCAAATATGATGCTGGGGTCATTCAGGTTCATGGGGGCGGGGCTCAAAGCTGGCCCGCCTCCAGTCCCGCCTCCACCACCCCGGATGGCAAACTTCAGGCCAGGAGAGGACGGGTGGCCGGAGGCGGTGGAGGCCCCAGAGCCCTGGATGAGAGGGCCGTGGATGGGCCAGGAGGCAGAGGTGAGGGGCGGCTGCTGGGGGTGGGCAGGCAGGAGGCCCAGCGCAGAGAGCCCGGCGTGGTACGGCCCCGGGTGCGAATGGGGGAAGCTGAAGATGGGAAGTTGGACCTGTGGAACCTGCTGCAGTTGGGAAGGTTTGGAGGTAGAGGATGCAGAGGAAGGCTTGCTGTTCTGCGGAGAGACGGACGCCTGGCTGTAGGGAGACGGCTGAGGGGAGTACGGAGGAGTCTGACGCGTATCAGACTGGATGGAAACAGACAGAAATAGTGTCAGTTCATCCAAAAACGAATGTATGAAAATAAATTCTGTTGCTGGGTGATATTGAATATTTACAATGACTTTTTTGGCAAACAAAACCTTGGATATCACAATCTCAATACGCTTTTCATACCACTACCATGCCAATATCTGAAAATATCAGTGTACCGTGGTACCATCACAGTAGTTTTTGTAAGGTTTCTCAAGTCATCGTGCATAAGCAGTGTAAAAGTTTCTAAACACTTAGTTTCTTTAGTAAAAAAACGTAATTACTAAAAATAATGAAAGGGGTGGTAAATCAGCTATTTTCGAAGGCTTGATTGTGTTTATGGGGTCCGTTCTCCTAAAAACGGTCTTGACTTCCTGGTTGCTCCCTCAGAAATACACAATGGGCTCAGATTGGTTAGCTGTTCCAGTGTGTTGTGATTCGTTAACCATCTAGTGCATGTTGTCCGGAAACGTCACGCCCCTTAACATCACCGGTTGTTGTATGTGCTCCGGTGTATGGTAAACAATGGCGTCAATATTGCTTTATCAATTTGAGGCCGAATCAGACCCAGAGAATATCAGTGAAGAGGCTCGAGCAGAACCTGTGCAAGCACAGCTCTTACAGGACGTTTCAGAACGCTTTGTAGATATGCTGTTATTTGTAAATGCTATGTTAGCTTTTGATATACGGCTTTACAGCAACATTACACACTAACTGAGTTAAAAAGTTAAATACAAGGACCCCTTTGAGATTTATAATTTATATAAGAATTATACAGAATTATATCTTTCTTTCTAAAGTTAAAGTTTTCTTAGTTTTTTTGTGAAATTATTTTACTTTCTAAAATAAATACTTCAATTAAAATTATAAAAAAATATATAAAAGGAAATATAAATATAAACTCACATATACAATCAATATAATGACTAACATATTGGTTATTTAATGAAAATTAATAATAAAAAAATTTATGAGAAATATAGAATAGTAATATAGATTACTTTATATATACACTATTATTTGTACCATTATAAACAACATTATAAATACATACATCAGCTATATACATTAGTATATATATATAGAATATATATACTGAAAAGTACTTACTTAAAATTTAAGGAGAAATGTATTATTATAATTAAAAATAAAATATAATGTACTAATATAAATCTAAATAAATATCATATGACTTAAATAAATAAAAACTTTTTTATTTATTAAAAATTACAAAAATACATAATTAGATTAATTATAACTATAAATAAATAATACATAGATAAATTTAAAAAATAAACCAGATTTTTACTATATTTAGTGACCAGTATTTTAAATATACTTGGCAACAATAAATAATTGGTTCAAATTATTTGGTCGAAGTTTCATTTGACTGGCAAAATAAATTAATTTCAAAGCACATAATAAAATACTGAGAAACATCAACAACTAAAAGGCAATGGACGTCTATCATCCAGCCGCAGCTGAGAGCAGAGGGTTTAGGTCCTCACACATTCAGAGGGCTGCCTGTGCCGTCCGCCCCGATCCTGGACTGAAGCACCTTGAGGAATGGGGATGGACTGAGAGCTCGCCATGGCCCGGACCATGTGAGGTACTGGGAAAAAAACAGAGTAATCACAGTCAAACGCTCTTATATACTGCCCCCTACAGGACACAGACAGGTCAAGAATATAAAAAAAATAATTGCATAATAAAATCAGCGATGACAATACAATATAAATGACTGACTATCAAAGTCTATACCTATCCACCAAATAACTGTCTACTTTGTTGCCACATGCCTTTCAACTCAATAGCCATTATAGGTTAATAACTAGAACAATCAAGAAAGTATAGAATACAGAAGTTCATGAAACTACAGTAAACAGTAAAGCTATTATTTTGGTTCATAATCATAAACACACTGGTTTGTAGCGTAAATAGCTTTACTGTTATTTACGCTACAAACCAGTGTGTTTATGATTATGAACCAAAATAATAGGATAACAAATACCAAAAAGTTTATGCCTTCTTTCTTTGCGTGAACATTTGGGCGGCGTTATGCAAATCTTCCCCCACAGAGACGTAGACATGTGGGGGGTGTTTAAACGAGGCATTTTAGGAGGGCGAGGACGAGTCTTAACAGACAAATTATCTACTATAATATATATATATATATTATAGATACACACACACACACACACACACAACATATATGTGTGTGTGTATAAATATATTATTCTCAGGCAGGCTAGGTATGCTCTTCTTCGCATATATAGTATAGCTACAGCAAATAATCCCGGCTCAACCACTTCATGTCTAGTCATTATAAATATATACACTATTGAGTTGGATTAGTCACTGTCTATGTGTGCTTGAGCGACACTAACTTGTGGTATGCACCGCATGGTTCACGTACTCTAGTACGAGCTTCATGACTGCCCTGACAAAACATACAAGGCACTGAGAAGTTAAGCATGAGCTAGTGCCTGGTCACGGAAACCTGACCTCATTGATTCAGAGTACCCTCAGCTGGGAAAGAGTGTTGGCCGTGAGTCACGTCTAGCGGACAGCTCTCAGGGCAGCGCGGCACTCACTTGTTGTAAACCACTATCATCTGCACAGACTGTTAAGCTCTTCGAGGTCTCTCTCTGGGCTCCCTGTCCTCTCCCTGACATCATCCTCGCGCGCGTTCTCAGTTCTTCATTCTGAAACAAACAGATCAGCTAAGCACTTGCCCCAGGTATTATTGCTGTAAAAAGTAATAGTTTCTGCATGTGTAAACAGGGCACCTGCGCCTCTTTGGGCAGTCCTTCATATAGTGGCCGATCTTCCCGCAGATCCGACAGCAGCGGTCATTAGGAGCCAGTTCACCATCCGTCAGCACCTTTGAGTCAAAGAAGTAATCCTGACAGAGAGACAGAGACACGAAGATGAAATGAGACCTGAAATGAAGGTTAAAATGGCGCTCCGGAGCAGTTGTCTCTTGTTCCTCTGGTCCGTGATTGGGTCTACTCACGCTGTGACTCTCGCGAGACTCTGTTCCATGTTAGTGTGCTCTGGTGTAAAACTTTTTTTCTCTGTTCCCTCATTTCCGGCCCCCTCTTTCCCCCCCCTTGTTCGTTCTGTTTCTGGTGCCTTCCCACGTAATTGTACTTACCTGCTTCCCCCCAGTTTGTATTTGAAGGTTTTCCTCTTCATGATGAAGTTAGTCACTGTGTACAGAGAGGACAGAAAGAACATAAAGAGTGAGACATAATCAACCGTATATTTACTGAAAGGTGTGGAGCAGGATAGATTTGCTTACTTTTGCGAGAAACACCAGCCCCAAGATTGTGATTCAAGTCAAAGGGATCTGTTAAAAAAAAACAGTCATGTAAAAATAACATATTCAAGGGTCATGCAACGTTTGTTTGGTTGAAAATATTGCAAAATATCAGAATTCAAACTAAAAGCATCACATTTAGTGAAGTCACCTCAACTTCTAAAGAAAAAATTATAAAAAAACAGATTTTATAATATTAATAAAAAATGTCCTATATATATCTAATAATATATATAACACAACACACAACACAACACCCACACACTCATTAAACTTATTACTACAAAAAATATTAGACTACGAGTTTATGTAAAAAAAAGTATATAAGTTAATACTCCAAGTATTATAATGATTGATTAATAATATAAAAAAATGTAAATACCTTTTTTTTTTACTGTATTTTAGAGCATTAAACATTTTAAACATACTTGGAAACACTGGATGGAATAACAATAAAATACAAGTACAAAATTTATTAAATCTATTAAACAATTAGTTTATAACTGTTTTTATGAAGCAAGAAGACAGAATCTAGAGAGGCTGAATTAAAAAAAAAAAATAAAAAAAAAGAATGAATACCCTGAATAAATACTGATCTCTGAATTTTGTTGCATTCAGAACAATTAAGAGAAATCAAAGATTGCGCAGTCCTAATGAGCGTTTCAAACCTTCGATTGCGATGCATTTGGACGTCCACTGTTTCTCAAAGGTGGTGAGGCGTTTGCGCTGGCGGATGGAGATGACGTACTCTTTAAAATCAAACTCTTCTGTGTAGAAGCGCAGCAGGCCGAGCCATAGCTCCCCGACTGTCTCCTTATTGTGATGGAGCTCCGGCAGACACCGCCGCTGGACACCAGAAACACACACCTTAACTGATGCATGCTGAGTGCACTTCAGAATGCATCGGGCTTTACAGTCTCCAAGTGTATAAATGATCAATATTAGAAACTAAACGTGTATCACGTTCAGTGAGGTTGACTAAATATAATATATAAAAAATACATAGAAATTACTTGTTGTTGTTTTTATTACAGGGACAATGCATATTAATAAACATTTCTGTCAATATGCCAAAATTAGCCAGAAGGCTATTTTCACAGGGTTGTTGTTGTCGTAATAATACAAATTGTTGATAACAATACTATCAGTTAATGATTTCTTATGTATTTAGTGACAATTAAAAAAAAATTGATTAGTAATATTATAAGAAATAATACAAACAAAATATATAAATAACTTATTTTTAGGGTTGCACCGATATGAAAATTTTGGCCGATACTGATAACCGATTATTCTTTATTTTTGATAACCGATATGTTGGCCGATAAATATATATCCAAATTGTTATATACTTTTTGAGAGCCTGATTACAAAAAAAGGTCTCATCATAAAAGCAACATCCCAAACACTTCAACATAAGCAGCCTAGTTTGAACGGTGAACGTTTTAAAAATATTTTTACTTTCCCATTACCAAATTTAGTCATAAAGTCTTACAAATAAATAAAATGATGCATAAATAATGCAAACAAGTCACTGGACAACATAACTTGTGTGTAAATAATCAAAATGCATGTGCCATGGATAAATAAAACGAAATAGCCTCCGCACGAACAATAATGAAATTATTTTAATTAAAACATATTGTTGATGAAAATAATAAGAGAAAAAATACAAGTGGTTGTTATTATTAAAAATGTATCAATGATTTTGAAAAAGTAAATTAATACCACTGTTTTAAATAGCAGACGTTTGAGCTGCGCGTGCTGAAGCTGAAGAGCTGAATGAACATGATAAACTGAAGCGTTTTGCTGGCAGCTTATTTAACTCAAAAATGCATCCTGAGATTAATATTAATAAAACAAACATAATATTACAATTTATATATGTACAAAATGACGCAGTTATAGCGTGCTATAGTCAGAATGTGTGATCATGTTGTGGATGCGCTCTTCCCATAACAACACGCTAAAACACAGCAACTAAACCCAAAGAATACACAACGTTTTATTACAATAATGTTCTCATTAGAATGTTATATACACAACATTCCCAATCATAGTTATTAATGTTGTGCACTGCTGTTTGAGCTGCGTGCGCTGAGCTAAAGACGATCACCGGTAAACTGAAGCGCTCTTAACTTAACCAAACGCATTCTATATCAGATAAATCAGATATACATCAAATAAACAAAATATTACAACGTACAATTGCACAAAAAGCTACAAACGAACAGCGCGCATCTGAAGTATCTCTGAAGGAAATAATGAATTATTTATCGGCTTAAAGATATCGGCCAAATTTTCTTATCAGGCCGATACCGATAACAAAAAATGAGCATTTATCGGCCGATACCGATATGGTGGCCGATATATCGTGCATCCCTACTTATTTTTCTTTGCATATTTAGTGAAAAGTAATTAAAAAAATATTAGATTACTTAGTATTATAATTATAACTAACAAACATATATATACTATCAGTAATCATTTTTGTGTGTATTTAGTGGCAAGTAATTACTAAAAATAATTAAATTACTTAATATAATTATCAGTTATTGTTTTTCTGTGTATTCAGTGACAAGCAAGTATAAAAATAAGAAAATTACTTAATATTATAATTATAAATAAAATAAACAAATACATACTTCATTAGGATTGTCTTGATTTTTTTTAGTAAATTACTTGTAACTAAATAAAGAAGATCCATAACTGATGTCGTATTTGTTATATTATTTAACTTATAATGATTAAGTAATCTTAATTATTTTTGTAATTACTTGTCTCTAAATAACAGATGATTTATGATTATAAATGTAAATAATATAAAAATAATTTGAGCATTTTTATTTGTGTATTTAGTGAAAAGTAAATATTAACATGTTAATATCTAATAAATAAGTTAAAGTAAATGTATAAAAATGGATACAATTTTAGTAGAATGAAACCTCTTCAACGTTCTGACTCAAACAAAAATGTCTTGCTCAGAAACAATCTCAAATCAATCCCACTCACTAGCTCATCAAGGTCATCGAAGAAGAAAGCGTTCCAGCCGTCCACCATCCTCTGAGGAACAGTGCTCCCATCGAATATCTGCAGAAGAGCACAAGTGGTGCAGATGTGTGATACTATCAGTGCACCATGGTACTGCCACAGTACTTCTGTGTAAGTGCTTTGTACCTCTTGTAACACAGGGATGACTGGTGGTTGTTTCTGTTGTAAGAAATACAGCACCATGAGGATGTAAGCATAGGAGGACAGACTTCCTCTGGAGGCGTCGCCAATATCACAGCGCTGCAAAACACACACATTTACATTTTCCCCTAGTGTGCATGTAGTCAATACTATGACTTTCCAATAGACTGACAAAAGGATAAAAATGTAATGAAGAGGGCAGTGACAGGGTACAACAATGGCATGCATCTGTCGCGAGCGATAATGTGGGTGACAATAAGCCACAGACATTTATTGGATAGCATAGATCATGTTTGCGACGTTCTTTTAGCCGCTGGAGGTAGTTAGAATGGTCTTGAGCCTTTCCTCTGAATAGATCAGCCCTCCATTCAACACGGTTTTTCGCTGCCTGGGTCCAGGAGTTGGTTGGTATGATAGACTCAAAAATCTATCAGATCTCTTTTCAGTACATCTTTATACCTCCGTTTAGGCCGTCCAACAATATGGGTACCCTTCTTGAGGACACTGTGCAGAATTGTGTGGGGAATAGGGGAAGGGGACATTCTGGTCACATGACCTGAAAGTCTGAGACGAAAAATGTTTAGGCGGGAGGTGTTTCACTTTTTGTCACTTTAAACAGATTGACATTTTATCCCTCCAGGTCTTACCAAGTATAAACCTGAGGCATCTAGTGTGGAAGGCACTTAGCAGACTCTCTCGATACCTGCATTCAGCGACACACAGCAGGATGCTCAGAACTCATGCTTCATATACTCTTACTTTGATGCAGACAGATGCTTATTCCACCATACACGATTTGTCAAACGCCCAAAAAAGTAAAGGCCGCTTTCCCCAACCTGACTAAAATCTCATCGTCTGGGGTAGTATTGCGGGTCACGGTAGATCCAAGATATGTGAACTTTCCCACATCATCGAGAACTACATTTTTTTTTACTGAAAACTATGTGTGTTGGCAGCAAGTGACATAAGGCCTGTTTACACCTGGTCACTTCATGCGTTTTCTCTGATCAGATATCAATCTGATTTTTTACAACTCTATCATTTACACTTGGCTACATAAACGTATCTCCGCAAAACAGATATATATCCGATCTTCAATTCCAACGCTATATGCAAATTTAATGGAGGTCACATCAAAGAATGCACCAGATTGGCACTGCATTTTATTCATCATCAGCTAATTTCAAGATCAAAGACCGCAACAGGAGAGAGAGCGGCATCAGTACTGGAAAGGTAAGTTACTTGTAAGTTAGTCTTAATACTTTTAATGAAGATGATTGTGTGTTAAGAGTCCGCGACTTGTTTCATTTGTGGCAGTTTGTGCATCGGCTCGCTGAAGAAATACTCAGCTACTCATCTGCAGCGATGCGTGTTGCATTAGCGCGGTCATATCTGACTATGACGTCATGTAGGCTATAACACGCTCTCTCACGTTTATTATTTTAAAGGGGTCATATGATGTTGCTAAAAAGAACATTATTTGGTGTATTTGGTGTAAGGAAATGTGTTTATGCGGTTTAAGGTTCAAAAAAACATTATTTTCCACATACTGTACATTATTGTTTCTCCTCTATGCCCCGCCTTTCTGAAACGCGTCGATTTTTACAAAGCTCATCGGTCTGAAAAGCGAGGTGTGCTCTGATTGGCCAGCTATCCAGTGCGTTGTGATTGGCCGAATACCTCAAGCGTGTGACAGAAATGTTACGCCCCTAGCATACTGTAATGCCCCCTGGACATTTTGTTCTGCAGTGAGGGGTTACTGGAGCGACGAGACATAAACATTAAAACCCATTACAAAGGAGGCATTTGTTTGTTGCATCCAGTTGGGACATAATTAAGGATTATAATGACTTGTCTGTCTTTTTACGCGTTGCACGCGCCGCGGAGGTAAAACATAAAAAATGTCTGCAGTTGTCGCACTTTCTTTAAATATGAAAACGTACTTACAGTCTGTGAGTCAGAACAGCCGGCATTGTAGTCTACTCTACCAGGATCAGGAAACAGTCCTCCATAAAATGCGCTGCACACATCTGAATATTTGGGTTGAACTTTCTGGAACAGTGCGGTAAATACAACTTAACCATTGATTTCAAGTCGTGTCCTCTTTCGGAAGGCCAAACAAAGTAGTTTTGCTTTCACAACGAAACACAAAGCGTAACACATGGGTGGGCTTGAGAACGGCGAGGCCGGCGGATTCGAAGAAGGAGCGTCCGCCAGGTGGGCCTTAAGGGCAACCACATGTGACGACCACGGGCTGGACTCCGCTTTGTCCACGGTGAAAGCTGATCTGGCGATCCATAGAATGAAGTTGATGTATTTCCTCAGCAACCAGCACGGATCAGCTCCAGGCATGACGAAGCGGATATCGTCCTCTTTTGGAAGACCAAACAAAGTAGTTTCGCTTTCACAACGAAATACACAGCATCTTCACACATGCGGCGCACAATACTATAGCGAGAATAAAAGTTCAGCCTTCTTTCTTTGCGTGAACATTTGGGCGGAGTTATGCAAATCTTTCCACATCGTGACGTAGACATGTGGGGGCGTGTTAGAACGAGCCGTTTTAGGTAGGTATGGTTGACTCTTAACTTTTATAAAGAATATCTCTTTGGATTTGAGACTTTAGTCTTTGCAACTTTACAGATCTTCTTTATGCACCAAGAGCTTGTAACACTTCAAAGAGAAAGGAAAAATTGAAATCGCATCATATGACCCCTTTAACATTTTGGGAGGAGTAAAATTTACATATGTGGTTTCAACAACCAGATGCATTTACACTTGTCCAGTTTCGTGTGGAATGCGGCCCAGACCACCTCCTGAAGTGCCACCTCGGATTTAAATCGGTCTCGAAAGCCTTTCAGAGGACATTTACACCAATCAGAGAAAACGCATGAAATGACCAGGTGTAAACAGGCCCAGAGTCACCATTTTTTTAAGCTGATTGTGAGCCCAAAAACATCACACGAGCATGAGAAACAGTTGAGCAGAATCTGCAGCTGCTCTGGTAAAGATGCGCATAATGCAGCCTCATCTGCATATAGCAGTTCTCTGACGACAAACTCTTGTGCTTTTGTTCTTGCTCTCAAACGGAATAGACTGACGAAGTTTCCATCATCCCAAGTCAAAAGAGTGATTCCAGTGTGATTATCCAATTTTTCAAAGGTAGTCCTGAATACAAAGGTAAAATAAATCAAAGTGTGTTGGAGCAAGGACACAGCCTTGTTTCACACCTAGATTTAAAGGGAATTCATCAGATAGATCACCTTCAAATTGTACACGGCCTTGCATTCAATTTTGAAGGGATTTAATAAGTGATAGAAGGGTGCGAGGGCAGCCGGCCTTTTGCAGGACTATAAAAAAAGAGAGCTTTTCTGTCGACTGAATCAAAAGCTTTAGTCAGATCAACAAAAGCAAGGTTGAGTGGCTGATTCTGTTCTCTTGATTTTTCTTGTAACAGCAAAAATCATGTCTGTTGTAGAGTGGATGGGTCGGAAGCCACATTGAGACTCAGGATATATGACCTCAGCTAACTGATGAAGGCGAGTCAATATGAGCGGACCAGGACTTTCCCTGTAACACACAGCAGTGATATTCCTCGGTAACTGTCACAGTCTCCACGATCCCCTTTTTTCTTGTAGAAGATGGTGATCTGTGCATCTTTGAAAACTTGCGGAACATACTTGGGGTGCCAGTGGCTTCCCTCTGCTCAGTCCTTGAACTATGATTATCACCTTGTCTAGCTCTGGTTCTGCATTGCAGCAATTCTGATGTGGAATACTTCTGTTGAATAATTGATTCTGATTGGTCAGTCGCGACATTCCGAGGTCTGTTATCCCTCAATAACAACCGTTAAAAGCTGATAACACAGGCTCATCCGGGAAACTGAAGTGGGCGCTATACTCTTGCTAGGAACTATTTTTCTTCGTGGAAGCTTTGCGTTTGGTTTGGCTAATAAAATATTAAAACTCAATTCATTATTATGTGTACAATTATTTAATTATGTCATCCTGGTATCGCAGACTCGCTCTCTCGTTTCATATAAACACAGCTGCTGCAATGATTGTTTTGTACACTGCAATGGATTATAACATACTGGTAAGAATTTAAAACATTTTCTTCTTAAATCAATATTTTGTATCGCCTTATGTGGTCAAATGTTGTGTAATAAGTGGTATGACTGCACCGTATCCCTTAAATATCGGTCTAGTTTGAACTTGCCGCTGCTTGCAACTGCTGTCTTCACGGAAGCTTTGCGTTCAAATATTTCAACTCAAATCAATATTTTGCGTCTAATTATTTACTTATGTGGCAAGTAGTTGTGGAATATGAGGGATAATGTACATCCAGCCGGTTGTTATCGCAGAATAACCCCCGACGGTGATCAGGACCCTGACACGCCTTACATAACAGACAGCACTATTTTAACACTTAAGCTTTTCTGGTTTATCTTAAATGATGGAACCATCTTTCCTCTTGAACACACCACAAGTCTGGGTACTAGGTCCTATTACAGTTTTGATAGCTTTATACATAGCTTTGATATTTCCAGAATCTCTTGCAGATTCAATATTGGAGCATATCATGTCCCAGTAGTCTTGGGCACATTTCTGAACTGTTGCTTGTGCAGCAGATTTTGCAGCACGATATGCGACTGTTGCTTGTCTTGTGGGGCTTGATTTGAGGCGGACTAGAGCTTGACGCTTTTCCTCAAGAACTGGTTGGATCATTTGCAAGGAGGCATTATACCAGTCAGGATTTTGTCTCCTTTTCTTTCCAAAAGTTTGTAAAGCAGTGTCATAGATCACATTTCTCATGGCTTCCCAGGGTCTGGGGTATCAGGAATGTTCTGATGCTTTTCTTCAAACCTGTTACAGTATTATTCTCTAAGATTTGGGAGCTTTGTTTTGTGAATGTCAATCTTTTGGGACTGTTTCACTTGACGACGGAAAGGATTTGGTTCAATGTTTATGTATGACACACCTAGACTGTGATCAGTGTCACAGTCGGCACTGTGATATGTACGTGTATTCTTGACTTCCTTTCTGTACTTCTGCTTGACAATAACAAAATCAAGCTGGTGCCATGCTTTAGATCTTGGGTGGCACCAAGTCATCTTTCTATGTAATCACCCAAAGATTACCACTACCACTACCGAAAAGATAGTATTAGTAATACAGAGATTGTTTCTGCAGCAGAGCTCCAGTAGCCGTTAACTAGGGATGCACCGATACCACTTTTTCCAGTACTCGCCCGATACCAATACTTTTATTTTTGGTACTTGCCGATACAGAGTACCGATACCAATACCAATATTTTATTGCATTTGTAAAATTTTTAAATATTGTGTACAGAAACAAAATTAGTATGTATAATGTTAGTTGGTTAACAATTTATCAGATAGATACAGTCAAACCAAAATTTATCACAGTTTATTCGATTTAGTTTAGAAAAATATAACAAGAACTCAGAGTTAAACTGTGTCAGAACAAATCATCTTGATAATGTTAGATAATTTTGATAGAAAGGTATGTAATAGATTACAATCAACCAAAAATTCACACAGCTGTTAGTATGACAGTATTATTTACAATGAATACTTTGTCGGGCAACCCTTAGCCTCAATGCCAGTCTGTAGTCTCCTGGGCATGCTGTCACCAGCTTCATGCAAACCTCAACTTCAATTTTTTCCCAGAACGGTCGGAATAATTTTTGGTCCCAAATTTGTATTAATTTTACTGCTAGTCCACTGTATGAAGAATTTTGGGTATGATTTGTCACAGTTTAATTTATTTTGCTATCCTCACTTAACATAAATGAACTACTGTATAGTGTCCTGCACCCACTAGTAAAAAAATATCAACAATTATATCTGGTTTCTGAATAATTTTTGGTTTGACTGTATGTCCTTCGGTTATTTTCACACTTAATTACGCCCATTAAAATATACTGTACAAGCTTTTGTTACTTACACTGTTCATTTTATTGCTCTATGGTCATCATCTTTAATTGAATAGCATTATGCAGCAGCTTAGACTTTAATCATGCGCTTTGCGGTAATAATGCAGCGGACAAACACTCGTTATAAATCTCAACTGTGAGATTGTCAGAATAGAAGTCTGCGTTTTTTTCATCGAAACGTGCTGCGATTTATTTTTTTTTTATTCCAAAGCCACTCATATAATGCAGAAACCCTCAAGCAAGCAAAACATGCGCAACTCGTGCACGTGTTTGTACTGATGCAGAATGAGAGGACAGTAGTACAGCCTAGCGTATTTCACACTGGCTGCTAGATTCACTTTCACCAGAAAGTAGTGTATGCCTAAGGTTGAAAATAAATGATGTTTATAGTGAATGCCCCTATGAATGGTTTTATTTTTACGATTCGTTTTAATCCAAATGATGCGTGTACTAAGTGAGTGAACATCAAAGATCACACAACAGAATTGCGTGCACTCTCTCTCTCTCCCTACTGTTAAGTAACTTGTGCATTGTTTTACTTACTTGTTTTTGACGTATCCGACCGAACTACAAACTTTCCAGTGATGTCTGTGAGAAAGATATATTCACTCGACAAGCTCGCACATCTGCGCTGCCGCGCGCTCAATCCACTCAGCGTGCTTTGTTTATCAGCTCGCGCACATCAGCTATACAGGCGTTAATACTCAATGTTTAACATTATATTCATTGCATACATATACTTCGTAGACAATAATCTCTAATAACTCCATTCTGCTGCCTGTTGTCAGTGTTTCTTTGTTTGAATATGGCGCTTATCACATGCTGTGTGGTATCGGCATTTGGTATCGGGGCATTTTAACGAGTACCAGTACAGGAGACCAGTATCGGGCCCGATACAGGGCATCCCTACCGTTAACCATTCTCATTCATTCACCCCACCCCAAACTTTCCAATGCTGTCAGGCCAAATATTATGGTCCTCCCCTACTCTGGCATTCATATCACCAAACAAGACTGTCCGTTCAGCTTCAGGAGATGACCTGCGAAGCATTTCTAGCCGTCCATAGAACTGACCTTTGTCTGCTGGTTCTGATTTAAGTGTTGGTGCGTAGGCAGATATTACTAAAATACAACCTTGTCTGGTG
Source organism: Sinocyclocheilus anophthalmus (assembly GCA_018155175.1). NCBI lineage: Eukaryota > Metazoa > Chordata > Actinopteri > Cypriniformes > Cyprinidae > Sinocyclocheilus > Sinocyclocheilus anophthalmus. Next base: position 123,828 of record JADLZN010005529.1, on the reverse strand, counting down.
TAAAGTCTAAAGAAAGATATCCTGTCACTAATTGCAGTAGGTGTTTGTATATTGCCGATAAGGTTGTTACGCATGGCAAATAAAGTCCCGTACAGCCTTGGTTCATCAGCTGGCCTGCCAAACCAGTAGAATGTAAAATTGGTTTCTCTAATAGTACCTGCCCCTACTAATCTTGTCTCTTGAAGAGCAGAGACATGTGCATTTCATTTGGCCAGTTCAGTATCAATGACAGCTGTCTTTCTAGCATTTATATTTTTGCAAACTGCATCTTGGTACATCGTCATCCCAATGGTCATTGTCCTTACATTCCAAGTTGAAAAAATGAATTTGTGTCTTTTTGGGTGAGGTAAAACACAAACCAGAACACCCATTCTGGTAGTGTTGTGGTGAATGGCAGCACCTTATTGGTCAGAGGCTGACTTGAAGCGGGCGGTAGCTTACCATTGAATTGGCCCCTCCCACTCTAGAATGAGGTCCCTAGCGCCTGAGCATCATCACCATTACTCTGGCTTATCACTGGTAACTACCTCAAAATGGGTTTTTGATTTCTGCATTTCAGTCATATGCAGCCACAGGTTTCCTCTGCAGGAGAAAAGATTTGTCGACTCTTGTCACCGCCAGGATCATTTAAGCTACCTTGGGTGGTCCTAACACTTGTGTTAGGACCACCCAATGTAGCTAAAATTTTCCTGGTGAACATGGCAAATAATTTAAAATATTGTAAACATTTTCTAATTCTTTATTATTAAATAAACCGTTTTATGAGCTCTTGTTAATTGAGATAAAAACAATTTGTTTAATTAATAATAAAAAAAAATTCCTTCACTATTTTCTTCAAAGTATACACAATTGTTCAAAAGTTTGGGGTCAGAAAGATATTTTAGATTTTGAGAAAAAAAGTCTCTTCTGCTCACCAAGGCTGTTTTTATTTGATCAAAAATACAGTAATTACAGTAATATTTTTAAATATTTGTACAATTTAAAATAACTCTTTTAAAAATGTAAATGCAATTTATTACTGTGATGCAAAGCTGATTTTTTTTAGCATTATTACTCCAGTCTTCAGTGTCACATGATCCTTCAGAAATCATTTTCATATGCTGATTTGCTGCTCAAGAAACATTTCTGATTATCATCAATATTGCAAACAGTTGTGCTGATTAAAGGGTTAGTTCACCCAAAAATGAAACAACGTGAGGGTGAGTAATTAATGACAGAATTTTCATTTTCGGGTTAACTATACCTTTAATATTTTTGCGATACATTTAGTTTCTAGATTATTTGATTAATAGAACGTTCAAAAGAACAGTATTTATTTGAATAGAAATCTTTGTAACATTATAAATGTTTAACTCTCGCTTTTGATCAACTTAATGCATCCTTGCTGAATCAAAGCATTATTTTCTTTCAAAACATCAGAAAAAGTCATTAATTCAAATTTAAGTTGAGGTTTTGTAAACAAATTCATTCAAGTACAATTTACATTTGTCCACAAAAGGTTGAGCTTCTTTAAGAGTATGCAATAATCAAAAATAACGTGCATGTAACTTTACTACTGTAGATGAGCTACTCATGCACATGTTCCTTTAGCACTAGCCGTCTGAATGTGCATGTTTGAATATTGTAGGGAATATTTTATGCAACTATGTGCATTCTGCAAGTTAAAATAATTTATGACAACAACAGCAAAGATATCTGGTCTTACCTTGGCAAATACTTTCATAGTGTAGCCCAGATACTGCACACGAGGGTCTATAGCAGCATATGTGGCCAGCATCCGGGTGTTGTGTTGGGCCTGACACACAAAAACAACATTCAAAGTAAATGTTAACATTTTATTTTTAAGTTTACTATAAAATTATATTTTTTGTTTAATACTCCCTTTTTATTTTAAAATATAATAGTATTATCACACTTTATTATTTTGTTTATTATTTAAAAAACTAAATAAAGTGCAATAATATTATCATCACTATTATTAATTTATTTTTCGTATAGTTACATTATGGGGTCACACAATGTGCGTGTGAGGACCAAAACAAATCTCCAGGTGCTCTAATGAGAACCAGGCTGAAAAACTAATGCGCACCCCTAAACATAATAGATTACCTTATAATACAATATCAGAGAGTGTGTCTCACCAGTGTGTTGTAGAGGCTGATGTCTCCCTCCAGTCCGCTCTGCCTGTGTTCAAACTTCACTATAGGCACTTTAGCAGTTGTGATAGGCAAGATATTCCTTAAACCTGAACCATGCCAACAAATGAATCCGTCAGTGCTGAACATTCAACTCACACTGACTTCAGTTTCACAAAATACATCACTCCCGTACCTGTGTGCTTTTTCAGCACCTTGGCTAAACCCTCGATGATCTCCTTACAGTTCAGCTTCTGCAAGAAAATCAAGAACGCAAAACCAGTTAAACATCAGGAGAGTCGATACTTGGCTAAAAAGAAAAACAATAATAGAAAAGGCAATAATACAAACTGATCTCCTTTTGAATGTTTTTAAACACAAAACACAATTTAAAGTAAGTGAAATCAGTCATCAACACATTATAATGCACATTAGAAGTACTTTTGAAATGTGGCATGACATAAAATAAAAATCAAATGAAAGAAAAATAAGGTATGTTTGTAATATTGGCCTAATCATAAAGATATTTACAAAAAAATCAATATAAAACATGGCATGTCCCGCTTTTGAAGGGGCAACATGATTTCTACCTCAGCGGTGTCGTGACCCTCCAGTGTCATACAGATGTCCAGGTCACTGTCACGAAACCCAAAGCCATTCTTAGAAGAGCCAAACAGACAGAGCTGGGCCTTATCTGAACAAAAACAAACAGAATAGAGATTCATTTATGTCAAAAAGTAGGGATACTGCAGTTAGGTTAGATAGGTTATAATCATAAAAACTGTGAAAGCGAGATTTTTCCTTGGACTAGACTCGTCCTAGTCAAACATTGGATTTATTAATGAACTGAACTGTAGTTGGTTGTTTTACATGTCACTTCCTGTCTAAGTGGGCGGTTCTTGGCAAGAATTCAAAGTGAAACCATGAAAGTCAAACCATTTAGAAATTAACTGAAAGCATGAAAACTACTTATTGTTTTCATTCACACAATAGAGACATTACTGCAGTTTAGCTTTTGTTCTGCAAAAAGACCCTTTTCACAGGCTGCGATGATGATTTCTTTTGTTATTACCACCATAAATCAGGGATTCACAAACTTTTTTATCAGCCAAACCCTCTGAGCTTGCGTTATATAGATATATTATATATATTATATATGCTCAGAGGGTTCGATAAAATGGCTTAGAAATGATTTCATTTGAATCTTTCGCTTATCTTACTGCTGTAATCAATCTCTCTAAAATTTGTGACCCTGGAGCACTTAAGTGGCTGGGGTGTATTTGTAGCAATAGCCAAAAATAAATTGTATGGGTAAAAATTATCAATTTTTCTTTCATGCCAAAAAAAATCATTAGGATATTAAAGTAAAGATCATGGTCCATGAAGATATTTTGTAAACTTCCAACCATAAATATATCAAAACTTAATTTATGATTAGCTATATGCATTGCCAATAACTTCATTTGGACAACTTTAAAGGCGATTTCTCAATATTTAGATTTTTTGCAGCCTCAGATTCCAGATAATAGTTGTATCTCGGCCAAATATTGTCCTATCCTAACAAACCATACATCAATGGAAAGCTTATTTATTCAGCTTTCAAATGATGTATAAATCTCAATTTCGAAAAATTGACCCTTATGACTGGTTTTGTGGTCCAGGGTCACATTTGTTCTTCTTTTGGAAAGTTGTGGAAATGCTATCAAAATGAGGACCACTATAGACAATTTCTAGACTATGACAATTTCAGCTAAAGCTATTTAGCTCCTGCATGTTTTTTTGGTTAACGCTGTTGCGCACACGTATGAACGTAATCCACACCGTTGTACTCTTTTCTAATGAAGCGCTCCAGACTGCCCAGAATCTGCTCCCTCTTCTGCTGCTCGATGAGAGACGGCGATAACTCACCTACAAACACAAACACATCGCAACTCAACCTGAAGTAAATGTAAGGGGAAATCCAAATAAATGCACTCAAGCTGCTAAGTGGCAAGGACATTTTCTCTGATTGGGATGATTCGGGTGTTCTGGAGTATTAAAGGAACAGTTCACCCAAAAATCACTGATTTAAAAAAAAAAGTAAAAAGTAAAAATGAATCCCCTTGGCTGTTGGCTGTAATTTTGTGTTGCCTGATATGCTTTTTTGAACTCAGTGATGACAGCCATTGAATGATGATTTTATGGAATCACCACTGATACATGGGTTTCAGCCCGATAAACTCTTCTTTATGTTTACTGAATAAAAAGTCAGTAGTCAAAATTTGGCATGGCTTCTGTTCTGAGGGTGAGTAAACTAACAGAAAATGTTCATTTTTGAGTGAACTATCCCTTTAAATATGGATGATGGTGCAGTATGGTATAGCACTCACGGTAACACAGCATGCAGAGTCCGTCCAGGATCTCTCTGAAGAGTGCGGTCATGGGCGGCAGAGGTCTCAGCTCAACCTTCTTGAAGTCTTCAGGGCACTCGTCTTTAAGGTGGCCGTCTCGCTTACAGATGCTGCACACAACCGTTGGTGGCTGTGAAGCAAAACAACCAGCAGACCCTTAATTTCTGGTTAACATAACATATTAAAAAATGACTCCAGACGACTGAATTATTGGATTCCATGCCTATTCCACCCTCTCTTAGAATCAAAGAGTCTATTTTTTTTGCTGCTGTGCCTTTAGACCTTTTTTTTATCGTGATCGATCTTGAAGCGGCACAACTGTTTTCAACATTGATAATAATCAGAAATGTTTCCTGAGCAGCAAATCAGCATATTAGAATGATTTCTGAAGGATCATGTGACACTGAAGACTGGCGTAATGATGCGGAAAATTCAGCTTTGCATCACAGGAATAAATTACAGTTTACAATATATTCAAATAGAAACGTTTTTAAATAATAATTTAAATTGTAATGATATTTCACAATATTACTGTTTTTACTGTATTTTGGATCAAATAAATGCAGGCCTGGTGAGCATAAAAAACAAACATTTAAAGTTTTGGGTCAGTAAGGTTTTTTTTTCATTGCATATGAAATTATCAAATAAGGATTTCTTAAAATCCAGACGAATTTGCCAATGAATCATTCAGACCATTTTGACTGATTCACTGAAAAGAACTGACTCATGAGAACAATTCACTGCCATAGGAGCTTGTTTTACTCCACATAAACTATACACAAGATCAATATCCACCTGTTTTTAAAGCCAAATGTATATTCACTATTGAAAATCCCATGACCTTTCCAAACCTGGAAAACTGATTTTAAAAGAAAACATTTTGTGCAGTCAAGCACCACAAATATTACAGTACCCTGTGCAATTACCTTTCCTCCAGTGAAGATCATCCTGTCAAAGACATAGTGTATATCTTCTGGTGCAATACTGTTCCATTTCTCCATGTCTTGCTCTTTATCCTCCTCCTCGGCGCTGTCCATCAGCAGGCCATTGAGGGCGGAAGGAGACGTGGCTGTGGAGGGTTCCTGGGAAACCGCCTCAGATCTGGCATCCATCCCACCGTCGCTCACCAGGAGCTCGGTGAACCCCGCTCTCAGGCTCTCCTCTTCCTCCATATCCCTCTCATCCTCACTGCTGTCTCCGTCCTCCTCGCCGCTCTTCTCCACCTCCCCCCGGTTCTTCCGGTCCAGGTTGCAGGATCGGGCCGTGCGAGAACGTCTGGGTTTCTTCCTCAGTAAGCCACGGCTAGCGTTTGCTCCGTTCCTGCTCTGCGGACAGGCAAAATACTTGTAGGCCGTGCGGAAGCGCTCCTGGATGTATTCAAACACCATCTGACTGTTCAGACTGCGAGCCACATTCCTCTTCAATGCAAACGGATCTGAAACACATGATTGAGTCATTTACAAGTGCTTTCATACTGCAGTTGAAGCTCCTTTTCTTATTTCATCTTAATGTGACAAACAAAGTGCACTTAAAAACACATGAAAGTGTAAAGCACTGTGCTGTTTGATATTGTTCATCAGTATCGGTTGATACTGGATATTGAATTGTGTTAATTTTTAGATTACCTGTGCAATCATCTAACACTCATCTCCTGTTAATCAGTAACACCTTGCAATAAGACTTCATATGAGCTAACAATGAACAATACTTAAGTATTTAATTGTATTAATGTTACAAAAATGCATTTATTAATGCATTTTTGAAATCAAAAGTTGTATCTGTTAACATGAGCTAATAAACAAACAACTGTATTTTATATATACTAAAATTAACATTAACAATCTTTTTAGTCAATATTTTTACATTAGTTTTTAACCATTCCAAGTTGTTTTGATAGTTATATATATATATATATATATATATATATATATATATATATATATATATATAATATCTATATATAATATATTATCTCCAGAAATGTACAGCCTTAATCAAAAAGTTTTGAATTTTATTTCTCATTTAAAAATATAATATTTAAATATATAATTTTTCATATTAAATATACAATTGCTATAACTATTACATACCAATGTTAGAAATACTCTAGATAAATATTCTTAATATTATAATATTAGACGATAAAATTTAGTATTCGGATATCCCCTAACCGAAATTTTTGAAATAGCTTAATTTTATTGTAAGTGTAGTTTTAATGTTTATTCATTTTTGTGTTTTTCTTTGTTTCTTGTGTTTTCTTTCAATTGCCTAGTACACTTTATATTATTCAAAATATTGTTTTTAAGAGTAATGGTTTTTAATTTATACAAAACAGCCCAGCATTTTAATACAAGTTATTTAATCCGTTTTTAGCCATAACATGAAAATAATTAACAGCTTATCAGCCAGAATATTATATTGTTTTGTCTATTAGATTGTTTTGGGTTTTATTATCGGTGCATCCCTAAAAAGAGAGAACAGAGAGGTTGAACAACTCAACCAATCTTATTTGAAACAGCTTTCCGACACACCTTTTGCTGAACCAACAGAAAAATGCAAAACATTTGGATGGAAACCAAGCAAGTGCTCACTCTTCGAGAAATCAACCATCAATGAAGTGTTTGCAATGCAATATCAGTGTTAACCACAGTGGATCTCAGACGTCTGTGGTCTCACCCTCGATGGCGAGTCTGCGGCGAGGCCAGTTCTTGAGCTCCCGCGGCAGCAGCTCTTTCAGACGGATGCTGATGATGTGCTCCTCCAGCGCAAACTCCAGCGTGTAAAAGCGCAGGAGTTCCAGCCACAGCTGGCCCAGAGACGCGCTCACAGGCTCCTCCAGCGTCAGACGAGTCTAGAAACACACACACACACGTTACTAATAACACTCACCCGCGGGCTTCTTTAATACAGTCGAGAGTAGCAGGAAGCCTCACCTTGCCACTACCGTGTTCGGCTTCTTCTGTTCTTCTCGTCTGGGTTTTGGGTTCTGGTTTGGCTCTGCCGTCCCCGCGGCCCTCGCCGCAGGAGCGGGCCTGTGCTCCCAACCCACAAACGAGTCCGACTCCATCCCCGTCAGGTGAAACTCATCTACGCGCTTCTCATCAAGGCCCTTTTCTTAGCAGACATAAAAGAAGAATAAGATATGTATTGAGATCAAGGTTTTTCAATCTTTACAAACCCGATTCCAAAAAAGTTGGTACACTGTACAAATTGTGAGTAAAAAAGGAATTGAATAATTTACAAATCTCTTAAACTTATATTTTATTCACAATAGATTATAGATAACATATCAAATGTTGAAAAGTGAGACATTTTGAAATGTCATGCCAAATATTGGCTTATTTTGGATTTCATGAGAGCTACACAGTCCAAAAAAGTTGGGACAGGCGTGACTAGCCTATCTCAGCAATAAAGATTGTCCGACGATGTTCCAGCAGCTACTTCCCGATTGGTGGTTCACCTGTAATCATGTACTATAAGGAAACAGCTGGTAGGACCAACTCTTCAGTGTGATGGAGAGAGCGGGCAATAGGCGGGCGGTGACGAGTGAGAGGAAAGGGGGCTAACGCCGTGAATCAGGCTCAGAGCGCACAGAGTGGAGAAGGAGTGGGGCAGGAAGCGGAGACGGCAGAAGAGAAGGCAAACATTATTGGGTACTAAAAGAGCCTCTCAAGTGGGCAGTGTCTCTCATACAAGATGGCCATAGGTCACCAATTCCCCCATGCTGCGCGAAAATAGTGAGCCATATCCGAAAGTTTCTTCGCAAGAAAATGGCAAAAGTTTGAAGTTAGCACATCTACATGCATAATATCATCCAAAGATTCGAGAATCTGGAACAATCTCTGTGGCGTAAGGTCAAGGCCCGGAAACCATACTGGATGCCCTTTGATCTACGGCCCTAGCGGCACTTGCATCCATTACAGGAATGCTACTGTAATGGAAATCCAACATGGGCTCATGAATACTTCCAGAAAACATTGTCGGTGAACACATTCCACCGTGCCATTCGCCGTTGCCTGCTAAAACTCTATAGGTCAAAAAAGAGCCATATCTAAACATGATCCAGAAGCGGAGGCGTTTTCTCTGGGCCAAGGCTCATTTAAAATTGACTGTGGCAAAGTGGAAAACTGTTCGGTGGTCAGACGAATCAAAATTTGAAGTTCTTTTCTTTTTGGAAAACTGGGACGCCATGTCATCCGGACTAAAGATGACAAGGACAACCCAAGTTGTTATCAGTGCTCAGTTCAGAAGCCTGTATCTCTGATGTTATGGGGTTGCATGAGTGCGTGTGGCATGGGCAGCTTACACATCTGGAAAGGCACCATCGATGCTGAAAGATATATCCAAGTTCTAGAACAACATATTCTCCCATCCAGACGTCGTCTCTTTCATGGAAGACCTTGCATTTTCCAACATGACAATGCCTGACCACATACTGCATCAATTACAACATCATTGCTGCGTAGAAGGATCCGGGTACTGAAATAGCCAGCTTGCAGTCTAGATCTTTCACCCATAGAAAATATTTGGCACATCATAAAGAGGAAGATGTGATAAAGAAGACCTAAGACAGTTGAGCAACTAGAAGCCTGTATTAGACAAGAATGGGACAACATTCCTATTCCTAAACTTGAGCAACTTGTCTCCTCAGTCCCCAGACGTTTGCAGACTGTTATAAAAAGAAGAGGGGAGGCCACACAGTGGTAAACATGGCCTTGTCCCAACTTTTTTGAGATTTGAAATTTAAAATCAACTTATTTTTCCTTAAAATGATACATTTTCTCAGTTTAAACATTTGATATGTCATATGTTGTATTCTGAATAAAATTGAAATTTGAAACTTCCACATCATTGCATTCTGTTTTTATTCACAATGTGAAAAATTATTATAAATATGCGTAAATTATTACTTGGAAAATATTTAGTTTATAATCTAGCAATTATGGTTTTCTTCCCACTCACTGTAGTACAGTGCTGTTAGTACGGCTGGACAATAATTCAATATCAATAAGTATCGCGATATAATTTTTTTCAATAACGGTGATATGATTTTTAAACACATATTTCGATATACATTACCAGTGTTTTCCATACATTGATTTATTTGTGGCGTTAAAATTCGTTGAATAAACATGAGCACCTCCACGTTTCAAAATCCTAACACGGCGCGGGTGTTTTATATGAATGTATCTCTGAGGGAACCGACTGTCTTCAGAAAAGTTTCGATGGCATTTTTATTTTTATCTGATAAAGTAGTGTTCATGAGCGGAGCTGCTGTGATTACAGCCATTACTGAGGAAACCGCTAGTTTTATTACTCTAAAAGTGCCTCCTGCTGGCAGTGAATGAGTTTTCATTTTAAATAAGCCTGTCTCCAGCAATATTTCCAGTTTTTGTTGTTGTTCAATTTTTGTGTTTTCTGCAGCGACTCTGAGCACTTTTCATACCCTTTTTTCTGGCTGAAGCACATTTGTTTCAATCTATAAGAATAATCATCCTACAAAAATCTAACTGTTCCAAAACCTTTGACTGTATGTTTTTTTTGTTTTTTTTTTAAAGAAATTCTCTTTCGGCCACGCAAGCCTGCATTTATTTAATCCAAAGTACAGCAAAAACAGTAAAATGTTGATATATTTTTACTATTTAAAATTGCTTTCTCTTTGACAAAATAATTTTAAAATGTAATTTATTCCTGTGATACAAAGCTACATTTTTTTTCAGCATCATTACTCCAGTCTTCGTGTCACATGATCCTTCAGAAATCATTCTAATGCTGATTTATCAAATTTAAAACAGTTGAGTACATTTTTTTTTTTTCAGGATTCTTTGATGAATAGAAAGACCTAAAGATCAGCTTTTATCTGAAATAAAAAGCATTTGTAACACTATTCCATTCAGTATAATTTTTATAATTTTTTTTGGGAAAGAAATTATAGAAATTAATACTTTTTTTTAGCAAGGATCCCCCCCCCTTAAAAGTGATGATAAGGCATTTATAATGTTACAAGATTTCTATTTCAGATAAATAGGTTCGATCGATATCGGAAATATATCGTATCGACCGAAATTAAGAAATATATCGTGATATCAATTTTGGCCATATCGCCCAGCCCTACTGGGGGTTATTACATAAATCCTTTTTTAATCATTTATAATGTTAAAATGTTTAAAAGCAGTAACGAAATCAGCATACTATCATCTCAAAAACATTGCAAGAATTAGAGTTTTTGTTTCCAGTCAAGACTTGGAGAAACTTGTTCATCCCTTTATCACCAGAAGGGTGGACTATTGTAATGGTCTCCTCACCGCCCTTCCCAAGAAGACCATTAGACAGCTGCAGCTCATCCCGAACGCTGCTGCCAGAATTCTGACTAAAACCAGAAAATCTAAGCATATCACACCAGTCCTCATGTCTTTACACTGGCTTCCAGTTACATTAAGGATTGATTTTAAAATACTTTTACTAGTTTATAAATCACTCAATGACCTAGGACCTAAATATATAGCAGATATACTCACTGAATATAAACCTAACAGACCACTCAGATCATTTAGGATCGAGTCAGTTAGAAATACCAATGGTTCACACAAAACAAGGGGAGTCTGTTTTTAGTTATTATGCCGCCCGCAGTTGGAACAAGCTTCCAGAAGAGATCAGATTTGCTAAAACATTAGTCACATTTAAATCCAACTCATCTGTTTAGCTGTGCATTTATGAATGAGCACTGTGCGATGTCCGAACTGATTGCACTGTATTTATTTTATATATAATCATTTTCTGTTTAACTGTTTTAAATTAATTTTAACAAGTTAAACTTTTTCCAAAGTTTTAAAAAAAATCTTTTATGATTATTTAACTTTTTATGTAAAGCACTTTGAATTACCATTGTGTTTGAAATGTGCTATATAAATAAACTTTCCTTGCCTTTATAAACCATGCATAAAATATTATTTGAAAATATATATAGGTGCATCTCATAAATTAGAATGTCGTGGAAAAGTTTTTTTTTTCAGTAATTCAACTCAAATTGTGAATTTGTGTATTAAATAAATTCAATGCTCACAGACTGAAGTATTTTAAGTCTTTGGTTATTTTAATTGTGATTTTGGCTCACATTTAACCAAAACCCCCATTCAATATCTCAACAAATTAGAATACTTCAATAGACCAATAAAAGTAACAAAAATTTTTTTTGTGAATTGTTGGCCTTCTGGAAAGTATGTTCTTTACTGTACATGTGCTCAATACTTGGTAGGGGCTCCTTTTTCTTTAATTACTTTAATTTACTCAATTCGGCGTGGCATGGAGGTGATCAGTTTGTGGAACTGCTGAGGTGGTATGGAAGCCCAGATTTCTTTGACAGTGGCCTTCAGCTCATCTGCATTTTTTTGGTCTCTTGTTTCTCATTTTCCTCTTGACAATACCCCATAGATTCTCTATGGGGTTCAGGTCTGGTGAGTTTGCTGGCCAGTCAAGCAAACCAACACCATGGTCATTTAACCAACTTTTGGTGCTTTTGGTAGTGTGGGCAGGTGCCAAGTCCTGCTTGAAAATGAAATCAGCATCTTTCAAAAAGCTGGTCAGCAGAAGGAAGCATGAATTGCTCCAAAATTTCTGGGTAACCGGGCGCAGTGACGTTGGTTTAAAAAAACACAATGGACCAACACCAGCAGATGACATTGCACCCCAAATCATCACAGACTGTGGAAACTTAACCCTGGACTTCAAGCAACTTGGGCTATGAGCTTCTCCACCCTTCCTCCAGACTCTAGGACCTTGGTTTCCAAATGAAACACAAAACTTGCTCTCATCTGAAGAGGACTTTGGATCACTGGTCAACAGTCCAGTTCTTCTTCTCCTTATCCCAGTTAAGACGCCTCTGACGTTGTCTGTGGTTCAAGAGTGGTTTAACAAGAGGAATACGACAACTGTAGCCAAATTCCTTGACACGTCTGTGTGTGGTGGCTCTTGATGCCTTGACCCCAGCCTCAGTCCATTCCTTGTGAAGTTCACTCAAATTCTTGAATCGTTTTTGCTTGACAATCCTCATAAGGCTTGCGGTTCTCTCGGTTGGTTGTGCATCTTTTTCTTCCACACTTTTTCCTTCCACTCAACTTTCTGTTAACATGCTTGGATACAGCACTCTGTGAACTGCCAGCTTCTTTGGCAATGAATGTTTGTGGTTTATCCTCCTTGTGAAGGGTGTCAATGTTTGTATTCTGGACAACTGTCAGATCAGCAGTCTTCCCATGATTGTGTAGCCTAGTGAACCAAATTGAGAGACCATTTTGAAAGCTCAGGAAACCGTTGCAGGTGTTTTGAGTTCATTAGCTGATTGGCATGTCACCATATTCTAATTTGTTGAGATGTGAATGTGGGTTTTTGTTAAATGTGAGCCAATCATCACAAGTTCAAAGACCAAAGACTTAAACTACTTCAGTCTGTGTGAATTTAATTTATTTAATACACAAGTTTTACAATTTTTAGTTGAATTACTGAAATAAATGAATTTTTCCATGACATTCTAATGTATTGAGATGCACCTATATATTATCTTGCATTAGTTTTTTTTTTTCAACTCCTAGAGCGTACTGGTGTTGTTAGATGTATTATTTGTCTATTTAAATCAGTTCCAAAGTTTAAATCAATTTATTCTGAAAATAATCATCATTATAAATGTATATTATTTGAATATTTAGTTTCTATTATCTTACAATGATGTTCTTTCCCCAACTCGATATAGTACTGCGCTGTTAGATGTATCATTTATTTAAATCAATTTTTAAAAACAATTTATTCAGTAAATAATTATTATTTAAATACATTTTCTAATTGATTTGTACTGTGAAAAATTAATATAAAAAAATTAAATGAACAGATAATACATTTAACAGCACAGTACTATAGTGAATGGAGAAAAAAAAAACATAATAGAAAGTAAATGTTTCTCCATTAATCATTTTTTTTAACAAAAAAAAAAAAAACAAAAAAATTATATGAATGCTTGTTGACAAAGGGTTTTGATGAGTAGCAAATATCCAGGTGAGAGTTAAATGTGCACCTTATGTGTGAATATGCTGTTGCCATGATAACATAATACTACACATAATATTCTAAACAGCTTCTGGAACAGAAAACAGTAGGTTTTTAAAGTCAATATATTGATTATATGCTATTTAGGAGCTATCCATTTGAGGTTCAACAGAACATGAGATCATACCCAGTTTCCTAGATAAACGGGCAGGATGGGCTTGGCTCTCTGTTGCAGGAAGAATATGACCATCAGAGACAGCGAGTAGGACGGGATTCCTCCCTCCGCCTGACAGTCGATGTGGCACAGCTACAGATAAACACACAATCGTGTTACACCTCGGTGAGGATGGTTACTGTAATGTCTGGAAAATGTGACAGCGAGTCATACATACATTGGCCCAGTGACGGAAGGCCAGAACCAAAGGCACGAGCCTCGGCTCCAGTCTGGCCAGAGCTGCAAGGTGATTGGTGGTGAGGTACGCGACATCATTTCCTGCGCTCACTTTGCACATTAACCCACTGCAGAGACAACAAACACCTCCTATCAGCTATGACAGGCTATTACTGATGTCTTCAAATGTTTATTCTCTGTGTGCAATGACTATTTACAGAAGCGTTTTATTGTCGACATTAAACTGACCTGGCCACATCTCTGCAGAAAACAACAGGGACTTTGGCATGAAAATCTGACTCCACCTCAGCAAACTCCACTGGAAACAAAAGCCAAACTCCAGTTAATCTGAGCTCTCCAAACTCATGTCTGGTGCATTTATCAACTTTCAGCTGTTAGAGCTGGAAAACAGTCCAGTGAAGCATATTTATATTACAAACCTTCTGATCTAAAGTCTTAAATCATTGAAATGAGTATTGTAGACTCATATAAGCACAAACATTAGCAAATAAAACTTTATATTTATAATTTTGGACTCATAGAAACTTTTGACTACTGTTTTTCTATATTTATTTTATATTTAGTAACATTTTAAATGTTAGTTATTTTTCCCATATTTTTTGTGTCAAAGTTTTATATGAATATTTTATACACAAAATATTAAAAGGTAAAATGTATACCATTTTTAAATAATATTTTATACTGTTTTATATATTTAGTAATTGTACTTTTTTTGTTATTTTCCCCTTTCAGTTTTTTTTGTTGTTCTTTTTTAAGTTATCTACGCATATACTATAAAATATTTCATAAAATACATATATATTTTTATGATTAAATAATCTTAAAATGTACAATGCATAAAATTGTAAACAATATTAAATAATAATAAACTACATTACATATATTTACTAATTTTACATTTTTGTTAGTTTTAAGTTACATACACATGTATACGTGTGTGGTGCTTATGTATGCATGTATATATATATATTTTTTTTATATAACATATTAAATACAAGTATAAAATACATAATATTGTAATTTTAACAAGATAATACAATATGATAAACTGTATTATTGTTTTATTTTATTATTATTTATTAGTCAAAAGTTTGTCCAACTCATTTTAAACAATAAATATTTAAATGTAAAATTGTATTTGCTATAAATAACAGATTTTTTTTTTTTCATTTATATTAAGTTTTCCATGACTTTTTAAAGTGTATTAGTTGCCAAGACTAGATAGAGTCACTATCAATATATCAAATTAATTTGATTAATTAATCGGTATAAGTAATTAACTCAAAAATGTATTTTGACAACCCTCATTTTTAATGAAAATCTGTTTAGCATTACATTTGATATCAATTCATTATTACGAAGCCAAAACATTTGAGTTGTATTTTTTTCAGACAACAACAAACTGATTGACCAGTCCATTTAAACATAGTATAGGATTATAATGGTTTGTGGTTGAATTAAAGTGAAACTTACCGCTGTTCTTGAGGATCTCCAGCACCTGGATCAGCACATCAGGCTGAGTCATCTGCACAACACAAACGAGTTAATAACAACACAGTAAAACTCACTGACACGTATCCACAGAAGCAGCTGGTGAACGTCTGCTCAGACTCACAGAGGAGGGATAAGAGACGTCGATGTTGACGTCACTCGTTTTGAAGGCGAAGCGGGTGAGACAGGAGCCGTACAGACGGAGAGAGCACGCTAAGAAACGATGAGTGAAGAATTGAAACATTCAGCAGATCGGAAGAGACTCTTTCTTGACTTTTTCGTTTTTACATTAAGTTTACTTACGTTTAGTGCAAGCTTTTACCCAAGCAGTGTACCTGTGAGTTGTTTGAGTATAATCCCCTCCATCCTGAGCACCACGGCTTGCCTCAGCGCGAAGTCTTCCTCTGAGATGCCATGCACCTCTGCCGCTTCCAGCACGGCTGAGTCTAGCGCGCTCAACTGGGCCGGAGAGGGACCCGGCAGCGCTCGCAACTCATTCTCCTCCTGCTTCTCCTGCAAACGTACATAAACAAGAAAAAACAATAGAAATGAGTCAAATCCAATATTTAGCTATAACATCTTTCCTGAGAGGGTTTTAGCATGCTAACAGTGACATGCAGCATTCTTTAGCAAGCCTGATAACATAATTTATATAATTTCCCAAAAATTTTGTGGTAAACTTACCAGAGCATTTCAGCTTTTGTTGCAGTTCTTACAGTTGAAACTAAAAATAAAACCATAAAAACATTACTTGAAATAAAATCAAATATATTTTTTAAAAACACACATTTTGCCAAGGCAACATTTCTCATTTTCATTTAGTTTAACTTGATGTACCAAACAAATAAACTAAACTGAAATAAAATAAAATAAAATAAAAAAACACAATTTAAATCAAAATGTCAAAAGGCAAAAATATAACTAAACTAAAACTTCAACAAAAATTAAAATGAAAGGAAAAAATTATATTAATAAAAACTGCAATAGCATCTCAATAAAATACTCAAAATACTAAAATAACACTGGCTGGATTCCTAAAACCCCAGTGTGAATGTAATGTGGACTGAGACACTATCACAACAAAAAAAAAAAAAGGTTTGAGTCTACAAGATCAAACACTAACTAAAAAAAGATTAAATATTTTATCTATTTATATGCATGTCATGTGACCATTAATCAACCGCTGAGAACATGCGAATGTATCAATAAATGACTGAAATATTCATTAAAATATCAGAGGACACTTCACGTAGATATCGGCTGACATAAAAGTTTGGCAACAGAAACTAGCACAGAAAAACCTACTCTAAGCTTAAAGTCACTGTGGATTTTATAGAACACAGAAAAACCAGCACAGAAGGAAGCCCTCACCGTGATGTTCTTCTTGTGACGTTTCTCTTTAATGTGCTTGTGAGCACCCTGGATGTTCTCCACGTGGACTGAACACAGTTTGCATAGATACTGGAAATTCGGGTACTCCGGTGACGGCTGTGGAAATACACAACGAAAGAGAAAGCAATCACTAGGGCTGTGTTTGATAGATCGATACGATGATGTATCGTCACATATTACTTGATGACGCGGGTATCGATACCGCAGTACGTGCACAGCAGTGGACCGCGCTTAATTTGAATACAAGAACAGCGTTTAAATGGAGTGGAAAAGTGCAAGGTTTCTACAAAATAATGAAGAGTACAATATATAGGCTACAACAAGGTTTAACTGGCCGCAGAGGAACACATATAAGGAAAACACATGCCTGATATAAAGAGACGTAATCCCCGAAACAGTGCTTCACACTTGTGCAATACAGAAATATCTGCTAAGTGTGTTACTTATTTTTGTCAACCTGGTAGCCATGTGCACGCGCTCTCTCTCCACTGCGGATAAAAGCGCTGGCTTTCTGAAAACACTGGTAAGCTTGCAACGATTTTTTTCTGTAAATGTGACCCGCCGATACCGATTTTTGCCGATTGTGGAGAGCATGACGTGCTATCGGGAGAAATCACGAGGCACTCAATGACTCGGATTTGATTAACGAGGCACTTTTCACCATCATTTAAAAGCCAAATTAGCTAGTGAGCGTGAAAACATGCAACACTTATACTGATATTCGGGACAGTTAGATCAGCATTAGAGTTGAACTATTCAGCGAAAGTTAAAGCAAATATGAACTAAAGAGACTCATAATTGTTTGGCACAAAATTAATCCTAAACACAGCAGTAAAAATGTAAAAAAATAAATAAATAAAAAATAAAAAACCTTGAAATATAATTAAATACTCCTGTAAAATTAAATATATATAAAATACAAATAAATAATATAACCATAATAATGCCATAAAAAACACAAATAAACCCTGAGATAAATAAATATATAAACTACAATAAATAATAAATAGACAAATAAATTAATAATAAAACTATCACTAAATAAAACCATAGACAGATAAACAAATCTGTCAAAAAATCAGAAAAAAACTATGACAAAAATCATAGATAAATAAAAAGCATGCATAATTAAAACTGTATATAAAAAAATAAACAAACCTTTAAATAAAACCATAGATAGGTAAATAAAAAAAACTAATAATAAAACCACAAATAAATAAAAACATACTTAAATATTTATTTACTGTTGTATTTATGCAACTAATTAAATAAATACTTTAACGTGAAAGTTTAAAAAGGAGTTAACTGTACAATAAAATAATAATAATATAACCACAAATAAATAAAACCATAGATAAATAAAAGCATACATAACAAAATAGTAAATAAATAAATGCATGCATACTTTAATGTGAAAGTTACCAGCTTCATTACAATTCACAGCAGTTATCTGTACACTGACAGGGCAAACAAATTATTCTGTATAACACATATAAATGTTCAAGTCTTGTTGCTACACCTTTAAAACACTTCAGTATCCATGACCTTTACATTACAAAACCTGATAAATAGGGTTGAACTAGTCAAAATGATCTTCTGTAGTAATCTACATGATCACAAACACCGTCAGACACTGTGAACAAACAAGTATAACAGTACTAGTTCCTGATTAAATATCCATGCAGTGTTTGTGTGCAGGACGTGTCTTACCTTGAGCAGCCGGTGGATGTAGTCCCTCTGGAGTCTCTCCTCTGCCTGTTTGAGTCCCAGCTGCTGGTCAGAGGTCAGGTTTCCAACCTCCACAACTTCTGCCGTGACCCGCCTCTACTCTGTCTGCCCGCCTCACTACCTTAGATTTAAAGAAACAGACACCCAAACATAACCAATGAATACCACCCCCTCTGTCAAAAAACCCTAAAATTATCTTATATATGTGTGGGTTATGTTTTGTGTGTGTGTGTGTGTGTAAATATATATATATATATATACACTGTATATTAGGGCTGGGCGATATAGCTAAAAAAAAATGTATCACCGATATAATGTTTCATATCGTCCGGTATCAATAATTATTGACATTTTTAATAACCTTTTTTAAAACAAAGAGCAATAGAAATTTTTTTTTACATTTAACCACTGTATTTTTAAATTAACCCAATTTATTGAGACAAACAACAATATTTTTGTTTCACGTCAACAAAATAAAAATAGCACATTTCTAATTTTTTCATATGGCTTAAATAGGTCTGAAGGAAACTTTTGTCTTGTCTCCCGAGGGCACAGTGAGCAAAATAATGCAGCACATTAAATTGCCAATGCAAACGAAATAACGGTCTATAAAAAACGTGCATTACGTCTAAATTAACTCATAAATCAAACAATTTCGTAAATTGCATAAACAACTATGAACAAAACAGCATCATGTATTTATGCATTGCTTAATACAAACAGCCGTATCGCCCTTAAATTTGCATTTAAAAACATAAGAGACAGAGTGAAAAGGAATAAACCTCCACAAATCCGTGACGTGTTTTCTAAAAGTTTAAACTGTTTTATTTTTGCATGGCTTTCTATACATCTCTTCTTTGAGTGCAGCAGTCATATTTGTCCTTCTAAAAAATGTGCTGAATATGCGTTGTGTAAATGGCTTGCTTTTGGTTTTAACCTAATCTAGATCTTCTACGCATTGAGCTACTACATTTCTCTAATATTTTGAATGAATACAGCAACTGTGCGTCTTGTGGGCTAGACTAACAAAACATTAAAATGCAACCACGTCACTTACATCCTCATCACCGCATCTCGTGCTCCGCTGATGACGCTCCCTGATGCACTCCTAACTTTTGATTGTACTATTTTTGCATTCAAATGCAAATGTTCATTTTAAATTTGATTAATTTTAATTCACAATCGAAGAGGGTGTACCGTCGATAAATATCGATACCGTTTTATCACCCAGGCCTAGTATGTGTGTATATATATATATTTAGCTAATTTAGCTCACAACAGGAAATATGAATGATTAACCATAACTAGTTATAATTAACTATTCATATTTTAGATCCACTGTAGATATTTAGCTGACCTCTCAGGGTCAGCTGTCTTGTCAATTCTAAGAACGTTGGTTTCCTGGTTAAGGGAAATAACTTTTTTACTGTACAATTCTATAAGTTTGTAATGTAAATCTGCATGATTATTGACTCCGTTTATGAGTAAACAATGAACACGTCAAGTTTGATACAAGTAAGGTTTTATTAACTACTTAAACTAGTCTAACATACTACTTAAACACATTAAGCCGGTCTAACATACTACATAACACACACACACACATACAGTTGGTATAGGAAAGGGTTTAAGTTTAGCACTAAAGAAAGAGACATAAGGAATGACATTTATGGAACATTTTGCATATTCAGCAGATCTAAACCTTTAGGGATACGTCAGATTCTTATTTCAAACACACTTTTGTAAAAAGGTGTAACTGATACTTTATGCATCAATTAAATCGACTAAGTTTAATACTTGCGTATGTCTGAAAAAGATTCCTGATGCAATCTTAAGGCCCCAAGATCTTGCTGAAGTTGGTTGATGAGAAAGAGCTAGTTTGAGTCAGAATCACTTGATGAATGAAAAGGACTAGGCCGGAGCCTGGTACGAGCTTTGGTATCCTGGAGCGTTTTTCACATCTTCATTTTAGCATCTCCCTGGACCACCGACAGGGGCGGGTCACATGGCGTGTGGCCTTTAAAGCCTGCAGAGATCCACGCCTCTCAAGATGGGTTCGTCCAATGAGGAAGGCTGAAATCCCAAGGGGGAGGTTGGAAATACTGGGGATTTTTAGGACTCTTTGTCTGTAAGCATGGTATTTTGCATATGTAATTCGCTGGAGTGTTGAGGCACAAATTAGTACCGATTCTTAGAACATCAATATGTTGCATAGGTATCAGCATATAATATACACACTTGTTTCGATCATAAGAAGGCGAATTCATAGATACTAGACATGAAATAGTTACTTATGTGAATGAGTGGTTTATCGTAAGCATGTATAAAAATAGTCTATAATACAACAGATTAAATACAACACAGCAATAATATACACAATGACCTGAAGGCTATGTGTGTTCATTCAAGTAAAAGTTTTCCTATGAATTAATTAGAGAACAGTCCATTTCTCTGGGCATTGTGTTTCTTTCTCATGAGTAAAATGAGGGAGTTTATCCCCTGCATTCCTTTTGGGCCATAAAACCAGTGATATCATGATTAGTTGTCATGGTTACCAAGGTTGGGGATGGTGGTCAGCCGAAAACCTAACATCCAGTATACTGAGTGAGGGGACTGTGACGATTTGTAAACCTAATGAATAATTGATTTGTTAAAACAAATAAAAATTAGTGTGTCAGATTGATCGAGACGCTACATATTTCCCCCCTTACGAGCGTTGTTGTCCGTAGAATAGACAACAACGAGCGATGTCAAGATGCAGAACAATCGAACACACACCTGCAACTCACGGCTGGGAGACAGTGGTGGTTTTTGGCTGTTGGTGCCGTGTTTGGCTGCTGTTCCTTGGTGTTGTGCTTGGTGATGTAGGCTGTACAGGTGATGCGGGTGCTCGAGCTTGTGCAGCAGGTGTTGAGGCTGTTTCACCTGTCATCCTGAAGTGAGTTAGGCCGGGTAGGATGTTTTTGTTGATGCTGTTAGCCATTAGGCTATCTGTGGTACCCGTGATGTGGGACAGCCGGGTTAGACTCTCACTGGTGAGAATGCAGGTGGCTCCAGGGATTGCAGGTAATTGTTATGGAGATGTTGTAGTGTGCAGAGAGTTTCAGACTGACTTAGTGATGATGGCAGGAGAGCAGCAGTTGGTTGTTAGCTCTCTGTTCTGCCCGAACGTCACTAGAATTCTGATGTTTGCGGTGTCGCTTGGCTCTTGTGGTGGCACTGACTTGAGCTTGCCTGAGTTGTGTTGTTAGAGCTTTCGCTGTTGGGCATGTGGCCCGTTGCTCAGTCCAACATTGTCTGGCTGCTTCTGGGGTGTAGGCTGGTTTTAAGGGATGCTCCTCCCTTGGCGGGGTCTGATGGTGTGTTGTGTCAGGCAAGGAGTCAGAAGTTTGTTCTTCTCAGTATTCCTTAGTTGAGTTTTGTTCAAGGAGCGCTTTTGCAAGTGTCAGCAGCTCCTGTAACCCAAAAGTAGGCGTGCCCAGCTGTCCTTGTGTAGCCTCCGTTCATCACCCGTGTGGAGGAGGATGTTGTGGTGGACTGCTGTTGGACATACCGTGGTTTTTGCAGGATGAGGACGCCTTTTCCCAGTTTTTGGTCTGGAACCTGGGTCTGTTGCCGTGGTGATGGCTCTGTCCTCTTCTGGCTAGGGGCTTTCTGTAGAAGGGTTTTGCATTGTGGCAATGCTGGGTGCCTTCTGGTGCCCGCTTTGGATTCTGAGTTGTGAAGTTCAGACTCAGTGGGGTTTGACAAACACCTTTAGTGGAGGCCTTTTGCTTGTTAAAGGCCTTCTGTGTCAGTTTACGCAGCTGTTGATTAGGCATTGTGCGTCAGGCCCTAATGCCTAGATGACTTCTTGCAGCTGGTGTCCTCCGCCATCCCAGGGTATTTGTGAGCTTTGGAGTAAGTTTGTCAAAGTCTGTGGTAGTAAGCATGGGGAGTTTCACGCCGGCCCTGCTTGGTGTCTGGGGCAGCGATCAGTCCGTGTTCAGACTCTGGGTCTGAGAGTATTTAGGTTGCCAGATGTGTTGTCACTGGCCAGCTCATTGGGGTCTTTGGGGTCGCATGGTGTGTGTGTCTGCAGTGATCCTCTTTAAAGGTCCTTGCCCCACCCCCTTGTGGCTGCTGATTGGGGACGTGTGAACAGTGGCTCTCGCCCCACCCTCGCAGGTTCAAACTCTTGGCTGAGGGGGTGTGCCTGCTGGCCATGGGAAGTTCTGTTTCGTGTTTTCCCTATCTGTTCGCCTTGTGGTCTGCAAGCATATTTCAGTTCATTTGTGACACTGAATTCACCTCGTTGCGTTGCTTCGGTTCGCCTGAAATTATTTTTTTTTGTTGCAGCTGCAGAGGTTTTCAGGGAGCTGACTTGTGAAGTGTCAAGCAGAAGGCTTTGGCTCCCTTTCCCCCCTTTCGTAGCTGTGCACAGGCGTGGAGGGCTTGCACTGCTGGTGATGTGATGTTTAGCAGGCTGTCTTTTACTTGAGTCTATGCACAGTTGGTAGGACTGTTTCAATTTTTTCTGAACCATGTCAAACTAAACCATGTTTAATTGTTGAGTCAGGGTTTGGACCTCAGCTCTGTCTGTATGCAGGTGGCCTTGTAAGGCCTAAGATGTGGTGTCTCTCTCATTTAGTTCCACATATGTTGTTTTAAGAGTGACTTTGTGTGAAACAGTTCTCTTTTCAAGTCCTGTGTGATGGCTTTTTCCAGCGGCGCTTGGTGTTTAGCAGCTGTTAGAGCCTCTGTGAAGACTGGTGATTTCCTTCTGTCGCACCATTCTGTGAGGATCTTTGCATACGCTCTGTGCTTTTTCTCTTTGAGCAGGTGTCAGTTCTCTGTAGACTTCTGTGACTTGCAGTTTCAGCTCATATACCTCCTGTCTGAGGTCCTTGAGGGTGTGGGCCGAGGAGAGGGTGATGCTGGTCAGGTGTTCACTTGTGTTGCAGTCTCGCTGTTCCTTTCTTTGCCATTGCAGGTCGTTGGCTGCTTTGAGCTGAATGATGTCCATTACAGTGCTCTACTGAGTGTCCAGGTGGTCCTGGTGAGCTGGCAGGGCTGGATGTCTGTGGAATGTCTGCGACATACTGGCACACTTGTGGGAACACCAGAGAGAGAGAGGCACAAGGCAAATGCAGGTACGTACAGAGGTGTTAAATTATCTCTAAGGGGAACGGCTGTGTAGTCCGTGTAAGGTATGACTAGCTGGTGGAGGCAGCTATGAGGTAGGGTGCTATGTTTTTTGTGTTCGTGAACACAGAGAGTTTGAGTAACTTTGTTGAGGGGCCGTAAGCAGTGGTCAGCTGATGACCGGGCTATACTATTGATGGTTCACGGGTTTGGTCACTATGACGAAACTGAAATAAAATAAGATGAACTCAAAAAAAAAAAGAACATTTTTACCTATTTTAGTTTTGTTTCTAAGAGATATGGCTAAGCAGGTTTCACTTGTGTGTGATGCTGCAATAGACTTCATAACCCTAGGGTTAGGCTGTTAGCTAAACTAGCAGGGACCCACCAAATACCTCGTCAAAAGAAAAAGAAACAGTGGGAATTGTTTCTAGTTTATGTTAGCCTACATTGTGTTGCAATGGAAGCTGCCCTTCAACGTATTAGGCCTGGCCACGTATTAGGCCTGGCACTGAGGCGTGAGGAGAAGTAGAGAGGAAACAGGGATTATGCTACTAATAACCTGTATAACTCGCTAAGGAAACAACAGTTGCTCGAACTACTGTAATCCTATCCAAAAACGACGATGGTGATGGTGAAATAACTAAAATAAGGTAAAAGTAAAAACACAACAAAAAAATTAAATAAATAAAATAAAAAGGGGTCCTAAGAGCTGTAGGAAATTAAAAGGGAAAGTCTCAACAAATAAAAATAAAAAATAAAAATGGAATAAAAAAAAAAAAAACATTTTATTTAAAATCTCAAATTATACAATCATTCGCGAATTGGTACATTTGTGCTAACAATGTAAATAAATGCAATAATAAAAGAGGTAGAATAACAAAACAAAAATAAGAGAGAGAGGGAGTGAGAGAGGGAGAGAGAGGTGTGGTTAAAAAGTTACACTTTACACGCCTATCTAAGTGTTAGTCAGATGCTAACAGCTAGCAGTTGATGTAAAGGGCTTAGCTTAAGAGTTAGCATTAGTTACACACAATTTTTTGTTTACACACACGTCTGTGAAGTGGGTGCTGTGTTCAGATTAACCGGAAGAGTCTGCTCACTCTTCTGGGGTCACGTGTTGCTAGGAGACCAATGCAAGCTCACACCAGGTGCAGGTGGAGCAGACTTGCACTGCTGTGAGCATGCATGGTAAACTCATGCATGTCCCGTACAAATTCATTCATTAATCAAAACAGCACATTCACTTCACAGTCAATGGTGGATTCGTAGTTAGCTACGTTAGAATAACACCATTAATTTTACATAATGTTTCACATGAGCGAGTCAAAATTAAATACAGTGATACGTAACACATAATGAGGCCTTAAATTAGTGAAATGAGGAGTATAGCTCAGATCACCTACACATTGCTGAAAAAGGGGATTTCTTCGCCCAAAATCAAACCGATTTATTCTGGTACCATCTATATGAGCTGCTAATCTGAGATTGCGTCGACAGAAAATAGACTTATGCTCCACTAACAACAGAAATTAGGATTTCTTCGATAAAGTCAGGTTAGTTTCTTATCGTACTATTTAAAAACATTATAGCACTGAAACCTTCTAATACCTGTAGGAAGGCACCTTCAAGCTATAGTTTTATCTGATTATATTCAGAACCTGGTGCGCGCATGTATAAGAGTTACGGAAATGTTTCACATGAGTGGGTCGATATGAATACAATGATACATAACACTTAATAAGGCCTTAAATCAGTGAAATGATGAGCATCGCTCAGATCACCTACACAGTTCTGAAGAAGGGGATTTCTTCGCCCAAATTCAGACCGATTTATTCTGGTACCATTTTTATGAGCTGCTAATCCTGAGATTTCGTCGTCAGAAAATAGACTTGTTCTCTACTAACACAGAAATTAGGATTTTTTCGCTAAAGTCAGGTTAGTTTCTTAACGTACGATTTAAACACATTATAGCACTGGAAACTTCTTACTGCTCGCAGGAAGGCGCATTCAAAATATAATTTTATCTGGTTTTGATCAGGAAATGGTATGCACATGGAGAAGAAGTTACTAAAACTTATGAAACAGAAACATAAGATTGATTATTGGGTCTGCTTGCCAGCAATGTTTAAAACGACTCCACCGTTCTAAATTACTGCTCGTACTGCCTAAAGTAGGAAACATTGTTTCCAGATGTGAATGCCGGATTGTTTTCTGGTTAGATTGTCAAAGTTTCTGGGGGTCGCATCATTCGCTGCTGCAGGGATGCTTGGAAAGTATTACAGTTCTGTTCTGTCAGTTGTTACGCAGAAAGTGTTGGCTCTCCCCTTCGTAGCTTGTTGCATATGAGGGAGTTTGCACGGCTGAATGAGGATGCGGGAGTAGGGTGTCTCTCTCACTGCGTTTCTTTTTGCAGCCTATAAGAGTACCTGAGTTCTTTTTGGACCATGTAAATTTTGTCTTGAGTGTTGTTCAGCTGCTGGGTCAGAGTCTCAGTTCTGGCAACTTTGTCTAATAGCTCAGAATTTGCTGCTTTAATAGTTATTTTGTGTGGGTGTTTCCTTTCCAGTTCCTTTCTGGCTACCTTTTCCAGGTGTTCTTGCTGTTCAGCAGCTGTCAGAGCTTTTTTAAATCTATTGATTTCCTCCTGAAACTCCATTTTGCTGGGGTCCTTGTGTGCTACCGCTGTGATCTGTTGCTTGAAATCATTTACCTCATGTTTCAGACCCATGAGGTTGTGGGCCATGACCTTGGCGAGCTTTTTGTAGCCACAACTCTCGCTTGAGTCCTGAGTCTGAGGTACACTTCTCTCTCTGTGTCCAGTTGCTTTCGGCTCAGTAGGTGGTCGTCGGCCCTGGGTAAAGGGGGTGTTCCTCACGACGCCTGGCTAGCCCTCTCTGTTCTGCATTCTGGGCTGTTAGTCTGAGCATCTGCAACATTTTTGCAAATTTGTGTTGAGAGTAAGGGCTAGAGACTACTACAAGATCAATACAGAGTGTGAATGCTAAAATAGTTTGGGTCAGCATATGTTTTGCTGAAAAAGGGCGTAAACAGGATTTTGATTGATGACTTATGACTACTGTCAAATTATTGTCAAATTGTCACTCAGAATTTACTGACGGTTCCCTAAACAGGCTCAATCTCTGAGGAAGTGTAGGAGAAAAGGGAAAAGCAGAAGGAATAGGAGAGCATTTCTATTCAGATTATGATTATTATTTTTTTTTTTTTTTTGAAAATAAACAAATCAAAAATAGAAATGTCTCTGGTTCCTTTTGAGGTTCAGAGAGAACATCAAGGGGGCATAACATGTAAATGGATTTAAAAATTAGCTGACTGCTATTAACAAAACAAGGTGATCATTCTGGTATTAGGAACAAATAGTAGCACTAGTGATTAGTGTGTTACTAAGAGCATCCAATACCTTAATGAGTCTTTCCTCGATAGACAGTTAAGATTTAATTAAATTTAGATTTAATTAACTAGTAACTAAGCAATAGCATTCAGGAAGGATACATCTAGATAGTTAACTTCGCTGAGAACGAATTGAAGATTGAGAAACATAGAAAAAGAAGAAAAAGAAGGAAGAGAAATGGAAAAATCAGAAACCAGGGATTAGGTTAAATTCAAATTGCTTCACACTGCACACACACATCTGTATTTAAGAGCTTCAATTAAAGAGTGTTATCCCCTAATTGTTAAAGCTATTTGGTATCTTAGCCTAAAATGAAACTATGCTAATTCGTGTTAGCTTAGCTGCTTCAAATGGGTTGTTTACAAACATGGCGTGTTGTGCTATGTGTCGTTAGCACTTCCTGTGACAAGTTGTTTTCACGGTAACCAATGCATGCCAGTGTAATTACCGCAGTTTAATGTCTGTCTATGTTAAACATTCACAGTTTTAGAACGTGGTGCTTTCAGCCTTCAAGACTTGTTGCATTACCTAAGCATTTCGGTGAGTGCTTCTCTAATGCAACAATAAACTTCTTGCACTTGTTTAAAGAATTACAAAACGTGTTTACTGTAAGTTAAAACCGGTTTAAACAGATATGTAGTTATGTTTGCCTCCCATATGAGTACTAAAGTACAGTATTACCCCTTTACTTTCACTCTGCGAGTGAAACACATAATGACCACCAGTTTGCTTGTATATATGCAGTCAAAGTGTGGATGAATTGCTTCAATCTAATTATAATCTTTAAGGCCTTTATGCTGTAGAAAGGGGAGCAGCGCTCACATCTACCTTGATATAACTGTACTGAGATTTCTTCTTCAAAGAAACAATTTAAACAATACTGCAATTTTGTGATTTCTTCACTAAAGCATATTACATTATGGTACAGTTTGGACATGCCGCTGAGCTGAGATTCAGACTTACGCTTTGTCAAGACAGATTTATGCTTTAATACTGAATTTAGGGTTTCTTTGCTAAAATCAGATTTACGTTACACTGATACCATTAAGCATGAATTACATAAAGACTCTCACAATTATAATAGCAGTACCAATTCAAACCCCCACTTTATCTGCATCTCAACAAGCCAGCAAATAGGGACACAACCGGGCATCTGAAGTCACGTCCTATTTTAACCTGGGCTATCAAGCACACACTTTTAAGTTGCCAGTGTTTAAACTCATAACTTTCGTTTTATCATGCCCGCATTCTCCACCAAAATCTGTAGCGAATTTAGCTCAACGACAGGAAATATGAATAATTAACCATAACTAGTTATAATTAACTATTCATATTTTAGATCCACTGTTGATATTTAGCTGACCACTCAGGGTCAACCGTCTTGTCAATTCTAAGAACGTTA
Source organism: Sinocyclocheilus anophthalmus (assembly GCA_018155175.1). Lineage (NCBI taxonomy): Eukaryota > Metazoa > Chordata > Actinopteri > Cypriniformes > Cyprinidae > Sinocyclocheilus > Sinocyclocheilus anophthalmus. The sequence continues at coordinate 95,309 of JADLZN010005529.1, read as the reverse complement.
ATTTCCTGGTTAAAGGAAATAACTTTCTTACTGTACAATTCTATAAGTTTGTAACGTAAATCTGCATGATTATTGACTCCTGTTATGAGTAAACAATGAACACGTCAAGTGTGATACAAGTAAGGTTTTATTAACCACATAAACACTTAAACTAGTCTAACATACTACATAAACACATTAAGCCGGTCTAACATACACATACACACACACACACACATACAGTTGGTATAGGAAGGGGTTAAAGTTTAGCACTAAAGAAAGAGACATAAGGAATGACATTTATGAACCATTTTGCATATTCAGCCAGATCTAAAACCTGAGGGAAAACGTCAGATTCTTAGTTCAAACACCTTTGTAAAAAGGTGTAAATGATACTTAATTTATCAATTAATAAGACTAAGTTTGATAATTGCAAGTCTCGTCTGTCTGAAAATAGAATCCTGATGCAATCTTAAGGCCCCAAGATTTGCTGAAGTTGGTTGATGAGAAAGAGCTAGTTTGAGTCAGAGTCACTTGATGAATGGAAAGGTCTAGGCCGAAGAAAGGCCTGGCACAAGTGCTTTGGTATCCTGAAGCGTTTTCTTACATCTTCATCTTAGCATCTCACTGAACCACCGACCGGGCGGGTCACATGGAGTGTGGCCTTTTAAGCCTGCAGAGATTCACGCCTCTCAAAATGGGCTTGCCCAATGAGAAAGACGGAAATTCCAAGCAGGAGGTGGCAATTGCTGGAGGATTTTATGACCGTTGTCCTGTAAGCCATGGTTTTTGCATAGGTAATTCGCTGAGTGTTTAGCACAAATTGTACCGCTTTCGTTAGAACATCAATATGTTGCATAGGATCAGCATATAAATACACACTTGTTTCGATCATATAAGCGAATTCATAGTACTAGACATGAAATAGTTACTTAATGAAATTAGGTGTTTTAATCGTAGCATGCATAAAATTTGTCTACAATACAACAGATAATATACAATACAGCAATAATATACACAATGGCCTGCAGAAAATGGGTGTTCATTCAAAGAAGGTCTTCCTATGAATTAATTAGAGAACAGTCCATTTCTCTGTGCATTGTGTGTCTTTCTTATGAGGAAAATGCAGGGAGTTTATCCCCTGCATTCCTTTAGGCCATAAAACCAGTGATATCATGATTAATTGTCATGGTGACCAAGGTTGGGGGATGGTGTTCAGCCGAAAACCTAACATCCAGTAGATTGAGTGAGGGGACTGTGACGATTTTTTAATCTAATGAATAATTGATTTGTTACATCCAAAATAAAAATTAGTGTGTCATATTGGTCGAGAACGCACATATATATATATATATATATTATATACTATATATATATATATATTAATTATATATTTTATTTAGTAGGCTGCACGATAAATCGCATGCGATATTTAATGCGCATCTTGTCAGTAAAGCCGGTTCTGTATCAGCGGTAAATCTCCATCACCTGCGTGCTTTCACATGGAGCAGCATTAACTACACAGAGCCGTTGTTCACTGACGATCTGCGCAAAACCACGTTCATATTCGCACAATTTTTTGCGCAGCTCGTCAGTGAACAACAGCTCTGTGTAGTCAATGCTGCTCAATGTGAAAGCACGTTCGTGATGGAGATTTACCGCTGATTACCGAACCGGCTTTACTGATAAGATACGCGTTAAATATCGCATGCGATTTATCCTGCAGCCCTAAATATATGTATATATAGATATATATATATATATACACACATACAATTACGCAGGTTGTATATATAAATAATTAGTAAATAATAATAAAGTATACACAACTGCATCCATTAAATTATTTTACACAATATTAATTTTACTCGCTTAAAAATAACATTTGGACAGAAAAATCAAACGTGGAGATAGTTCTGGCAGGTCACGTGATTCAAGCTTGCATCAGCTGATCCATGTCAACCTATAGGAATATGATGCCTATCACGGCATTCCTAGATAAGGTCTATTCAGAATTATTCCGCAGCTTCATCGCTTGCTCAAGAGCAAATCAGACGGCGAATTTGGCGAATGCCATCTCTATAGGAAGCGTTCAATCAGGAATTTTGTGAGGGGTTCGGAACGATTACATACACACGGTTTCTTACCAGATTCAAGTTTGTGAACTTGAACTCGAATTCGCCACATTGATTGATATGAGCTGCAAGCTTGAAAGTGACCTGAGCGAGTACTGCTTCTAGCAGCCATATATCATTGACATGGACTCTTTGCCCGCAAATCATCGCTGAAGTTGTGCTATAATGTGACTGCATCAATAACAGTTTACATGAGATCTGGAAGGAGTAAGATATCAAGAAGGGGATCAAGCATCCACGTCACAGCTGGCTATATTTAACCCTTTATTCATCTCTGAATGTCTTCACAAAGCTAAGCCAAGTTTCTTCTTTTATTCTCATTGCTTACAGGGATAGTTCATCCAAAAATGAAAATTTGATGTCTATCTGCTTACCCCCAGTGCATCCAAGATGTAGGTGACTTTGTTTCTTCAGTAGAACACATTTGATGATTTTTAAGTCCAACCGTTGCAGTCTGTCAGTCGTATAATGCGTAGCAATGGTAACAAAATCTACGAGAGTAAAAAAAAAACATACACAAATAAAACCAAATTAAACCTTGCGGCTTGTGACGATACATTGATGTCCTAAGACACGAAACGATCGGTTTGTGCCAGAAACTGAACAGTATTTATATCATTTTTTACCTCTAATACAGCACTATGTCCAACTGTCTTTAGGCGCGTGCAGGCATCCGGTGCATGAGGCGTGTAGGCGCTCTGCCGTAGTTTACGCAAGTGCCCGAAGTGATCTCTCACACTATCGTCACTCATTGTTTACACAGTGCACAGTCATTGTAGGTACGACGGCTAATCAAAATGGTACTTACTTGCGCTTATCCGGATTGTTCAAACCGACTTAAAACTAAAAGATTACTTTCTCTCGCGCGAACTCATTCGAGAGTGAGTGGTGACTTTCCACGTATTCCCAACTTCTGAGCCTGCTCGCCTGAAGTTAAGGTTGATTGCTCTTCGGCTGGATATCAAACACACCCTTTAACGTAAACTACACCAGAGCGCGTACACACCTCACACACGTTTCAATGAAGTTTGGAACAAAATCCAAAAAATTATATAAATACTGTTCGGTTTCTGGAACCGATCGTTTTGTGTCTTAGGACATCAATGTGTCGTCACGAGCCGCAGGGTTTAATTTGGATTTGTCTGTGCATGTTTTTTTTATTCTCATAGATTTTGTTACCATTGCCATGCATTATACGACTGATAGACTGCAACGGTTGGACTTAAAAATCATAATTTGTGTTCTACTGAAGAAACAAAGTCAACTACATCGTGGATGCCCTGGGGTAAGCAGATAAATCACATTTTTCATTTTTGGATAACTATCCCTTTACTGGATCAGGGTTATTGGCAAATATTGATCTTGGTTAAGGCTAGTTTGTTCAGTGACATCGTGTTTGCTAGGCAGCTAAACAGTTCTGGATCCAAATCTGGATATTTTCTTACCAAAACGCATCGACTCGCCACAGAAGGTCTTTATTCACCCCTAAGAGCCGTGTGGAGCACTTTTTATTATGGATGGATGTGGTTTATTGGACTTCTTTTGGACTGTTGAACTGAAACACCCATCCACTGCCATTATAAAGTTTGGAAGAGCCAGGACAATTTTTAATATAACTCCGATTGGATTCATCTGAAAGAAGAAAGTCATATACACCTAGGATGGCTTGAGGGTGAGTAAATCATGGGCTAATTTTCATTTTTGGGTGAACTATCCTTTTAACCATCTTAAATTAGATTGTGAATGCCTGTTTCTCACCGGGTATCTTGTCTTTAGCGGTGATGGTGTTGTCGTGTGTTGAGATCTCCTCTGCTGTACTGGTCAGCGGTGGTGCTCCTCCATCTTTGACCGGTCCACTGTTTCGAACCAGAGTTTTGTTCTCCTGGTTTTGCTGACGGCCTTCACTCGGCTGGGGCTTCCCTTTCCCCCTCTCGCCAGAGTTAGTTCTGCCCGTCAGCCTGCGGGCTTTGCCCTTCCCCGGCTCCTGAGGACTGCCGGTGCAGGTCCTGAAAGCGCTGGGGCCGCCCTGGATCTCCCCTTTCGCCCTGGGGACGGAGTCCTTGCTTCGGCTCGGGACTTTGGTGCTCTCCCGCTGGGGTTTGGAGGACGGCGTCATGCACCCGCTCGAGCGGGAAGTTTTGACCACTTTCACGGGGCTTTTGGGGTCCTCCATGCCACTCTACTGCTCTCCGGACGAGACTGAAGAAAAGCCCGAAGGGCTCTGGGTTGAAGGTTTCTGGAGCGGAAACATGACAGAATCAGATTGTGGGGATCCAAAAATATTTGTGCATGGAAAGTTGAAGAAATCAGGAAGAATCTGCCAATATTGGGAAGTGAATACTAGCTTAGTACTTGCTACATTTTGCACGTTTAATTCAATGAGTGGCATCTAGTCATGACCTCGGAAATATTATTTATACAATTACATATATTAATTTTATTCTAATTAAATAATATGGAAATATTACATTTAGACAGGCAAAGAGAGAGTCAAAAAAAGCATACATATATACTAGGGATGTTCATTTCGGTTATTTTTCCTAACCGACAACTGACGCTCGTTAACCTATTATTAACCGTTAACCGCCAAGATTATTTTAAATTCGAATTGAATTAAATTAGAAAGGATACGTGTCTGTGACCCGTAAAAAAAAAAACTAACATTTGTTTCCCGGGGATTCATTTTACATAATCACGTCTTCATATCACATCACGTACCTGCAGCGCTTCTGCCAGCCGAGAAAAACATAATAAAGCTAGGCTACATATATATATATATATATAACTACCATAGGCCATACAGAAATATATTTTTACTTAAATAATAAATTAAGAAAACAAAAGAAAAACTGTGCAACAAGTAGCCTAGTATGCAGAGTTTCAGTTCATTGTTGTGCTGCGCGAAAGGAAACCAGACGGCAGAAAGCAGCATCCTATTTTTCTTTAGGTTTATTTTACAAAAGCACAAAGATTTGTTTTATTGTGAATGTACACAAATAAAGGTAAACTTTTTACAATTCCGATTATCTTTATGACTAAGGAGTAGTTTCTTCCACTGTTGGAAGGAAAAAATTCAAGTAATTACGCTGGCGCTGCATGCACGCACACAGTTAAGCATTGCTACCTTGACAATGCAGCCTGCTCATTATCATAATAAAATACAGACAGTCAAACATATGGAAAAAACACACTGCTCAGTTTAAATATGTAGTAAAATCTGTGCCGTTAAGCGTTATCATCGTACCGCCGTGAATGATGTTATGCAAACCATTTTGTTTTACGTGGATATTGGAATGCGAGTGAACTAGGCTACATAATAAATTATATTTTGACATTCAAATACATCGCGAATACGGAAACATTTGATTTCGTCTCGAATGATAGACGCAACGTTGGTTTCAATTTCGTTTTAGCCTAAATTAATTCGTTTTGGCTTGTCGTTTATAGCTTCTTATATTTTAAATTCTTGTTCTTTTTTAAATACCGTTCATTGAAAGGTTTTGTGGAGTGAGGGGAACTAAAATAGCCTAGCTAAGTTTACAGTGTTTATTATAATGTTTGTAAACATTGTGTTGGCATTTGGCCTATTTCTGAATGAAATAATAAAATGCGACTTAGACGTAGTTTTTTTCCTCTAAAAAATTTTTTTTTTTTATACGCGTTGTGTATTTCAACCATGCAGCAAACCTTTTTAAATATTTTGATAAATTAGGCCTAAAAAAAATAATTTACTTTTTAAACCGTTTAACTGATTGCATTAATCGGTCAAAATTCTTCACGGTCGGTTAAAATGAACATCCCTAATATATACAAATATAAAGGTAATTGCGACTTTCTCTCACAATTTTGCATGTTTCTTTATTGCATTCACTGTATTTATTCAGTGTAAATTGCATATTAAAAATAAACTTCTTTTTAAAATAAACAATATAGTTTTAAATAGTTAACAATGCTAAATTATAATTATTACCATTACATACATAAGTACTTGTATCTAAACAAATAGCTACAAGTAGCTAAATATTCTTATTACATTCAGTGTATGTATTCAATGACAATACGCATATTTAAAACCATATTCATAAAATTATTTTTAAAATGTTCAAATGCAAAGTTATTATTATTGCATAAGTATTTTGTATCTAAACAAATAGCTACAAGTAGCTAAATATTCTTATTACATTCAGTGTATGTATTCAATGACAATATGCATATTAAAAACCATATTCATAAAATTATTTTTAAAATGTTCAAATGCAAAGTTATTATTATTGCATAAGTATTTTGTATCTAAACAAATAGCTAAAGATTATTGCATTCAGTGTATGTACTCAGTGTTAATATGCATATTAAAACCACATCTATAAAATTTGTATTACATTTTTCAAAATGCAAAATTATATATACAGAAATATTTATAGCTAAATAAAAAAAAAACATTATACACAACATACATGCTTATAAAATATAAAATCTTACAATTCTGACTTTTTATTGCAATTGCAAGTTTATATCTTGCAATACCTGACTTTTTTCTCATAATTGCGAGAAACAAAGTCCAAATTTTCAGACAAACTGAATTACGAGCAAAAAAAATAAGAAATGTGAAATAGAAAGTTGTTACCTCTTTTAAAATTCATTATTTTTTATTCTGTGGCAGAAACAGGCTTCCACACTAGTTAGTTTGAACATGTCACAATCTACTATTCAGTTAATACTGCACAGTTTTACATTGATGAACTTGATGAATAATTTCACATCTAAGCATTTTATCAGTTCATGCAGTCACTTGGAATCGAACCCAAGCCCGTGTGCTACTGACAGTATACACTGCCTACTATTTTTTTTTGTTATATATACTGGATATTTCAGCAAGTGCGGTAAAGTCAGATCACATAATGCATACAATATTAAGATTATTACAGAATAATTGCCAAGAAGGCACAAAATCATCATTAATAAATGGTTTCCTGCTTAATTCTTAAGAATCCAAACATGCACTTCAGTAAATACAACTACCGTCCATCCAATAACTACACATTAAATGTGTAACACATAATATCTATAAGCTTATTAAATTAAGGAATTACATACCGTATTTAAAAAGAATACAGAGTAAAATGTGCATCGGAAAGCAAAACTAATGCACAAATATTCAACCCCTCACCTGGTCCCAATATCAAGTTTAATGACCTGTAGGCCAGAACAAACACAAAACTAGAGGTCTACAGGACCTAGTCACACATAGGGTCCCTAACATGAATTAGGACACTGTTTGCATGTACCAGCACTGATATTATATCCTAAATGTCATTGCCTCTTCCTGATTTCCTACCACTGTAAAAGGTAATTGCATGTAACCTTGCAATGATCAAACACTAGGAATGCATCATTATATGCATACTTGCATGCAGAACACATTTGCATGCATGTAATAAACAGTTAGAGTTGTGTTTTATTCACAAAAAGTCTCATTTTGTAGTAATTCCCCCAAACTTTTGTCAATGTATTTACACTTAGCTCGTGCGCTGCGCTACTAACGCCTCGCGGACGTTTTCCTCACCTGTGTATTCACGTCTCGAGCTTACCTAGATTCACTAATGTGCGGCAAATCAGCAGCACATGCTGAGAACGATCACACGGAGCGGCGACGGTTCGCGTTAAACGCCATGTATCCCGGCGCCGATGTTGTTGTTGTTGTTTTCTTCGGCCCTGCTCGAGACGCTGAGCGCACGCGCCATGTTACCGCTGCTCGCGCGCTGGATTGTGGGCCGCGTCAGTGCGGCGACGCGACGCGACGCTTCCGCAGGCGGCGCAATGCGGCCCAAACAACAGAAATACTAAATTACAAAAAAAAGAAAACTCTCGTCACATCTATAGTGTATCAACATTATTATTATTAACAATAATGATCAATTGATATATTCCAAAACTAAATAGCACTATTTTAGATATTAAATATTGAAATGCTTTTTACAATAAAATATTAGTAAAATACTAATAAATAACAACTAAAATAATTAATAATAATAAACATTGCTATATATATATATATATATATATATAGTAATGATATATATCTATATTAGATCATATATAATAACTAAAAAATACTAGGAGATAAAATAAGTAGGTTTTACATCTCAGTTTGTATTATAAAAAATATTTTAAGTAAGCTGTTAATTACTGGTCAGGCTCTAAAAAACGCATAATTTTCGTGTTTTGCCAAAAGACTTAACACGAGCAAGTAGATTTATATTTGTTAATTCATTCAGTGTGTGTATTCAGTGTTACTAATATATATATATATGCAGAAACATACATACAGGCATACACAGAGTTATAAAATAAATAACGGTTAAAATAGTTTAAAATGCAAAATTAGTATTAACATTAATTATAAATATTTTGTAGCTACACAGCTTCAAAATACTAAATAAATAATTAAACTATTATTTATTATATTATTATTGCATTACATTGTCGGCATTCAGTGTTAAAAGCATATTAAAAAAAATCTATTAAAATAAATAACACAGGTACAAAAAAAGCAAATTATTACACAACAAGAAATGTAGCTAAATAAAGACCTAATAATAATTTATTATAATCTATTGCGTCGATGTCTGAAGTTAATATGAAAATTTTATTAAAAATATCACTCAATAAATAACCTTATTAATTTAATAATTCATAATTTAAATACTTTCCCCAAAAGATCTTATTAAACAACCAGTTATAGTCTGATAGTTATATGATAATCAGTATCTGGATACAAAATATACGTATCGGAAACATTTCTAAAGTTGTAAGGAACGCTTGTGATTTGCTGTTGGGCCGCGAGTCATTAAAGTTCCTCTCTCTCTCTCTCTCTTCTCTCTCTCTCTCTCTCTCTCTCTCATCCCTCTGCTCTATCGAGGAGATTCACAGCGTTATTATGGGGACGATTCTAAGAGCGCTTACTGTCCTGACTCTGTCATGTCTGGCCGAGGCCAAACAGAAAGACTTTTACTCGTTTAAGGTGGTGAACAGCAGAGGGAGGTTAGTTTCTCTGGAGAAATACAGAGGATCGGTGAGTCTCCACAAATCAGCTCTGATGCTGCAGACGTAAGACGCAACTAACGTGCATGTAAGAAACACCTTTAATACTAATGCATGCTTTAGTGGTGTTGGAAAATGTCCTCACTTCTAGTATTTGCCTTAATAAACTAACAGCAGTCTGGAGTTGTGCTTCATTCATTCATTCTGTGTCTACGTGGCAGCCTCGCAGTACATCTCAGCTCCTGCTGTGATATGGTTTGCTATTTATCAATAAGGGGACACTTCGGAATAACTTTCATTAATATTAACATGCATAGTTGCATAATACTTCTGAGATGAGTATCGCACAAGATTCGAACAGATTGATTTTGAATGTACGTGAACTGCTGATCAGTCCAGCATTAATTTTTTGGTTAACTTTACAAACATTAGAAGTTATTGTAAAGTTTTACATGCTATGATTTATAGCATCATGGAAGGCCTCGCTGTTCTTCACTGTTTTATTAGAAACGTAATTTATTTATGCATAAATATTTGGATGCATGGTTATATGCACAAATCATTTTGAGTCACTAGGTGTCGATGTTGAATAACTTTGAAATGCTGTCCTTAAATCCTTGAAGTCTCTCTAAACAGTCAACAACCCTTATATTATATTTATTATATTTATATTAATACTGAAGAAAAGTAAGTTCTGAATCTGAGCTAAGATCTTTAGTTCAAATACTAGTTTCATTGATGTTGGAGTAATCAAACGGTTAATTCAATCATATAAAAGGAATAGTTCTCCAAAAAATTAAATTTTTCATAAAAAGACCATGATAGATGAGTTTGTTTCTTCATCAGATTTGGAGCAATGTAGCATTGCATCACTTGCTCACAAATAAATCCTCTGCAGTGAATGGGTGACGTCAAAATGAGAGTCCACAACAGCTGAGAAAAACATACAATATCCCCACCACTCCAGTCACACAGGTAAGTCTTGTGAAGGAAAGTCTGCTTGTTGTAGAAAAAAACATCCATCATTAAGGCATTTTAAACCATCGCTTCTGTCTAAAATATGAGTCCATAATAATGATTCCTCCAGTGAAAAGTCCGTAACCTGCGGTTCTTCTCTCATCCAAAATCCACCCACATGTTTGTTTAGAACTGTTTTGCTTGTAAACGGTGCTTGATTTGTGCAGATTTCTCTCCTGATTGAGACAGGATGACTTTTTCACTGAACGTAACGCTAGTTGGATTGGACTCATATTTTAGCCGGATGCAACAGTTTGAAGTTAAAACACCTTAATGGTGGATTTGTTTCTTACAAACACACAGCTTTTGGCTTCACAAGACATTAACTGACAGACTGGAGTGGTGTGGATTACTTGTGGATTATTGTGATTTTTTTATCAGCTGTTTGGACTCTCATTCTGACGGCACCCATTCACTGCAGAGCATCCACTGGTGGGCAAGTGATGCAATGCTACATTTCTCCAAATCTGACTGATTTAGATACTTGTGAATTGAGCACCCTTTTTACTGGACAAAACTTTTTTTTTTTATATTGTACTCCTAATAACTATCACTACCTTTACGACCACAACTGCACCACTCCTCCTACAACCTACAACTACTGTGATAAAATAAATTAATACAGTACATTTGTCTTTAGTAGCTCATTACATGCAATCTGTCATCCTTTTAAGTGTAGTAGTAGTAAAGCCACCAAAATAAAATGTAAATTTTAACGCTAAACGATGAATACAATCATTAAGTGCTTGTATTAACACAGCAGGCTTAATAGAGATGAGGCGTTTTTCAATCTGTATCAGAAGAGCTGATGTTCTAGTTCAAGGGCTGATCGGCACAGGAATCGTGTGTAGTTTACATTTATGGAAACATCAAATTTACACAAGGACACGTGTACATTTAATTATCATTAAGAAGACTTAAAGGAAGTAGAGCGGTCAAATAAAGACTCGAGGGCAGAGAGAGAGTCCCATTAATGACGTCACAGTGGCTCTTCACTCTACATGACTCAGAGCTGCTGTACAGGCTCATTTGGCTTTTAGACCATAATTGGTGTTGATGGCTTTAAAAGCTTCATACAGTTTAACAAACAGAGACCCTGTGTGATTATGATCATAAACCTTAAATTTGATTCAAGAACAACTAAAACAAAAGGAAACAGAAAGTACGTTGGAGAACTGCTGAACAACAGTGTATATCTATCTATCTATCTATCTATCTATCTCTGATCACAGTAGTCATATACGGCGTATGATGTTCTTGATTTTTCTGTACTGTATTTGTAGGCGTCACTGGTAGTGAATGTGGCCAGCGAGTGCGGTTACACCGAGGAGCACTACAAAGACCTCCAGCAGCTGCAAAAAGACTTCGGTCCGTTTCATTTCAACGTTCTGGCCTTCCCCTGCAACCAGTTCGGCCAGCAAGAGCCCGGCAGCGATAAAGAGATCGACAGCTTTGTGCGGCGAGTCTACGGGGTTTCTTTTCCCATCTTCAGCAAGATCGCTGTGGTTGGAATAGGGGCCAATAATGCTTACAAATATCTTGAGGGTGAGTGCAACAGGTTTGATGATGGTGAGGTCCCGGCTAACAAAAATATGCTCTGATAATGTTCTCTGAACATTTCGTTTTTTAATGTTTTAAAAACGTTTTTTTTTTCTTATGCAAACTTTAGAGAGAACATTCCATTTTATCATTTTTGCATGGGAACGTTACTTTTGAATATTTTCTGAATGATGTTTAAATAATGTTTTGAGAATATTATGAAACACCAGATAACCTTAAGCGAACATCCTATTAACAATACCGGAAGAACGTTTGTTCATAAATTTGCCAGAACGTTCCCTGTTAGCTGGGGTTACAGTGGTATCAAAAAGTATTTAAACACTTAAAGGGATAGTTCACCCAAAAATTTGATGTTTATCTGCTTACCCACAGTGCATCCAAGATGTAGGTGACTTTGTTTCTTCAGTAAAACACAAATGAATATTTTTAACTCAAACTGTTGCAGTCTGTCAGTCACAGAATGTCAGTGGATGGGAATCACGGCTTTGAGAGTAAAAAAAACCATACACAAACAAAACCAAATTAAACCCTGCGGCTCGTGACGATACATTGATGTGTAAAGACACGAAACGATCAGTCTGTGCAAGAAACTGAACAGTATTTATATCGTTTTTTACCTCTGATGCACTGCAATGTCTGAACTGTCCTGAGCGCGTCCTCGACAGCCGGCGCGTGTGATTCATCTTCTTCTGGCTTTACGGCGGATCGCAGACTTATAAGTGCATTACCGCCACCTATCTCTCAAATGGACCATTGACACTCCTAATTGAGATTGTAGATAGAGTGTCAATGGTCCAATGGTAGGACGCGTTCAGGACAGTTCAGACATTGCAGTGCATCAGAGGTAAAAAAACAATATAAATAATGTTCAGTTTCTTGCACAGACCGGTTGTTTCGTGTCTTTACACATCGATGTATCGGCACGAGCCGCAGGGTTTAATTTGGTGTTGTTTGTAGTTTTTTGTACTCTCAAAGCCGTGAATTTCCCATTGCCATGAATTATACGACTGACAGACTGAAACGGTTTGAGTTAAAAATCATAATTTTTGTTCTACTGAAGAAACAAAGTCACCTACATCTTGGATTAGATACAAAAATATTAAATCAAGTGTTTCCACTCAAGTGCACGAACGGTTCATGCGCAATGATGTAACAAACAAAGTGCTTGAGGCAGCATTTAATTTTCACACAAGATCACAGTCTAATGGCTTAATAATTTGACATGCTGTGCTCTCATCTAAATGCCGGTAAATCTCTCTTCTAATTTCAGAGGCGTCTAGGAAAGAGCCGACCTGGAATTTCTGGAAGTACCTCATCGACACTGATGGCAAAGTTGTTGACGCGTGGGGTCCTGAAGTCTCCGTCAAAGAAATCCGCCCACGGATAGCGGATATGGTTCGGAAGCTGATCATTAAGAGGAAAGAGGAGCTTTAGTCCTTTGAAACTTCTTCAGCTCTGAAAACTGTAGACACTCAGACCTCAGAAACAGATCACTTTGAAGAAACACATGCTAATTTAGGCCTATTCAAAGTATGAAGTGTGAGATTACACCAGCGCAACCCACTTTAAACAATCTTATATGCTCTCATCCTCTTCCCTCAACTTGGTTGCATTAGATTTGTTCTCCTTCCATGTTTGTAAAGAGAAGCACTGAGAATTCAACTAATAAAAGACCACTTTTATTAATAAACCATAAAAAAACACATCATGCTTATACTTAATGACATACTACACGACATGTCTAATAGAGCTATTCAAAATAATGAAATATGAGCGATATGATGAACTGATTCTGGAGTAGAAATGTTTAGTTTTTATACTCCTGTTATCATTTTTGTTTCTGTGATCTGTCTGAAATCTACTTTGACCCTCCATTAAAAGGCTTTTCTTACATTTTCATTTTTTGTTTATTCTCCGAAAAGTTATTTTTCTGAAAAAAAATGTAAAATATATATTGTTTTAAATCAAGGTTTATATATTAAACATTATTAGTAAAAATTAATCTATAGAGTGTTTAACATATAAGAATAATTTTAAAAAGTCTTAATATTTATCTCAAGAAAATATTAGTGGTGGTGCTTGCCCATGTAAAATTAAAATGATTATTACAATTTTAAAAAGTTAATACATCTTAATATTTATCTCAAGAAAATATTAGTGGTGGTGCTTGCCCATGTACATTATTTCAAATATTGTTCAAGGATTAAAAAATAATAATAAAAAAGGATATATCTTAATGTTTATCTGAAGGAAAATCGTTGAGTGGTGGTGCTTGTCCATTTAAACCTCTATTATTATTCAAATAATGGTAAAAAAATTAATAAGAAAACTAATATTTTATATTTTCTGAAGAAAAATGTGAGGTGGTGGCCATGTAAAATAAAATGAATTACTTTAAAAAAAATATTGTTAAAGATAAAACATAAAAAAATTTATAGTATATAGAGAAATAAGGGAAAAAATATATATAAATTATATCTATATATATTTAAAGCGATTGACCTAATGATGCTTCCAAGCAGATCTTGTTAACATTTAAACATTACCTTGGGTGTATTTTAATCATATCAGTGAAAGGAAAATAAAATAAGTAAAAAGAGGGTCTAATGAGTGCACATTTCAAATTCATAAGAACAATTTTTACATATTTTGTCCAAAAAGGCTGCAACTTAAAAACTTTCATCAGAAGGTACATTCAAAAGCAAAATATTATGACACAGCATGTCCTTCATACTTTTTTGGGACAGAACATCTTTAAAATTTCTATTTACACATTCATGCGTCCTCTAAAGTAAGTGCTCAGCCTGACTTTGCAGCCAGTTTCATAAATTTCATTAGTGTAAATGTGCTAAAGTGTGTAGAAACCAAATAAAGAAGAGCAAATTAACTTAGTTATGAAAATATAAGTTGGAACATTGTGTAATATGCAGATCCCATTTTTGCTTACGATTTTTAATATACAACATTTAATAGCATTTAAATAAAGAAACTTGAGATGATTCATTTTAAACGTATATATAGGTAATAAAGTTCCTTTGAGATAATTGGTGCTTGTTAGTTCAAGAACAATTACTGTTGAACATAATCAGAGTTACGTTATTAAAAAGCCAGATTCATATTAAAGGTTTGATGGAATGGAATAGAATGAAAGTCAAGGTCATGGTGTGCTGTACTTTCTTTAGGCTGAGCTAAACACTTATTATAGGGCTGCACACATTATAATATTTCATACTTATTATTAGGCTAGTATGGACTCTGTTATAATGTCTGACAAATTAAATCAAAGTTAACAAGAGCCTCACATTTTCGCATATGTAGGTGTTCAAACAGTCAGTTGTCAGTGATTAGCGTTTCTCTCACAGATCTTTGAAATACTCGTTTCTGATTGGTCAACTGCACAACTGCATGTTTGCCTCTATAACAATTAAAAGGTGTGGTGACATTTACCATTATTCAGCGAATTCGTGAGGGCAGTTAGATTTCTTTGCATAGTTTTCGCTTTGTGTTCAAAAAACGCAAATTTGCCGCGATAAAGGGAGTTCACCCAAACATGAAAATTAGCCCCTGATTTACTCACCCTCAAGCCATCTGAAAGTATATGACTTTCTTCTTTCAGATGTATACGATCTGAGTTATATTAAAGGGGTCATATGATGCGATTTCAATTTTTCCTTTCTCTTTGGAGTGTTACAAGCTCTTGGTGCATAAAGAAGATCTGTAAAGTTGCAAAGACTAAAGTCTCAAATCCAAAGAGATATTCTTTATAAAAGTTAAGAGTTAACCACTCCTACCTAAAACGGCTTGTTCTAACACGCCACCACATACCTACCTCACTATGTGGGAAGATTTGCATAACGCCGCCCAAATGTTCACGCAAAGAAAGAAGGCGTAACTTTTATTCTCGCTGTAGTATTGTTGCTTCAACCCAACTATTCAGATGTGTGCAGTACATTTTCTGGAGGACTGTTTCCTGATCCTGGGTGAGTAGACTACAATGCTGGCTGTTCTCACAGACTGTAAGTACGTTTTTTTCTATTTAAAGAGTTTTTATATTTTATATATTTAAAGCAAGTGTTTGGGCAGTGTAGAGTAGCGCTTGTTTGTAATTTATTCGATCACAAATGCAGACATGGTTTAATGCTTACGCGGCGCGATGCAACGCAACACGTAAAAAAAATAAAAAGACAGTATAAATCATTATAATAAGTAATTATGTCCCCACTGGATGCTATAAATGCCTAATTTATAATGGGTTTTATTGGTTTTGAATCATCGCTCCGGCCTGACAAGGCATCACAATATGGTAAGGGACATAACATTTCCATCACACGCTTGAGGAATTCGGCCAACAAACGCACTGGATAGCTGGCCAATCAGCGTACACCTCGTTTTTCAGAATGATGAGCTTTGTAAAAATAGCGTTTCAGAAAGGTGGGGCATGGAGAAGAAACAATAATGTACAGTATGTGAAATATAATGTGTTTTTGTAACCTTAAACCACATAAAACACATCGACACCAAATACACCAACTAATGTTCTTTTTAGCAGATTGACCCCTTTAAAAAATGTCCTGGCTCTTCCAAGCTTTATAATGGCAGTGAATGGCTATCGAGAGTTTGACGCAAAATAAAGTGCATCCATCCATCATAAAAAGTGCTCCACATGGCTCCGGGGGGTTAATAAAGGTCTTCGTTGGGTTTGTGTAAGAGAAATATCCATATTTAAAACTTTATAAACCGTAATCTCTAGCTTCCGCTAACTGTCGTACCCATTCATGAGGTACTCCTGTTAGATTCATCTGAAAAAAGAAAGTCATGTACACCTAGGATGGCATGAGGGTAAGTAAATCATGAGGTAATTTTCATTTTTGGGTGAACTATCCCTTTAAAGAAACTTCTGTGCGAGTCGTGCTTCATACATCGCTACACTTGTAATGGACAATGCATGCAAAATTTCACTATAATATTCTTTTCTAAAAATATGTCACTAATATGCCATCTTTTTCCTGGACATGTCCTGGCCGTGATCTTGAAATTGACTAAAATGTCCGGGTTTTGATTTTGTTTTCATACTGCAGGTAATGACTGACAAGTAGGTTGACCAATAGCATGCAGGCATTGTACACAATCGACCAATCGTGGCGTGCGAGAAGGCGGTATCTACAGAGAACGGACCTCAAACAATAAAGTGTGAGGACTGTAGAGAGACCGTCAATTCTGAATGTTGTGTTTGCATCAGATTCTTTCATTTCAAAAGATCAAGGACAAGTGTTTTCTCATTACATGATTCCTTAAATACAGACAATATCTCCTTGGATGCTGCGGCTTAAGAATCAGTGCATATCGTAATTAACGTAAGTGACATTTTAAGTTTTTCCTAATGCCTACAGGTTATCTTTTCTCAAATGATTGTATTAATTTCTTTCGGGCTGTGATAGAGCAATTTGCAAGAGACTTTAATTTACTTGCACTGAATTATTTTCTTTCTTCCAGAACTTTAGAAAATGTTTTCATGACCTCTTCCGTAGATTATGTGACCTTCTGAAGTACATTAATTGGAAAATCTATTATATATGACCCAAAATGGTTTTTCAAGGTCAAACTATCAGCCGACTGTGTTGATCATCAGGTGAAGATCAGGTGGAGACATAACCCTATCCATAATATTTCTTTCTCCAGTGATAAACTCATCTTGTATGAATCAGTGGAGAAATATGCACTGATCAAACACTGTTTACAGTCCAAAACAGCTCTAAACAAATATGTGGGTGGATTTTGATATGAGAGGACAGCAGGAGATGGACTTTTTCACTTGAGGAAGCGTTATTATGGATTATGAAGTCATATTTTGGACAGAAGTGATGGTTTAAAGTTGAAACGTCTTAATGATGAATGTTTTTCTTACAAACATGCAGCTTTTGTCTTCTCAAGACATTAACTGATGGACTGGAGTGGTGTGGATTTCTTGTGGATTATTGTGATGTTTTTATCAGCTGTTTGGACTCTCATTCTGACGGCACCCATTCACTGCAGAGCATCCATTGTTGAGCAAGCAATCATGTCATGCAAAATTTCTCCAAATCTGTTCCCATGAAGAAACAAAATCATCTTGGATGGTCGGAGGATGAGTAAATGTTTTGCAAATGTTCATTTTTTGGTTAACCATTCCTTTAAAAAACACACACACATGCATTCATTCAAGCACTTTCCACACAAGACACAAACCCGCACAACACCACAGACAGCAGGGAGAAAGCCCTCTGGAAAATCTGTCTATTGAATTAAATGCATTAGCCAGAAGGTTTATGAACAACAACGAAGCAGAAGAGGACATGGATGGAATATGATAAGTTATCACTCTGATTATTAGACATAAAGCCTTGTAAAGGTTAAAACACTCTTCAATATTCAGAATGAAGAAGAATTAAAATTTTCCTGATCAGCAAACATGACGTGACTGTTGTCTTGTTATGCACACTCACTATTCAAGACCTTTCTGATTTACCAGCTGCACTATCAGAATATCAATTAGCTCAGATTTTATTTACAAAATTGGGTGTTTTTCAGCTACTGGCACACCACTTATTACATTAGGAAATAAACTCTCAAAACACACTACTATGCTCTCACTAGTTTTTTAATTTGTCAACGTGCATCACATCTCAAATGATGTACTCTGTTTAACAGTAGGATTTCACACTAATTTTGTGCATTAAGGATAGGTGGAGACCATGACCTGATGATAGCTGTTTTAAGTGTTTTCATAATCTGCCAGATTTGTTGCTTTATCGGAAATGACACAGTAAAAAAAATTATTCTGTTCACGAATTACATTTAGCTTGATTTTTCTTTGTTTTCATCACACATAACAAAAGTACACTAACTTTTAATTAAACTTTATTAAGGGCACTAGGGGACCGTTGTAAATTTTAATAATTTTAAAAACAGAGTTATCGTTAATTCACACTTAAAATAAAAACATAAAACAACATTTTCATTAATTGAAATAAACATGAACTGAAATAAAATACAAAACAATGTTTATCTTAGCTAGCTGCCAAAGGTACAATTCCTCATTCTTATTAGCTTTAATAGCAGTTATTTAAATTTAACGACAAACTACTAAAAAATTCCAAAAAAATTACTAAAACTTTCAAATGAAAACCAAAATATAACAATTACAAAAATAACTAAAAAAGCTAATAAATACTATATTAAGGATACTTAAATACAATTCTCAAAAATCATGTAAAACAATAAATATTGAAACATTTAATACTTCATGCTATGTTTAGATCATTACCGTTTCAAACATCCAATCAAACTATAATTTGATTGGATGATTTAAGTAAGTGAATTATAACTGTGGAATTTTATATTTAGATATTATATATTAAATATAAAGTAAAAAGAAAAAAATGTATCCCACAATCCAAACATGTAAACATCAAAATAAAATAACAAAAAGTAATACTAAGAAAAAAGCAGGCATAATAATAAATAAAGAATAAAGACATCCAAAAATAATATTAATACAAAAAAAAAAATACAATATAAAAATACAAAATTAAAAATGTCAATAAATAAATGCATAGATAAAACAAAAATCCATCAATCATTCTGAAGTAATCGAATTTCTTTCTGGCGCAAATGGGTTTCTAAAATGATTCAGTTTGCTAAATCGGGCTCGTCTCCCAGAAAGCAACTAATTTTTTGCCAGGCAGAATATGAGACTAACTATATATACTTGTATGAGCTTGTTTCAGTGCTGTGTGCTCATCTCATTTGAGTTGACCTTTTGTCCTCTGTCTCATCTCATATCTCATCTCTTCCCAGCGAGCTAATCTGAAGAACATCAGATGAATCATGGCGATCTTGAGGCGTCTGTCTCAAAGAAAAACACACATAATCTTCTTGACATAATCAGAAGAAACAATACACTTGATGCCTGAAAACTCCCTGTATATCAGAACGTCTGAGCAGATGCATCAACTAATGAAAAAAAAAAACCCTTAAAGTTACTAAAATGCATCAATTAACTATATAAATGACCAGCTATATCAAACACATCTGGATAAATCACATCAGGCTCGCAAAGTGGATGGTATTTGTCAAACTCTTCTGTGTGGAAGCAGTGCTGAAGAAAGTTTGCGATGTGTTTTATCACAGCAGACAGTGGAGCTGCACAGCCCGGAACCGGATTAAGACTCCTCACTGTCAGAGAACTCGGAAACCTCTTTCATTTCCAAACCTTCACAACCTGCTAAACAGATCAGAAGGAGGCTCGTTTATAAATGATTCATAGAAAAGTAGTATTTCACCTCTTCAACTTTTAAGAGTCACATTTCAGCAGTTTATTTTACTGAATTGATCTTTGTCACAGAGTTTTCATATTCATTTATGCCTTTTTCATGTGGCTTGTATATGTTTAATTTAAATATGTGTTTGTTTATATGCATTTATTTATTGAAATGATAATAACAGGTTAAAGCATTCATACCGCACATCTATTTTATTATTATTTTTTTTAGAACTCATGGCTAAATGACTAATGATCAGTATGATTTTATTTATATACACTATTATAGTTTTTTTAATTAAGATTTTGAATGAGCTTTTATTTTTTTTATATATATTTTCAGTTTTCATTGTACAGTACGTTTACTTTAATTTTTAGTACTTTTATGACTTCTGTTAGCTTTTGTTTGTTTTCAGATCATTTATTTCCAGTTAGTCATTATGAAGATATTAATATAGTTTATTATTTCTTAATAAAATCATGTTTCGGTAGTTGTGTTTATGACCCTGCAATGAGATAATAGGCTCACCCCCCCCCCCCCCCCACAAGGGTCGGGCGTTGCTAAGCACTAAAACTATTTAAAAAAGTTCTTATTAGAAATAATGTGCACATCGATATAATGTATATATGTATATATAAAATATATATAATATATATGAGAATACGGTAATGAATATTATATCCTCCTCATGTTCGCACCTAATGTGTTGACTGTTGTTTGCAAGTCATTAACAAACGCGCAGTGTTTGTTGGGTTTTTTTTGCGGTAGTTTTGTGAGGTATATAGCGAAATGCTTCAAATCTCACTCGAGCTTTAAAAAATCAATATGAAATTTCTTTCTTTTTTTTCAAGTTGTGATCCCACTCTACCGAATCCAAACTTGCTTTAACTACAACACATGTGCCCTGATTGCCTGCTAACAGGGCGATGAGACGAGAGAATGTGCGATCTATTGCAAGCTTATTTTTTTTTTTTTTTTTTTTATTTTGACAGAGACGTGCCAGTCAATAAGCATCAGGCAGCGGTCGAAACACCAGCCAACAGCATGCGCATGCACAACAAAGGAGTAGTCCAAGACTAGACGCTGATAAGACTCACGGCAGAACAATATCAACAGGACGGCAAGGACCAAAGAGCAGATAATCCAGGTATGCAGCAATAGTACTAGGCAGGGCGCCAAACAGAGTCCAACTGGTAAAACAATAGATAGTCCAAGGTACACAGGCTGGAATCAGGAAACAGGTAATAACAAGACTAGACTAGACTAGACTATGAAAACACGAAATGGCTCTGTAAAGCAGCTATCACTAAGAGAGTGATAAACGCAGAACAATACTTGGCAATGAGAGCTAGGAAGTCCATGGTTTATGTAGGATGTGTGATTGGTTACAGCAGTGGGTGTAATCAGTGCAATGGATGATGGGAAATGTAGTCCAGGGTATAGTGTAACAGTACTTATGAGTTAGTGTAAGAGTCCATAGTAGTGGAAGGGTGATCTCTGGTGGCAAGTAGACGGAAGTTCATAGACCGGATTCGTGAAAATTGCCATGTAACCCCATTTATAAATTCCTGCATCAGTCAGTGAAATTTAATGCAAGCATGTATCTGAAGGGAAAACGATGCTTTTAAATGCGCTACGACCATCAGAATAGCTCTGTTCTAATAAAATGCCAGTAATAATTACAGTCTGAGCATTTGACATATACTGCCAGCAGAGACAGTCAGAGATAAATTAATCACTGCCAAGATCAATATGAATGAACTGTACAGTAAATTAAATGTCAGGGGTGACTAACCTGTGAAGTGACTTTTATTAGAGCACTTCTGGAAAAAAAAAAGACTGACACGGGATCAGTCCTCAGCAAGGACTGTAGCAGTGGGGTCCAAAAATCTAAATGTCCGTTCACACCAAGAAAGATAACCTATCCACCTTATTTTAACGTTTTCCCAAAAAAACACCCCCCCCCCCACCGCCTTTCATGATTTAAGTGCCGAGACTTCCTCGAGTGTCATCCGTTCCAGTTAATTAACAGATACAAAACAGTCGCGCTTATGAGCTAATGGATGACGATCAAATTTAATTATTATGATTATCATAAACAAGTCATCCACTTCTAGCTCTTCCTAACTCAAAGGATGAGCAAACTCTGAATTTACTATCTTTCTCTTTCTTCTGTTTGCCTTCTTTTTATTCCTTCCCTTTTATGCCCGGTTTGACGGACATCTAGAGTGATGTAGAACCTAATCTTGCACCACTTCCTGCCCCATTCCCCCCCCCCCCCAGCGACAGCATCGTTGTTTAGCTTCAGAGACGCCGCCCTTCTCAAAGGGCCCTGCCAGTCATGAATCAGACGCTGCGTCCCAATGTGCCTACTTATAGTAGGCCCTAAAGCAGGGTTCCTCAAATCTTGCCCTGGAGGGCCAATGCGCTGCAGAGTTTAGCTCCAACCCTGATCAAACTCAGCTACCTGTGATTTTATGCACAGAACAAGTGGATCTCGTGGGCCAGATTTAAGGATCCCTGCCCTAAAGAATGTACTCTTTTGGTGAAGAAAAAGTACACACTTTTGAGGTAGCCTAGCAGAAAAAAGACACCCCCCCCCCCCCCCCCCCCCACACCCACCCCAAACAAAACCCCCCCCCCCAAAGACACCAAAAACACCCCCCCCCCCCCCCCCCCAAAAAGAAGTAGGCCAAGCTTTAGCCGCAGACATACTATTGTGTTATACAATTGCGTCTTTAACGGTCCGCTCTGTCACATAATTACACGCATCCTGTCACTGTAAACTGGCCTGTCAATCATCTTGTCACAGTTAACATCCTCCACATTTCATTTAATTTAACTTCCTACCGTATTGGAGAGAAATGAAGTAACACGTTGATCCGCTAGCCGTGGGTCTTTATGCAGAGAACTCTGCTCATATTTTTGTGCATAATGATGCATTTAAAAGTAACGACGGGGGGGGGGGGGGCCCCCCAAAAATGGGATGTTTATAAAAGTTCACATTGTTGTTGTAGATGAAATATCCTAGCACAGATAACATTAAATAAAAATGAACAGGTTAAAGGCTGATTATTAGTAACTCAAACCCCTTTATCTAAACCGCTCTACTTAACCATCAGTCGCGCACATCTGCCATGTTTGTAGTTTAACCTTTTTTATTTGTGTTTGTAGTTCTGAACCGAATCATTCATCAAAGCGCAATGGATTGTGGGTAATATTAGCCGTCAGAGTGTGCACGGATCCACACTTCAAAAATCTACCTGAAATAGTAGTAGACCATCTGGGGACTTCTGGCTTTCTCTTTTCAACATACTATGCTTTGGGACACACTTATTTTAAACTCACATACTATTTAGGATGGATAGTATGAATATTGGGATGCAGGAAAGACTATCTCGCTGGACAGTTGATGCTATAGCCCTGGCTTACACCTCAGTGGGCTGACAGGGTCCTGTTGGAGTGAGAGCCCATTCCACTAGGGGACTGGCCTCCTCGTGGGCTTGTTCCAGGGGAGTTTCTATTGGTGATATCTGGGCGGCTGCTGGCTGGTCTTCGCCGTCTACCTTCACCAGGTTTTATAACTTGGACGTCCCTGCCCTCCAGGCACATATTTTGTCCGCCTAATTTACCTAATCCCCTCTGTCAGTGGAGAAGGTCTTGTTATGTAGTCCCCAGCCAAGTGACTTGGGTCTCATAATTGGCTCATGGTTCATGGAAAGGAAATCAAGACGGAGGAAAGCAACATCTGAATCTTCTTCTTTAGTTTGAAAAGCACAATGTTTTGTTATTGTTACTACACACAAATTAAAGTAAACCCTTTATAGTTTCATATGATGTCTTACTCTTTCTTCCACTTAGGTTTCTGCTGTCATAAGGAACAAATTCAAGTGATCACGCAGGTGCCTCACTCGTACACACACAACCATCAGTTCTAGCATACTTGAGATCTCAGCCTGTTCATTATCAAAATAAAATAAAATAATAAAATAAGTTGTATTAATGTCTACACCTACCCCAACCCTAAACCTGCCCCTTACTATAATGTAAAAACAATAATTATCATTTTTCAGCATGACAAAAATGCAATATTGATGTGCGCATGCTCATAAACCTGATTTACACCATTGAGTAAGATTAAACCCTAATGTACACAACTCATGAGAAAAAACAAAGAAAAAACATGTTATTTCAACAAAAAAACATCAAATATGATGCGTCATGCAGGGAATTCTGGGAGTGTCAATTTTATGTTTTTTCACTGTAAATTATACAATAACTTTTTCTTTTTCACTTCCAAAAACCGTATTTTTAACAGTATTTTACTGTAAAATTACATTAAATGTAATTACATTTATTCACCGTATATACCGTATTGACCCGAATATAAGAACAATGTTTTTTTCTTGGAAATACATCTGAAAAAATGCGGTGGTCTTATATTCAGGGTCTAGACTTTGATATGTCAATAATACACCCACAGCAATAGGTGGCGCCAAATACGCATAAAATGAGTGTGCCATGAAATACGTAATGTAATGCGTGTTGTAAAGATCGCGAGTAAAAACAAAAGAAAAAGAAAAGCTTACAGCTGCATGAGTCGCTACTGTCACGTTAGCCTGATGGGACCAAACTCCCTTTGTGATTTTAAAACGTAAGACAGTACCCAGATTTGAAGACTACCGTAAGATTTCACTTCTACTGTTAATAAGATTTTGGTGGGCTACTATTAGATGGATAGCCTAAATGTCCTAATTCAGATGGGCTACCTGTTTTTTTTTTTTAATGGTATATCAAAAAGTGTATATTTTTTAAATGTGATTGTTGGTAAATTTTACCAGTTTTTACCATACTTTCAAAACAAAAATTTAAATAGGAAAAATATGCATTATGAAAATAATTGAAGACAAAATGTGTTTTACTGAGAAAAAACAAGATTTGGTTTTTAAAAAGCCTTTTTCCAAAAGGTACATCTGGAAAAAGGGGGGTCGTCTTATATTCGGGCCAATACGGTAGTATGGAAACTTACTGTTAACCAGTTAACAGGTTTTTACTGTAGCATTTTTAGTCTTTTACTGTTAAAATTACAATAATTTTTTACAGTGTTTTCTGAAGACTTTTAAGAAGGATTTTAAGAAGAAAATTTAAAGGATTTGTTATGGAGTTGAGATCAACTAAAACCCCAGTCTTGCCATCCTGGCACTGGGCTATTTGCTCGTGCAGCTACGCAAACATGAACAAATCAGGCTTCAGTATTCAGTAACTGTCACGTTATCATTATAGTTATCTTTATAACTATTGGTCTTGGTATGAACGGGCTTTAAGACTATATTGAAATCTTGGATTTTCTTATTTAAATTTTTATATAAATAACACTGTTTTTTTCCCCCGCTAAAGCACACAAAGTCTCTTTAGAACCTTCTCACTTTTGTTTTTGTTAGGGATAACATTTTACATCTGCTGTATTACTTTTATTTGTCCAGGAGTTAACATACATGTACTGAGTGTGTTTGGCCTGAGAACTGCCTGAGGCTGAGAACGTGTTCACAACATTTTGTCCTACATTTCATTTCCATAATTAATTTCTCCTGGGACAAAGAAATCTTCAATATCTCAGTCTTATCACACTTCCATGGTCACTATTTTGTAATAAATTGGATTTTTGCTTTGACCTTTTCAGTCTCAAAAAGCTCCAGAACATGAAGAGGTTTTTTTCCCCTCTCACTACAAATAAGGATTTTGCCAATGCAGCTTTTGATATTTGTCAAAAGACGGAACAGTCTTTTATTCAAAACTTAAAAACTCAGTCACACATAATTTAAATATTCAACATACCCAATTTCAGACCTGGTGCCTCAAGATGAGTTTGACGTCAACATCACATGAGATTTGAGAGCTGTGCTCATTTTTATTACTTATAAACTTCAATTTCTCTATAAACTGACTTCAGAAGAGTTGAAATAGCATTTTAACCCCTTACCACAGTCTACCTACTTTTTACTGTTTATGGAAAACATTTGCTTTCGTGTTCTGTTGAAGAAAAAATCAAATGGATTTCAAATGAGCATAAATTATGACAAATTATTATTACTTTAAATAACCTTGCTCTTTTTAAAAAAATGACAAAGAGGTGCTTAACCTTTAAAAAATACCACCTTGTTTTAACTGTGCAACTGTTGCAATCTTTGCAACCCTGTTATGAAAATACAATTTATAACACTGATGTGTCATTCATTTTTCAATCAATAAAACTAACTTAAAAATAAAATAACTAAGAACAAATAAAATAAAACAATTTTTAAAATTTAAACACTTAAGAGTTTGGACCTAATTTTTGTAACCAAAAACATAACCACATTATAATAAATTTCATGATGATGAATGCAGGTTTCTCTAAAGATTATAAAATATTTAATATTTTAATAATTAATGATCTGCAGTATACAGAAAATAATTTATTATTATTAAGCTGATATGCTACATAGTACATCCTACACAGACCATATGTGCTGACTGTATTTGTGACAAGAATATTTTAATCTTTCTTTCTAGCAGTTCAAAGATAAGATGAACCAGGAACCAGAAATACATCCTTCCAGTAAATTTAAAACAAGACAAAACTAAGAACTTTTCACTGCTATAAAGCCAAGTCAACCATTTATTTCAAGTCTTTCTAAAGCCAAACAGGTCTGCCATCGGACCTGCCATATGCTCGCTTCACACACACTTCCAGTTTCAGAGCGATGTGCTTGTTAAATATAACACTTGGTCAATCAAATGGTCGAGAGGAGAAAATTGACTAAATATTAATTCAGCTATTAGAAATTCATGATGTGACTTGATATAATACACATTTATGAGATGTGCACAGGTACCTACTGATTCAAAGACTTCTGACATTTTGAATTCTGTAAGAAACATTTTTTTACATATCTATATATTCGCAACATACCTCTGAATGAGGTGTACAGTTTAATCAAACAGGAACAATTTTACCTTTTTTCAATAAAGGATTGAACAAACAGAACATACATTTCTAGCAAAGAAACAGCAAGTAATAATTAAATTTGAAAGACTGAAATACTATTTTCTTGTAAAACCTACTCCAATAATGTTATTTGAGTATGATTGCGATACTATTATATACATTGAACAAAATTATAAACGCGACACTTTTGTTTTTGCCCCCATTTTTCATGAGCTCAACTCAAAGATCTAAGACTTTTTCTATGTACACAAAAGACCAATTTCTCTCAAATATTGTTCACAAATCTATCTAAATCTGTGTTAGTGAGCACTTCTCCTTTGCCGAGATAATCCATCCACCTCACAGATGTGGCATATCAAGATGCTGATTAGACAGCATGATTATTGCACAGGTGTGCCTTAGGCTGGCCACAATAAAGGGCCACTCTAAAATGTGCAGTTTTACTTTATTGGGGGGTCCGAAAACCAGTCAGCATCTGGTATGACCACCATTTGCCTCACGCAGTGCAAAACATCTCCTTCACATAGAGTTGATCAAGTTTTTTTTTTTGTGGCCTGTGGATTGTTGGTCCACTCCTCTTCAATGGCTATGCGAAGTTGCTGGATATTAGCAGGAACTGAAACACGCTGTCGTATACGCCGATCCAAAGCATCCCAAACATGCTCAATGGGTGACATGTCCGGTGAGTATACTGGCCATGCAAGAACTGGGATGTTTTCAGCTTCCAGGAATTGTGTACAGATCCTCCAACATGGGGCCGTGCATTATCATGCAACATGAGGTGATGGTCGTGGATAAATGGCACAACAATGGGCCTCAAGATCTCATCACGGTATCTCTTTGCATTCAAAATGCCATCAATAAAATACACCCGTGTTCGTTGTCCATAACATACACCTACCCATACCATAACCCCACCGCCACCAAGGGCCACTCGATCCACAACGTTGACATAAGCAAACCGCTCACCCACACGACGCCAAACACACTGTCTGCCATCTGCCCTGTACAGTGAAAACCGGGATTCATCCGTGAAGAGAACACCTCTCCAAAGTGCCAGATGCCATCGAATGTGAGCATTTGCTCACTCAAGTCGGTTACGACGACGAACGGCAGTCAGGTCGAGACCCAGATGAGGAAAACGAGCATGCAGATGAGCTTCCCTGAGACGGTTTCTGACCGTTTGTGCAGAAATTCTTTGGTTAGGCAAATCGATTGTTGCAGCAGCTGTCCGGGTGGCTGGTCTCAGACGATCTTGGAGGTGAAGATGCTGGATGTGGAGGTCCTGGGCTGGTGTGGTTACACGTCGTCTGCGGTTGTGAGGCCGGTTGGATGTACTAGAATTGGCGGTAACCAAAGCTCCTCACAGTTTTTTACAGTCCTAATGATTTCAAGAAAAGTTCAGGAAAAATCAAAATAACAATTATTATTGGTCAGGTAAACTTGTAGATGCCAATACATAAGCAAGTCAAGATATCAAAACATAATAATTTAATAAATTTTTTTAATAATATTAATTCATTACATTTATATAGAGCTTTTCTAGACACTCAAAGCGCTTTACATTGTCAGGGGTATCTCCTCATCCACCACCAGTGTGCAGCATCCACCTGGATGATGCAACAGCAGCCATAGTGCGCCAGAACGCCCACCACACACCAGCTTATTGCTGGAGAGGAGACAGAGTAATGAAGCCAATCAGTAGATATGGGGATTGTTAGGAGGCCATGATGGTCAGAGGCCAATGGGCAAATATGGCCAGGATGCCGAGGTCACACCTCTACTCTTTCGAAGGACATTCTGGGATTTTTAATGACCCCAGAGAGTCAGGACCTCGGTTTAACGTCTCATCAGAAAGACGGTGCTTGTTGACAGTATAGTGTCCACGCCACTATACTGGGGCGTTAGGACCCACACAGACCACAGGGTGCGGGTGTGGGGGGGCTTCGGGTGAGACCCCCTGCTGGCCTCACTAACACCTATTCCAGCAGCAACCTAGTTTTCCCAAGAGTTCTCCCATCCAGGTACTGACCAGGCTCAGCCCTGCTTAGCTTCAGTGGGTAACCAGTCTTGGGCTACAAGGTGATATGGCTGCCGGTCATCAAATTACAAGACATCAAACTCTCAAAGAAAAATCTAAGAGCAAAGGATGCATACCTGACTTAAATACATAGTATAGAGTGTGTGGACACATTCCATACTACAGGCTTTCTGGCTACAGAATCGCCCTGACTGATTTGCAACTTTCCCTTAAATACTACCAGAACAAAAACAAATAAATCTTTACATCAGTTGTAAAAACATAAAAGGCCTTTTGGTTGTTAGGTTCGGTGATCCAGGGTCACACCTGGCTGGAGATAGATAAACATTCTCACAGACCCCTAAAGGGGACACACCCCCTCCTCAACACAACACAATTCTACAAAAGTTTTAAATCTTCTCATAATATAACTGATTACTTTGAAATGAACCCCATTACCAATCGCAACAAAGACCCTTTAAAAGACACAAATGAAGGGGAAACAAAAGGTTCACAAGATACATGATATGGGATAGCATATTCTTAATGAATTGAGTGAAAACCTTTTGGGGGAAAGAGGGAGATGCAGGTGGGCAGGGGAGAAGCGGGTGTAAATGGGCGAGGGAAGGACGGTGTCGTGGCTCTCTTTGAAAGCTTTCTTCTCCAGATAAGTTTCCTTGTTTTGTGGCATGGCTTGCATGTTAGAGGTACCCGAGTTCCTGGCTTCACAATATAATTTTTTGCATAAGGAAATATATTTCAGCCTTTCCACTGTCAGGGTTTTGCTCTGACACTCTGGTTGTCTTGTGTTTTGTTCCTTGTGTCTGTTGTCTTGTCAGCACATGGCCTAGTCGATTGTTTTTCTCAGCCATGTGCTTTAGCCCCTCCTCCTGGTTTCCTCATTACCACACCCTCTTGTTAGCCCTCGTTGAGTCCTTGTTAGTGTAATTGCGCTCACCTGTTCCTTGTGTGATTTTCCTCCCTATTTATAGTGCCACTTGCCCTATTGTCTTTGCTGGTTCATGGTCATTCTTTCCCTCACTGTGTTTATCTCTGTCTGTGGATGTGGCTGATTATGTCTCCCTGTCGGTGTCTGGTGCCCAGTCTGTCTCTTGTAAAATTCTAGTTGTGTTCTTGCTCCTTGTTGTGGTGTGGCTGTTTTGACCTTTTTGCATTTAATGTAGTAGTCATTAGTTATATTATACTAATCTGTTGTTCATTTTGGGGTTATTTGTGTTGTTTACTATAATTAATATAATAAAATATTAGTCCTTTGTTTATTCTTGCCTAGTCTTGGAGTAATTTGTTTCGTGGAGCAATGCTTTTCTTGTGTGGTGTAGAGTTCCTGTTCTTGTCCACTGGTTCCCTTGCCTGGTGTTTGGGGTGCTTCAGAGTTTATGGTCAAGTATCTGAGCTCAGGTCTCTGGTGCCTTGCTCTGGTCTCTCTCCTCCTCCTGGTCTTGCCGCCTCTGCTATAGTATTCTGCCAGTTGATTGTCTGAGGCTGTTCCAGTGGCCTTCCCTAGCCATCTCTGTTTATTGTGTTCCTGTTGTATCACCTGTGCACCTCACAACCCTTTTGCATTGATCTGTTTTGTCAATAAACCCTTGTTACACTCACTGCAATTGGGTCCTCCTTCCAGATCCCTGGCATTTTCACGCCTTGGAGACGGCTTATGTCTTATGGTAGAGAAATGAACATTCAATTCATGGGCAAAAGCTCTGGTGGACATTCCTGCAGTCATCATGCCAATTGCACGCTCCCTCAAAAATTGCGACATCTGTGGCATTGTGCTGTGTGATAAAACTGCACATTTTAGAGTGGCCTTTTATTGTGGCCAGCCTAAGGCACACCTGTGCAATTGTCATGTTGTCCAGCATCTTGATATGCCACACATGTGAGGTGGATGGATTATCTCTGCAAAGGAGAAGTGCCCACTAACACAGATTGTGAACAAATATTTGAGCGAAATATGCCTTTTGTGTACATAGAAAAAGTCTTAGATCTTTGAGCTCATCTCATGAAAAATGGGGGAAAAAACAAGTGTTGCGTTTATAATTTTGTTCTGTATATATTAATATTTTGAATCATTAGTTTCGATTTTCCATTTTCATTTTTAACTTAAGTTTTGAGCCTGGTGGCACAGGGAGGGCTTAGGTTAAGCCAGGATTATATATGTGTGTGTGCAGGGGCTGATTTAGTGAATTGGGGGCCCCAGGCAAAATATAGGAATGGAGCCCTATACATTTTAACACATTTTCCTAGATCAACCTTGTGGTTCCATTTTGTTGTTTTCAGCGTAAACCTGTGTGCAAAGGCTGTCTAATTCTACACTTTAAAATACACTTATTTTTTGTTATTTTAACTACATATTTAAATAAAACTGAAAAAATAATGAAAAGGCAATTATAAATTTACACACCTAAAATACATATATCAATAGCATGCTCACAGATGAGAACAAAACAGCGTTGGGTGAAGTGGATTAAAGCCCTGCAGGGGTCTCAAATCTAGCCCGTCTTTTTTCCCCTTTTCCCAAAAAAAAGCGTATACTACTGTTTCAGCTATTAAAATAGTTCAGTTCTGTTTGAAAGTAGTGAAATAGGTTCCAAGCTGAAGCGGCGCTCGGGCGACACATGGAGGGCAGTGGCCCGCAATTGCATTTTTTTCTAAGCGTGGAAACAACGTAAAATATGCTGTAATTTTTGCTAATAAAGGTAAGAGTAATACATCATTCTAAACTGTAAAGGGTCTAGTTTTATTTGTGTGCACTCACAATATCAACAAATATTTGCTTTTATAAAATAAAGAAAACAAAGGCTTTCTGCCATCTCGGTCTTGAACAAGAGCACTTCACAATGATGAACCTAAACTCAACGAATTGCCTCAGACATGATAAAAATATATAGAAAGCTTTAAATTACTACTTTAAAACGAAATAATTCAAATCGGCAATAGACTACTATAAAAACTCTTTCATTATGTAATCCGTGCAGTTCTCTCTAAAGGCACATCCAATTAGAAGATAGCGAGTCATTTTTTCATCACTATAATTAATGGAAGGCCCGATTATAATTTGCGTTTTATTCTATAATTTCGTACAGTTAAAAAATAAAACACTAAATATAACAGCATATATGTAAAACTTTGTCCTATAATTATATAGCTTTTTCTGCTTTTTCTGTTGCTCTGTTCTGAATACCTTAAAATTTAAAGGATTTGCTGCAACGCAATTTCATATGATGTTAATTATTTATATTTTTTATCCATGCAGCAAATGCTTTAAAAAAAACAGCTTTAAAATTACTCTATAGCATTCCATACGCTTTTAAAGTACTTTTCACTATAAAACCGTAAAATTTTACAGGTAGCTTGAATGTAAAACATTGTCATGAATTAGTTGTATTCCCATTTGTAAAATAGCCAACAAATGAATTGTTGTAGGCAACCCAATCTCATGAAAGTGCGTGTAGCACGATTTTCTGCTTCTATTTGGCAAATTTTTTCTATGCAGAAATTGACTTTGGCATCAAAAGACTGATAAATTGATAATTAACGGCATGGTTTCAGTCGACAGAAATACGGGACACAAAGGCCTATAATAACTGCTGAAATGTTTGCGGGGAAAATCTCAGAGCAGTGAGCCCTCATGGTACTCGCAGTGCGTACAGCAGTACACCTGCAGGCGCCACAGACTCAGACGGTTGTCGTGGTAATAAACACCGTAAACAGCAAACGTTCAAGTGTCCGCGCTTAATGCGCAGATGAAAAGCATTTTAGTGGGCCCTTGGCTTTTGGGGGCCCAAGGCATTCGCCTACTTTTGCCTAATGGGTAAGTCCGCCCCTGTGTGTGTGTGTAGGGGTGTGGTTGTGAAATATATATATTATCTATATATATATATAGATATATATATATATATATACTGTATATACATTTTCTAAGTATTAGTTTTACTTATGTTAGTAAACTAGCTAAGATTAAAAGCTTTGTATATTTCTTTTCCTTCCTAGTTATAGTTTATTGATGTATTTATTTCTGCTGTTGTTACTTTTAGCTGTAGTTTCATTCCTTTGGGTAACTATAATAACACTAATCTTTGGTTTATTGAAACAACAATCAATGATTTTTAGTGTATTAGAGCAAAGACATATATATATATATATATATATATATATATATATATATATATAAAATTATCAACTATCTTTAGTGTATTAGAGCAAATCGGCAACCTGCAGTTATTTGTTTACATGAAAAGGTAAGCAATGCAAAACTAGAAGCTTTTTACATAAAGTCTTAAAGGTACAGTATAAAAGACACCCGGTTCACGGTTCAGCTTTAAAGGTCAGAAAAAAGTGTAAAATTGTAGTGCAAAACTAAATGAGCAGTGTATGAGGCAAGAAACCTTCACTAACATTATAGGTGGACTGCATGAGAACAAATCAAATGCTTCAAGTGTGCAATATGAGTCTTTTGAGTGTCCTATAACTACTAGTTTAACCACTTTGAGCACGTATGTGGAGAAGGCGTTAAAAGAGTGACTCAATGCAGTACGCTGACTTGAGATAACCATTAAATTCAAACAAGATGGGGACAAAAATACTTTTAATGGTTCGAGTGAGGATTTCTCAGGATGCGTTAACTGGCGTTGAACTCGGATATGCTCTTGAATGAGCAGTCTTTGATTAAATAAATAACAGAACAAAAGTTAATGCAGTTTTTCAAGCTCAGAGATGAAAAATCTTCTTGAACTTGCATGGCATCTTGATGTCCTGAGGTAAAAGTCGAGTCGTTGTTGAATCAGATGCACATTTCTTAATTAGCCGCGCTGAGAGGCAAATCATTTTTCAATTTGGCGCTGACAAGGCATATATTAGCAAAAACACAAAAAGCATCATGAAACATTACAGACAACAGCAGCTCAAAACAAACAAAGCCACTCAGGACAAACATCAATGAAAAAAAAAGCTCTTTGGAAACGCAGCAATCTTCAACGGTACATCAAGAGTTCGTGTTTTTCAGCACAGCAAGTTGCAATCAAATCAATAGGTCAAAGTTGCAACCGCGAAGAACTGAAGTAAATAACGTATAACTACATGGCTTACAAAGTACACGTCAGTGCAGCTTTGGCCTTCAGTAGAACACAACAGACAATTCATCTATGAAATTAGAAAGTCAACAATTTCCAAACATTTACTTGCCACACACTCAAAAAAGGATCAAGCTGTCGTAATCTCAGAAAAAAAGGTACAAAAGCCGTCACTGGGGCAGTACCTTTTTGAAAGGTACTAATACCTTATGTACTATTATGTACCTTTAATGTACTTATATGCACCCTTTAGGGGTAAATAAGGTACACTCTAAAAAATCCTGGGTTATTTTTTCAACCCAAATGCTGGGTTGAGCCCTTTGGGTCATTTCTTGTGGTTATTTTTTTCAGTGTTTGGGTAGTTTAGTGTTACTCAGATCCTGGGTCAGACGTAACCCAGAGTTATTTATTGCGGGTTTTTGCATCCTCTTCAGGAGAGAGCAGTTCTAAGCGTCATCGAATTGCTGCATTTCTTCGGTAAAATACAGGTTTGCGTACATTTTATTTATCTGTAAAATCGTTACAGTGCTGTATATCGTTCAACTTTATGCAAAGCATCAAACAGGGGCACGGTGTGAGTCACTTACACGAGTGTCGAGTCGGTCTTTTCGCGTGATGGAAAGGACTGCCTTGCTTAAAATAAATGATTTTATTCATAAAGATACAGAATATAAATACTTTGGATGTTAAAATATGTCCTCAGAGCTGTTTACTGTTTGTTTATGGGCAGGCAGGTTATTGAGTCATAATGCTGGGGTAAATAAACAACCCAATTTGCTGGACAAAATTAACCCAACACATGTTCTGTCCTATATTTACCTGGCCCTTGGGTTAAAAATAACCCAAATTAGGTTGTTTTTAACCCAGTGTTTTTTAGTGGGACCTTGGAAGCGGCCTGTCCCCGAAACAGCTTTTGTACCTTTTTTCCTGAGAGCACTCAAAAACGTACAATTTTGTGCCTTACACCTAAATGATAATATTAGAAATATAAAAGTATATAAAGTGTACGTGTTAGAAAGGGTACGACCACATTAACATTTACGACCATTTGTAGAAAAGAAATACCAACTTAAAAAATAAAAATATTGAGACAATAGACATCTTAAAGGTTGGCGCAAAATTTGTTTCTGGCACTTTGCATTAATACAGAGTTAAAAATAAGGCTTACAAATCTTAAAAATGAAGTCAAATGAACGCTCTTTTTGATAAAAAGGGGGTGCTTAATCTTTAGAAAATGTAGTTTGTCACCTTATTCTAACTGTGTCTGCATTGTCTGCAACCCTGTTATGAAAATACAGTTTTTAACACTGAAGTGACAAATTCTGATGTGTAAAATAGACCCCCCCCCCAATCAATCAATGAATAAAACAAAAACAAATGAATTTAATAAATGATAAAATAAAACAACAAATAAAAAGGTGAACATCACATAGTTAGTAGGAACTAGGTCATTTGGAACAATCTTGTTTGTAGTTATTGATTAAAAAAAAAAAAAAAAAAGCTAAGAAAAAAATATATACATATACTTTCATGCCATGTTCATTTTAGGTCAGATACTATTTTATAAGATAGTTCACAGTTCTCTCTCTACACAAAGTGAGATTTTTTTATCTTGGTTTTAAAACAAGTAATGGGACTCCAACTTGTAGCTTGTTTGTGAGAAGAGCTTTTTAAAAAGAAAAACCCCAACGTGATTTAATAGTATGACCCAAACGGGCAAATTAAAAACACTTCAACTTTTAATTCTTCCAGTTTGTGAATCACTCGATGGTTCAAATGGCGCTCAGAGCTGTTTTAAAGTCATCGACACCATCGATGTAATCGCTTTGTAAACCTCATTTGAGAGAAAGATGAACAACAAATGATTCGGGAACAACAAACTCTTTGATTGAGTTCAGTTCTGTCTTTGGTTCAACCTACAGAGTCTCAAAGAGCTGAAGTCCTGATGAATGTAAACGCTTTAATGTTTCTTGCGTCAAAAACTCAAACAAAGAGGATTTGTAACGTTGAGGCAAATCGTCATTGATTTCAGTCTCCAAAAACAGAGTTTGTTGAGGCCAAAACGGGGGAGATTTCAATTCCACACTCTTTCTATGGTTCAAAAGGTTACATCAGTCACATGATGGTTGGATAAAGCCGATGAATAGACTCCTGGGTAATGTTGTTCATGTCATATTTGCAGCTCCAGGGCTTTATGAAGGTCCTTCGACGTTGATGGTGGTGACCGTAGCCATGAAGCAACGCTGGAACAGGCGGTCCGGGTCGGGAGGCTGGTTGTCACAGTCTAATTTTCCCCTTAGGAAATGCTTGCGGAAACCCTGCAGTCCCGATGGGGCGCTTGGTTGACTCGGACCCTCCTGAGGACTGGGTCCAGTTCCTGAGAAACACAGAACAGAAAAAAATAGAAATTTTTATGAAGAGTTTTCTGCTGTTTGCCTGTTCAAAACTCACTGGTAAATACAAATCTACAAGGATGCATTGAAAATACTGAAGGACGTATAACTATAAAAATAGCATGCATGGATGGGGTCAAACAAATCTGTTAATACCTCCTAGTGATAAGGGATTTTCAATTTAAGAACAGCTTTATTTTATTATTATTTATAAACCATTACATGATTAATTTTTTTTAGAATTTGCTTTTATTTAATATTTTCAGTTTTTATTTTAATTTTATGTTTTAATAATTAGTTTTGTGCTTTTTGCCATTTTTTAGTTTTAGTAATTTTAGTACTTAATTTTTTTTATTTCAGTTGGTTGCCAAGGCTAAATTTGTAATTTTTAAATTTTTATATTCTATTTTAGTATTTATATAATATTTGTGTCAGACTCTGTTCCTTGTTTTGTGTGTGTTTTGCTCCCCATGTGCCTTCCTTGCCCTTATTTGGTCCTTTATGTTCCTGTCCCCATTTAGTTCTATTAGTTCCAGGTGTTCCTTGTTATTAGTTATCCTCCTCACCTGTCTGCCCCTCGTTATTTGCCCTATTTGAGTTCTAGCCCGTTCTGTTCTCCCTTGTCTGGAATTGTGAATGTCTGTATATGTCTACCTCCTTTGCTACGTGTGTTTTCCTGGTTCCCTTGATGTGAATAAAGTCTCCTTGTTGATGTACTCCACGTCTACTCGTTCCTCGCTCTGCGCTCCCTCACAGTAGCACCGTGACAATTATATTATTTGATTTGATTAAGTTTAATAATTAAGGTTTGTGTCTTTTATTTATTTGTTTTTTAATAATTCTATTTAGCTTTTTATTTAAGTTTTAGGCATTTTATTACTGCAACTAGTTTTCAGTTAGTTGTCTAGGCACAATTTTTGTTTAATTTTTTAAATATTTATATTTTAGCTTCATTTCAATTAATGATTGATGGTTTTATGATGTTTAATAGTTTTAGTTAGCAATAACAGATCAATACAAGCACAGTAGTCCAAGACACTAAAAATAGAATTTAAAAATGAAAAAGCCTTTATTACGTCACGGCTTACAAAGATAAAACACAAACATACTGACACACAAAAGTCTTTAATACTGCATGGAGAAATCTCACACTGAGAGCGTTTATGAACTATAGCAACACCTTACAAAGACTCAGTGTGATATTTTCCCAGTTTGAGTGCCGTGGACAATTTTTTGTGTGTTAAATATGTACTGGGCATATTTAATTCTATTTTTAGTGTCTTGGACTAATGATGCATTATCAAGAGCTTTTTGCACAGCTCTCATGGGACATTTCAGAATTTATATTACAAGACGTACAAGGTGAAAGTGCCTTTTAATATTTATATGCTCAAATATTGTCATGCATGCTAACAGGACCTCATTTGCAAGGCTTTATCGTTTGTAATAATAAAACCATATAGTACTTAAACAAGAACATGACTAAATAAAATGAGTTATCCATGCTATTAGATGAGTTATTGAGATATTGACATATTGAATTAACTATCTAAGCATGTTTGATCAATGGCATCCTGAGCTACAGAACAATGATTTAACATGAAATCTTCAAGACAAAGTGACTCCTCAAGCTCTCACGGATCAGTACATCAATTAAAATGTCTGTTGAGTGTTGAGAAGGGACAAATGAGATGTCGTTATTTCATGCAAGAGAATAGCTCAATAAATGTCCTCAAAAGTACTCCTGAAATATTAATAACTATAAGAAAATGGGTAAAAACAGCACAGACTCGTATCAAAAATGCACTACTCATTTTATTTTGGCAGTATGCAACAGAGCATACACATCCAATGTGATGAATGAACAACTGCAATAAATAATATAATGTAATTTATTATAATATTATATTATTATGGTGTGTGTGTGTACTAATGTACCTTATATTACCCCCCCCCACCCCCCCCCCCCCTATATCATATATATCTGATGTACTAAATTAACTAAAACTAAAATAAAAATAAATAAAAACTATATAGACAAAAGAGAGCTGCTATTCATTATAATCCAACTGCCAAGACTTTGACACTGGAATACAAATCAAAATTAAATATGCAAAATAATGATGTTATGTGACAACTGCTTGCACTGTTTTCTTCCTTGGGTGAATCCCTTCTGCTTGTATTATTCTAGTTTGAAAGACGTTTTGCATAAAAGCACCTGCTAAACAGAAGAGATGCAAATGCTGTGCTGTTTTTGCAGTCGAGTAAATCTCTCAGAGGAGAAACAGGCTGTCAAGTATTCTCCTCGTCTCTGTAGTGTTACGTAAAGACTCCTGTTCGAGCACAATTGATCGCTCTGCAGTGCAGACTCTCCTAAATGACTGTGAGGAACCGTCTTTGATGTTCACTGTATCTTTAATAGATGAGGTGAAGGGTCATTCTCTCAATGGAAACAGACGAAAAAACCCATCTATTAACCGTGACACCATATTTCCCAGGAATTGCATTAATCGCTTAAATCAGAAACAAGTTTTTGTGGAAGACAAAAAAGGTCAGAGGAGGCAGAGACATGAAAAGATGAAAAGAAAAGAAAAACACCCCCTGCAATACCTTTACACATTGATTTCTAGATCTCCTTTTTTCATGCTGAAAACCAAAAAGTGTTATGGATGGGGTCTCTGTAAAATAACAAAAACTGATGTCTAGGGTCTTTTTGCAGAGTTTGAGAAGAAAACACGAGACGCTAAAGGTCACGGGAAGAGTACACTGCAGACAAAATGACATCAATTGTTGTGGGAAAGACAAGGATAAATGGAGGCAGTGAGACCGTCCTCGTCCTTTTATCCTCCAGCTGAATGGAGGATTGTTTTGCGGTGTATGTTTTAAAAGTTCATTTGTAATAGGTTGAGGTGTAGGTCTAGGATTTCTAACAGTGTACATTGGGGAAAATAATAATTTGATCCCTTACTGATTTTGTAAGTTTGCCCACTTACAAAGAAATGAAGGGTCTATAATTTTTATGGTAGATTTATTTTAACGGATAGAGAGAATATCAAGCAAAAAATCCAGAAAAAAACACTGTTCAAAGGTTATAAATTGATTTGCATTTCAGTGAGTCAAATAAGTATTTGATCCCCAAGCAAAACTTGGTGGAGAAACTCTTGTTGGCAAGCACAGAGGTGACGTGTCTTGTAGTTGGTCACCAGGTTTGCACACATCTCAGGAGGGATTTTGTTCCACTCCTCTTTAAAGATTCTCTCTAAATCCTTAAGGTTTCTTGGCAACTCCAAGTTTCAGCTCACTCCACAGATTTTCTATAGAATTAAGGTCTGGAGACTGGCTAGGCCACTCCATGACCTTAATGTGCTTCTTTTTGAGCCACTCCTTTGTTGCCTTGGCGATATGTTGGGTCATTGTCATGCTGGAAGACCCATCATCCATGACCCATCTTCAGTGTTCTGGCTGAGAGAAGGAGGTTCTCATCCAGAATTTTATGGTGCATGGCCCTGTCCATCGGTCCTTCAATGCGGTGAAGTCATCCTGTACCCATAGCAGAGAAACAGCCCCAAAGCATAATGTTTCCACCTCCATGCTTGACTGTAGGGATGGTGTTCTTGGGGACATAGTCAGCATTTCTCTCCCTCCAAACACGGCGAGTCGAGTTAATGCCAAAGAACTCAATTTTGGTCTCATCTGACCACAGCACTTTCTCCCAAGCCTTCTCTGAATCATTTAGATGTTCAGACGGGCCTGTACATGTGCCTTCTTGAGCTGGGGGGCCTTGCGGGCACTGCATGATTTCAACTCATTGTAACGTAGTGTGTTACCAATGGTTTGCTTGGCGACTGTTGTCCCAACTGCCTTAAGATCATTAACAAGCTCCTCTTGTGTAGTTCGGGGCTGATCCCTCACCTTTATCATGACCATCCTTTCCTCATAAGGCGAGATCTTGCATGGAGCACCAGACAGAGGGCGATTGATGGTTATTTTGTATTTCTTCCATTTCCGAATAAACGCACCAACAGTTGTCTCCTTCTCACAAAGCTTCTTGCTGATGGTCTTGTAGCCCATTCCAGCCTTGTGCAGGTCTACAATTTTGTCTCTGACGTCCTTGGACAGCTCTTTGGTCTTGCCCATGGTGGTGGGAGAGGTTTGAATGGAAGATACACATTCTATGGACTGGTTTCTTTTATTCTCATAACAATATGACATTAGGAGTAATTTCTTAAAGTGACAATCTGACACTTTAAAAGTTCTTAAAGTGATAATTTCACAAAGTGACTAATCTGTGTTCCACTTGGGCACGTAACCAATCTGTGGGAGCCAGAATTCTTGCTGGTTGGTAGGGGATCAAATACTTATTTTACTTACTGAAATGCAAGTCAATTTATAACCTTTATATAACGTGTTTTTCTGGATTTTTTTGTTGATATTCTGTCTCTATCCGTTAAAATAAACCTACCATAAAAATTATAGACCCTTAATTTTTTTGTAAGTGGTCAAACTTACAAAATCAGCAGGGGGATCAAATAATTATTTTCCCCACTGTATGTGGTTTCTTGTTGGTTTAAGTCAAAATAAAGCCCAAAAAGTCACCATAAAGTCTCTGCAATGCAAGTTTGTGGGACTTTTTATTGTCCACTTGGCAAAAACTGTCAGAAAAAAAAAAAGATCACTGACTTTTGCCTTAGCAATCAATGTAAACACTTACTTAAACAGATAAACAAGTCAAATGTATTGATCTCATTGTGATTCGGCACAAGAGAAAAGTACTTTTGTTTTGCCATCTCTCATTATGACAATATAAACGACTCTTATGTGATCTTAAATGTCAACTTAATTAGGTGATCTGATACATCTGTATAAATGTCTACACTTTTGGTGTCGTGGTGTGCTGACTTCCTCTCATTTTTCTGCTTCAAGTTATTTTTGTCTGAGCACCCACTTTAAGCAATTTGCCAGTGATGTGCGTGCTTGTTTTGTGTTTGCTTAATTAAGTGGACCAACTCTTTACAAATCCCAATATTTTACACATTTTGTCTGACTCAGAAAAATAAGAATGAATTCTGATCAATATTTGTCTTATTTCTCTCACATCAGATGAGATGTGTCTCAGTTATTGGCAATCTAAACAGTTGTTGTTTGAACAAAAGACACAAAAGGAGACATGCTCACTTAGGAACTGCCAGCAGTACATAGAATATAATTGATTTCAAGTAATACAAATGAAAATGCATGTCAGTACAACAGATGTATGCACTATTTTAAGAAATAATTATTTTTACCGTAAAAAAACCCAGGCCATTCAGTATGAATCATTTTATGAACATCTAATGTTTGAGTACTGATAAATTACAGGCCATTGATGCTAATGTGCTCCATCATGCTACAGCATGCTGATTTCAGCCTGTTGTTGTATTGTATAGTATTGGGCTCTCTTAATCTCTCACTCTTATAATTTGTGTAGTTATCATGACACTTAATTTTGACAGAGGAGAGAAACATATTCTCAAGCATGTGCTAATAACAGAAGTAATTATGACCCTTTGGATCTTAAGAGAACATTACCGCTCAACCCAAAGAACTGAATGTCATCTGATTGTCTCATTAAACCTCTCCATCTCCGAATCTTTTAATTTTCTCTCTCAAATCTTGACCTTTTGCCAGTTAAGCATTATAATGCATATTTTTATATATAGACTTGCATAAAGTGTATTCTAAACCCTTTAACCTAGTGTGTGTACAAGATGGGTCACATTTAACCTCAAATTCAAAAGAAAGAAATCTGCATTATGAACATGAAGCCTGGTTTTTGGACCATTAAGATTTCTTTGCATTGTGACATTATTTTTAAGACATGACAATGGTAATCAGAGGTCCTTGAAAGCACTTAAGCGGCAAGTGGAGAAGTTTTATAAAACCTAATTATCCAGAAATAAAATTGTCATCTATTTAATGATCTGTTATAAACTACATAATTGGGGGGAATCTACTTAACCCTTGTGCTGTGCTGAAAATCCTTTGGTGTTCACGGTTGTTGGGGCAAAATCAAATTGACTCTCATCAGCATAAGAGACAAACTCACTCTTAGTGTCTTTTAAAGGTTTTATTTTTTGCAAAGAAGGTCAGACATCGTACAGGATACAAGTCATTGCAGAATGTGACAAGGAAGGGAGGGCGCTCCTCCGCTTTATATCTCTTTTCCAAGTCAAGGTTACAAACTCTTAACAGCTGTATTTTTCCACATATGGTAAGAAAGTCAAAAACACACTACTATATCATACTTCTAAAGTTTGGTTCCCCCTATATTTAGGGCCTAGGTGACCCCCTAGGTCATGGGCAGACGCCTATGGGTCGCCCAGTTGTCCCCCTCTCAGCCCAATATGGCCCTGTGGATTTCTTGTCACCCATACATCTTACATTGGGCCCCAAACCCATCTTTCACTGTGACTACACGGCAGTTCTAAGAAAACACATGCACTATATAATGTTCCACAAGCATATAAGATCATGCAAAAATCAATAGAAATGTTTCTACTACACGGTCAAAAATGATGGGCCTTGTGAATGTCTTGTGCTATATTATCACCAAATCTTACATTTACATTTAGTCATTTAGCAGATGCTTTTATTCAAAGCGACTTACAAATGAGGACAATCGAAGCAATCAAAACCAACAAAAGAGCAATAATATGTAAGTGATGTGACAAGTCTCGGTTAGTCAAACGCAGTACACGTAGCAATGTGTAATGGGGCTGACGAGACGTGAGATGTGCGGATCCAAATGCAAAGCGTTATTTGGAGAAGACAGAGACATGGTCATAAGACAGGCAGGGTAAACAGTGGCAACCAGGAATATGGCGGGCAAGACACAAGAATAATCCTAGGGCTAGCGTGGGTCGACGATAGGCAGACAGAGTCACAGGGGCAAGGCTAAAGGGAGAAGTCAAGGAAAACAGGCGAAGATCAAAACCGAAGGAGACAGACAAGGCAAGGCAAAACTAAACTAAGGCTAAGGCTAAGGCTAAGGTCGAAACCGAAGGAAACAGACAAGGCAAGGCAAAACTGGGCTAGGGCTAGGGCTAGGGCTAAGGCTAATGGCTAGGGCTAAGGCTAATGGCTAGGGCTAGGGCTAGGGCTAGGGCAACGACTGAGGGCTCTGTAGTGTAGCTATCGCTAGGGGAGTGATAATCGCTGAAACAATACTCGGCAGAGGGAAGGGATCAGAGAGAGTGTTATATAGTGAGGGAGTGATATGACACAGCTGGGTGCAATCAGTGTAAACAAGGTGTGTGCAATTCGTGCTGAGTGCAATAAGTGCAATGCATGATGGGAAATGTAGAAATGGGTGCTATGCAACAGTTTGT
Organism: Sinocyclocheilus anophthalmus; assembly: GCA_018155175.1. Classification (NCBI taxonomy): domain Eukaryota; kingdom Metazoa; phylum Chordata; class Actinopteri; order Cypriniformes; family Cyprinidae; genus Sinocyclocheilus; species Sinocyclocheilus anophthalmus. The sequence continues at coordinate 51,419 of JADLZN010005529.1, read as the reverse complement.
GTGGTGAGAGAGTCAATGAAAAGGAAGGGTGACCTCTGAGGCAGCAGAAGGAAGTTCATGGACGGATTGTGACACACTGTATATTTTAATATAAATTAAAATATAACATTGTGAACAGAAAAGAATAGAGAACGCTAGTGTTAGGGGTCACTTTTTTAAGAATAAAAAAGTATAGAGAACGCTTTTTAAGGGTCTTCTTATAATTATAAAAAGAAACAAGTGATAGAAAAAGAATAGAGGAAACGCTAGTGTTAGAGGGGTCAGTGTAGAGAAGAAAGTGTTTTAGCCATGTATTTAAGAGGATAAGGATAAGGCTCAAATTGAGTTGGCAGGTCATTCACCATGCGGGAACAGATAAAAGTAAAAGTGCCTGAAAGTAATGTATGCCTCTTTGGGATGGCACTATAAGGCAACGTTCACTGGAAGACTGCTAGTTTGGAGGGCACTTAAGTCTGAAGTAATGAATTTAGGTAATGGGGTGCAGAGCCAGTGGTGGTTTTGTAGGCAAACATCAACGCCTTGAATTTTATGCAAGCAGTTATTGGTAGCCAGCACAAATTGATGAACAGAGGTATAACGTGCTCTTTTCGGCTTGTTAAAGACTAATCTTGCACATGCATTCTGGATAGTCCTTTCGAATTTGTAGCGGTTGATAGAATGGGATGGAAGGCTGCAAGGAAGCACTGCAATAGCCAGTGGACAGAAGAACAGCTTGAACAAGGAGTTGTGTAGCATGTTCTTATAGAAAGGGCCTGATCTTCCTAATGTTTTATAAAGCAAATCTGCAGGACCGGGAAGTTTTATCAATGTGGTCTGAGAAAGTCAGCTGATCATCAATCACAATTCCAAGGTTCCTGGCTGTCCTGGAAGGTGTTATGGTTGATGTGCCTAGCTGGATGGAGAAATTGAGTTTGATGAGGTGTTGAGTTGGCTGAAAGTACAAGCAGTTCTGTCTTGGCAATGTTGAGTTGAAGGTGATGGTCCTTCATCCAGCAAGAAATGTATGTTATACATGCTGAGGTGCAAGCAGCTATCGTCGGACCATCAGGATGGATAGAGAGGTAGAGTTGAGTGTCATCAGCATAACAGTGATATGAAAAGCCATGTTTCTGAATGACAGAACCTATGATGCCATGTAGACAGAGAAGAGAAGTAGTCCAAGAACTGAGCCCTGAGGCACCCCAGTAGTAAAATTTTGCTACTTGGACACCTCACCTCTCCAAGATAACCTTGAAGGACCTATCTGAGAGGCAAGACTCAAACCACTGGAGTGTTCCTAAAATGCCCTTTGCCAATAGGGTTGAAAGAAGGATCTGGTGGTTCAAGTGTTTTTGCAATGAATGGATGAAGGTATATAATTCTGTAGTTCTCTAAAAGTGCTGGGTTAAGTGGGTTTCTTATGTAGTGGGGTTATCTGAGCCTGTATAAATGCTGAGGGAAATACACCAGTGTGAAGGGATGTGTTAATAAATCAATCTTTTTATCAACTTGTTTTCTTTCAATTAGCACAAGTTTTGTATTTCTTTTTGGAAATGACTGATTTTGGGCCTTATTGATACCTTGTGTGAGAAAGAGTCTCCAGGTCAAAATGACCGGAACACAACATGGGAGTTAATAGTCATGAATATAAATGTCACAATACATTAAATAAATAAATAAATAAAAACAAAATAACAACAACTAATAATTTGTATGCAAAATATGATACATTTTTTCATCAGATTTTGGGGTGAAATATAACCTGGACAAGTATAGCATCAGTACATGCTATTGGAAAAAGTAAGTATGTACACAAGTAAGTAAATAAATAAAAATTAAAAAGAGAAAGTATATAAATCATGGACATTAGCCAAACTTCCATAATCACAAAAATATTTCATTAGCAATGTTTTGGTTAATCATTTTTGTCTAGTTTATATTGTACTTTCATCCCCCACAATGCCAAATAATTTGGGTGTTCAAGACACTAAGTGTCTTATTGCAAACATTTTTTCCATCTTTATTACTTTTTTAGAAATAACTTTTACTGTAACTTCTGTTCTGATCATACTGTTGTCCTTCCTCTGTGTTTTTGTCACATTTTCCAGGGAAAATGTCTAAAGTTTCTTAAAGCAAGATAGACTAGAAAACATTTTTTTCTGAGAAATTTAATTAAAATGAAGTGAATTTTGATTTAACAAGAACAAATATTTGCTTAATTCAAAGTGAAATAAGTTTTCTTTACCCCATTGACAGAGTTTTGTTGTTGTTTCAAGCATAAGCTCACTTAATTTAGTTTAGTTTCTCAGAAAACAAGACTTTTTATCTTAATTTTACATCTCAAGTAAATGTATCTTGATTTAAAGATGTTTAGTTATTTGAATTGGAAAACAAGACAAAAAGAAAGAGGACAATATTATTTTTTCCCCCGTTTATGCAACATTTAATGCCATGACTACTTTATGAATTTAAGACTTTCAGCTCAGATTTAAGACTTTTTAAGGCCTGAATTTGTGGAAGGGTAAATTAAGACCTTTTAAGACCCACAGAAACGCTGGTTTGAAAATGTGATCTCTGTGATAAAGCTATGAATGAAAAGAATTTTGCATAAATGAACCACTATTGCTGGCAAATAATTTGATGCACAATCATCACAATCTCTGTAGAATCTGTGTTCAACAAACTCGATTACTCTTGCAATGTATCCAAGACAGAAGAATGTAAGTTCATCATCTTTTTTTCTTGAGTTGTTACCTAGCTACTGCTAGCACTCAGGGTGGTACTAACACTGATGATGCAAATGTACAGTAGTTCAGAGAACTGTCAGGGGTGAAAGCTAAATCTACTGGCTAAAATGAGTTTTCATAGATGCTAACAACTGAAATCTCTAGTATAGCTGATTCTGATTGGTCAGTCGTGGCATTTTGGGGAAAATCGTTTTGCATTATGACATAAAATAATTTCTCATTTTTTTATGTCTATTTATTTATTTGCAGAGTAGATGCACAAAAATCAAGATAATACACATTGTCCTATACATACTCACCCATTTACTCACTTTATTTACATTTATTAAATGTAACAGTCAGCTTAATGTGTCTGGCTGTATTTTTCTCATTTAGGCACCTGAATATAATGGATTCATTCACAATCATTTGGTGGTTTCTTCCCTAAACAAACCATAAGTAGTCTGATAGAACTAATCTAAGGTAATAAGAAGAAGCAGTTAATGCATAAAGGAAACAGGATAACTTAACAGAATAATTTGTTTGCATGTGAATGCAGGTACAGTATCTCACAGAAGTGAGTACACCCCTCACATCTTTTCATGTGACAACACTGAAGAAATGACACTTTGCTACAATGTAAAGTAGTGAGTGTACAGCTTGTATAACAGTGTAAATTTGCTGTCCCCTCAAAATAACACACAGCCATTAATGTCTAAATTGCTGGCCACAAAAGTGAGTACACCCCTAAGTGAAAATGTCCAAATTGGGCCCAAAGTGTCAATATTTTGTGCGCCCACCATTATTTTCCAGCACTGCCTTAACCCTCTTGGGCATGGAGTTCACAGGTTGCCACTGGAGTCCTCTTCCACTCCTCCATGACGACATCACGGAGCTGGTGGATGTTAGAGAACTTGCGCTCCTCCACCTTCCATTTGAGAATGCCCATGCTTGGCCAATCCATCACATTCACCCTCAGCTTCTTTAGCAAGGCAGTAATCGTCTTGGAGGTGTGTTTGGGGTCATCATGTTGGAATACTGCCCTGCAGCCCAGTCTACGAAGGGAGGGGATCATGCTCTGCTTCAGTATGTCAAAGTACATGTTGGCATTCATGGTTTCCTCAATGAACTGTAGCTCCCCAGTGCCGGCAGCACTCATGCAGCCCCAGATCATGACACTCCCACCACCATGCTTGACTGTAGGCAAGACACACTTGTCTTTGTACTCCTCACCTGGTTGCCGCCACACACGATTGACACCATCTGAACCAAATAAGTTTATCTTGGTCTCATCAGACCACAGGACTTGTTTCCAGTAATCCACGTCCTTAGTCTGCTTGTCTTCAGCAAACTGTTTGCAGGCTTTCTTGTGCATAATCTTTAGAAGAGGCTTCCTTCTGGGACGGCAGCCTTGCAGACCAATTTGATGCAGTGTGCGGGTATGGTCTGAGCACTGACAGGCTGAACCCCACCCCTTCAACCTCTGCAGCAATGATGGCAGCACTCATACGTCTATGATCTCTTATTATAGGTTTCGGATCAACCTCTGGATATGACGTTGAGCACGTGCACTCAACTTCTTTGGGCGACCATGGCGAGGCCTGTTCTGAGTAGAACCCGTCCTGTTAAACCACTGTATGTCTTGGCCACCGTGCTGCAGCTCAGTTCAGGGTCTTGGCAATCTTCTTATACACTTGATTCACGCCATCTTTAATTTGGTTTTTTAAGGTAGCAACAATTCTTTTTTCAGATCCTCAGAGAGTTCTTTGGCATTAGGTGCCATGTTGAACTTCCAGTGACCAGTATGAGAGCGTGAGAGTGATAACACCAAATTTAACACACCTGCTCCCCATTCACACCTGAAACCTTGTAACACTAATGAGTCACATGACACCGGGGAGAGAAAATGGCTAATTGGGCCCAATTTGGACATTTTCACTTAGGGGTGTACTCACTTTTGTGGCCAGCGGTTTAGACATTAATGGCTGTGTGTTGAGTTATATTGAGGGGACAGCAAGTTTACACTGTTATACAAGCTGTACACTCACTACTTTACATTGTAGCAAAGTGTCATTTCTTCAGTGTTGTCACATGAAAAGATATAATAAAATATTTACAAAAATGTGAGGGGTGTACTCACTTCTGTGAGATACTGTATATATGTGTGTACAGCAGGTGGATTTCCTTTATTTGTAGGTTGCTTTGGATACCAATTTGCAAAAAAGTGTGAATTTATGCAGTTTTTCTGCTTTATTCACAGTTTTTGGCAAACATATCCGTAAACTTGTGTCAGTATTTTGGCATATTAATTAACTTTAGTACAAATTACTTTGAGTAAATGGAATATCAATTTTAGCGAATGTAAAAATTAAGTTGATGATAATGTGCACAAAATAATTTTGTGTTTTAATTTAAAAAAAATGTAATTATTGATACAGTGCATTCTTTATCGAAAAGCAAAACACCTGTCAAGAACAAACACTGTCAGTAATTTCATTGAGATTAATACTGCTACTAAAAGACTAAATGTAAATGTAATTTGCCAAATAAAGCAAACTCTCATCAAACAGGCTCACATCAAAGGCTGTAAAAATGTACTAAGTCCTGAGCTCCTCTCCTGGATCTCAAGGACTTTCCTCTGAAGATGTGTTCATATGTAGAAATTGATCTTTTGTTAAAGCTGTTTTCATACCTGGTGCTCGTAAAGGCAGCCCGTTGTCCAGCCCTCGAGGTTTAGTGGCGATGAACAGGTAGCAAAGCACACAAATAGTGATGATGAATGCTAACAGCACCACAGCAGCTATAGATAAACCAACCAGAGCTCCCAAACTGAAGAACAGAGATAGAAAAAAAAGAGACAGATTAAACAGTGGATCATGTTGATATCAAATGCCCAATGAAATGATTTGACAAGAGCGTTTTCTTTTTCCTGTGAAATCTGTTTTCTTAAACACCATGCTGGCAAAATGTTTTTTAGGTATTTTAGGAGTAACAAGAAGTAAATTATAATTTTGCATTTAGATTTCAAAATGGTGTTTAATATATATATATACAGTATATATACAATATATATATATATATACACACATATTTATATAAATTATATACAGTATATATATATAATAATTAGTGATTATTATAAAAAGTATTAGCAGACAAGTATGTTTTAGTAATGATGTTGGCCACTAACGCTGAACAGAAAGATATCTAGTAAAATCACACACACACATACACATACACAAAATACATTTGCATATTTCTGACTTCAAAATGTGATAAGAATAAAAGACTATCACTTTCAATTATTTGGTTAGATGTTTTTCCACTTTAAAACAACTCCCTTCAAACATTCTTCTCCTCCCCCACAAGATCATGGGGTTGAAAACGCAAACAACTTTTGCAACACTTCTGCATGCCTGAGAGCAAATTAATTGGAGCTTTGAAAACAGCAAATGAGTTCTTACATAAATTAATACATGTTAATGGATGGTTCACATCAGGGGCGGTTCTAGTATTTCGTCCTAGAGAGACCATTAGATACAAAGATACAAATTACCTAAATAAACTTAACAGTGCTTGTGCACAAATATCTAATAAAGCTACAGAAGTTAACGTTACTTAGATTCTCTATTTTTCCTTTGTTGTTTAATTAACATTATTAACATAAGAAATGCCCGGATCCGTTATACTGACATACATCCGATATTTTCTTAACAGTTTATGTTTACTTGGACTGTGTTTACCATTCTGACATAATTTTGTGTATATTTGCTCAAGAAGATGCAAAATAAAACTCGTTACTTGCGTGCTGTTTTTTTTGTGCCTGTTTCACGTGTGCGCGAACGCAGAAACGATCCATCCTAGCGTGCACCGCATTGAGATCTCTTTCACGCTGTCTTGTGCTTGAATGGCTTAAAAGCACTTTAACGTTTAAATTGACCAGACTTAAAACACGTGAGAATGGTAAACTTTCTTGAGGAAGCAGCACTGGCCCAGTCATTCAGATAGCTGATTATAGTTTCAAGGGGCTGAGATGACAGATGGGGGGGGCTGAAGTCCATTTAAAAAAGGGTCTAGAACTGCCCCTATTTCACATTATTTGGAACGTAAAAGTTTGCATAGCAGCGGAGCATCACCTGCAGAGAAACTGCAATTAAAAAGCCGCAGTAGGTCATTTAGACAACTTAAAGCTGCAGTCCGTAAGTTTTGCCTCTTTGTCACCATCTCTGTTTGAAAACCTACAATTGCAGCTATTTGCGGAATTATCTTCCTTGCGTGGGTGTGTACGCTCTCTTGCGTAGTTTACGCAAGTGCCGGAAGTGATCTTTCGCGCGTATACTTTACTCATTGTTTACACAGTGCACAGTCATTGTAGGTACGACGGCTAATCAAAATGGTACTTACCTGCGCTATCCGGATTGTTCAAACCGACTTAAAAACTAAAATATTACGTTCTCTCGCACGAACTCATTCAGGAGTGTGACTTTCCACGTATTCCCAACTTCTGAGCCCGCTCGCCTGACGTTATGGTTGATTGCTCTTCGGCTGGATATCAACACACCATTAAAGTAAACTACGCCAGAGCACGTACACAACTCACGCATCGGATGCCGTGCGCGCTCAAAGACAGCTGGACATAGTACTGTATTAGAGGTAAAAAATTATATAAATACTGTTCGGTTTCTGGCACAAACCGATCGTTTTTGTTTGTTACCATTGCCATGCATTATACGACTGATAGACTGCAACGGTTAAAGTTAAAAATCATCAAATGTGTTCTACTGAAGAGACAAAGTCACCTACATCTTGGATGCCCTGGGGGTAAGCAGATAAACATCACATTTTCATTTTTGGATGAACTATCCCTTTAATACCATAAAATTGATGCATGTTCCATGACAGCATTTCTTCAAGTCTTGTGAGATCATTATTAAGTTACTGTGCAGAAAGTGTTCATCAAATTAAGACTTGGAGTGTGATCGTACCACTTAACTGAAGCTTTTTGCTGAGATAATGCGCCAAATTAATCACTGATGAACCTTGATGAAGAACTCGTGTTCTACCCTGTAACACTTTCTATGATCAATCAACAATTAAACCCATTCCCTGGCTTAATGAACAAGTCTGATTATACAATTTCTCAGCATCTCGGGTATATTTTATTGTACTTTGCTGTTTTTTTTTTTCCTTTTGGTACATGTCTACATTTAAAACAATTTTAAAGAGGTTGTCTTGTGAAGATCTTGGTTTCTGAAAAATATTTATAGGTTTGTTTTAAATTGAATCTGCATTACCATTTTAAAACAATATTTACAAAATTCACATGAAATCAACATTAAATAAATACACTGAGTGTGTGGGATTAATCACCATAAAGTATTAAATGTGTATACTTGTTGCAAGTAATAATTTCTCAACACCTTGAGTGATTAAAATGAAACACTAACACAGTGTTTGTATAATAAACACTGTAGTTTAACACTAGCAAAGATGGACCTGTATGTTCACCCAAAAAGTGATCATTTTAACACCCATGGTGACAAATCTCCCAACATATTTTTGCTGTGCTGTTGTGTTTTGCATTGTACTGGAAAGATTATATTTAATTTATTCAACAATGCCTTGTGACCCTCCATCTAATCAATCGTTAGACCCATTAAACATGACTCCCTGACAAAGAGTTCACGTCCAATTTCAGTTATGTTTTAAGGTTAGAGCACATACTGTCTGAAAATCCTGTTCTTAAAAAAATCTAAACATGCTTAAAAACAAGATTAATTTACCTGAGAAGCAAATTACAGTGTCAGTTTCTTAGCTTCTCGGGCAAACTTTTATCTGTTTTACTGCTTTTTCTAAACTCCCTTTTGCATTACAATTTGTGTGTTCATTTGTGAACATATATACAATGTTTGTCTTGTGAAGATCTGTTTTGTTTTGCATCATAGCGGAAACACTGCATTCTTTTTCTCTAAAACTATTTTGCAGAAAATGTATTATCCGTATAACACATGTGAATTCATACTGTCAAGAAATCAAGACAAAGACTTGACAAAACAAGACTGTAATTTTTCTCTGAAAATCATGCAGTGGATGATGAAGACATGTATGAATGAGATTTACAAGTTAGTGTAACTATCATATGGCCTTGAAAGAGTTGAAAAATAGAGCATGAGTTTTTTAAATGTATTTTCATTTGTCTTTTTCTGAGCTTGACATTAAATCACCACCATGTTTTGTTGAATGGAAGATGTTTATCTTCCAATGTGTTCAAGAAAATAATATTTAATGCATTATGAGCATATTTCTATTTTGGAGATTGAAAATGAGCACATTTTGAGTTTTAGTTTCTTTAGATGTTTGGTAAGATACAAGTTTTTTTAATTTTTTTTTACCATTCTTATAAAAATGACCAGTTTCACAAAATATAAATTATTCTTAAAAAAAAACTTTGTCTTATTATGTTTTTATAACGTTGACTATAAAGTTAAAAGTGTAGCAAATAGCATGTAGAAACTATATGTCATATACAGTAGAATAATTATTTTAAATTAGGGATCCATGACAAAATGCACAAAATCTCGGTGTCTTACCTGAGCCACCACATATATCCATACTCATAAGGGAAAAAGCTGTTGGGATCGTCGCAGCAGTATTTGACGTCATTGAACCCGCAGCAGAAAATCGCGCGCGCGTCGCTGTCGGGTTTGGGGCACGTGAAGCCGCTGACAAACACGTTCTCCGCGTTGTAATATCCCGCACAATCCGCGCTCATGCTGCCCGCGACTCGAACCGCCACCTGTTGAAGCCTGAAAACCCTTATTACATACTCTGGAGTTTCATTAGCCGGCTGTGCGTTACTCCAGTCAGTGTAACAGTGATGTGACGACTGCCAAAGATGCGCGGACGTCTGAATGTGAGACGCTTTACACACACTCACTCTCTCTGTCTACACACACACACACGCTCTCTCTCTCTCTCTCTCTTAACATCCAATCACTTTGCCGCTCTCTTGTATACACTCTCACTTTCTCCCTTTTTTATTCTCTGTATATATATTTAGCTATATTTTATATTTGAGGTTTAGTTGTAGGCTAATGACTAAAAGATAGATATAAATATATATATAGACAGATAAATTAGAGCTAGATAGATAGTACAGTTATAGTATAGTTCTAATCTGAGTACTTTCCAACAATCTGCAAGTATTGTGCAGTGATTTATTTTACAGCATGAACTGTCTGGACTGTAAAAAAAAAAAAAAAAAGTCTGTAAAATTGACAAAACTGTCAGCTGTGGTTTCCAGAATTTTAAGTAAAAAGTAGGTAGCAACATTTTAGGTTTTACAGATTTAACTTAAATTTACATATAAGTACTGTATTTCATTAACTGATATAATGTTAAAATACCAAACTATTGAAGTACTGAAATCCGTTTTGTACCTTTGTAATACACTGATAAACACCAAAAGCAGGAGGTGATGAGAAAGCCACACGATGAACCAAAGCCCATCACAAACAAACACAGCTCTTCCACAAGCTGAGAAAAAAAATACTAATAAATAGGGATGTACCGATACCACTTTTTCCAGTACTCGCCCGATACCGATACTTTTATTTTTGGTACTTGCCGATACAGAGTACCGATTCCGATATTTTTATTGCATTTGTACATTTTTTCAATATTAGGTACAGAAACCAAAAGGGTATGTATAATGTTAGTTGGTTAACTTAATTTATCAAATAGATACAGTCAAACCAAAATTTATTCAGACACCTTCAACATTTCTCACATTATCACAGTTTATTCGCTATAGTTTAGAAAATGGTAATAAAATATAACAAGAACTCAGTTAAACTGTGTCAGAACAAATTCAGCTTGATAATGTCAGATAACTTTGATAGAAAGGTATGTAATAGATTACAATCAACCAAAATAATTCACACAGCTGCTAGTATGACAGTATTATTTACACAACTATGAATACTTTGTCGGGCAACCCTTAGCCTTAATGACAGTCTGTAGTCTCCTGAGCATGCTGTCATCAAGGTTCACGCAAACCTGAACTTACATTTTTTCCCAGACTCGGTCTGAATAATTTTTAGACCCAAATTTGTATCAGTTTTACTGGTAATCCACTGTATGAAGAATTTTTGGTATGTCACAGTTTACTTTATTTTGCTATCCTCACTTACATAAATGAACTATAGTGTCCTGCACCCACTAGTAAAAAAAAATATCAAAAATTATATCTGGTCTCTGAATAATTTTTGGTTTGACCGTATATCCTTCGGTTATTTTCACACTTAATTATGCCCATTAAAATGTATTTTACAAGTTTTTGTTACTTTCACTGTTCATTTGTTTGCTCTATGGTACATCATCTTTAATTTAATAGCATTGGAGCTGCTCTATTGCAGCGGCTTAGTACTGTAACCACGTGCTTTGCTGTAATAATGCAGGGAACCACTCGCTATAAAATCTCCAAACTGTGATATTTTCAGAAACCGAAGTTGTGTTTTTTCATCTGAAACGTGCTGCGATTTATATTCCAAAGCCACTCATATAATGCAGAAACACTCAAGCAAGCAAAACACGCGCAACGCGTGCACGTATTTGTACTGGTGCAGAATGAGAGGGACAAGTACAGTACAGCCTAGCGCATTTCACACAGGCTGCTAGATTCACTTTCGCTAGAAAGTAGTGTATGCCTAAGGTTAAAAATAAATTAGGTTTATAGTGAATGCAACTATAAATGGTCTATTTTTACGATTAAGTTTTAATCCAAATGATGAGTGTGCTAAGTGAGTGAACATCAAAGAACACACAACAGAAGTGCGCTCTCTCTCACTCTCGCTCCTTACCGTTAAGTAACTTGTGCATTGTTTTACTTACTTGTTTTTGACATATCCGACCGAACTACAAACTTTCCAGTGATGTCTGTGAGAAAGATATATTCACTCGACAAGCTCGCGCATCTGCGCCGCGGCACGCTCAATCCACTCAGCGTGCTTTGTTTATCAGCTCGCGCACATCAGCTATACAGGCGTTAATACTGAAAGTTTAACATTATATTCATTGCATACATATACTTCGTAGACATCCTTAACTCCTTTCTGCTGCCTGTTGTTCTGTTGTGGTGTTTCTTTGTTTGAATATGGCGTTTATCACATGCTGTGTGGTATCGGCTTTTGATATCGGGGCATTTTAACGAGTACGAGTACAGGAGCTCAGTATCGGGCCCGATTTCCGGTTATAGGTGCATCAATATAATAAATAGAAAAGGTGCAACAGTCTTCACACAAATACTAAAAACCAGCATGGTACCACACATGACACTAAAATAATGCAATCAACATTAATTTACCAACATAAAATGTAACATAAAAACCTAATATACATAACTGATAAGAAAAAATAAGAAGAAACATGGTTATTTCAACAAAAAAACATCAAATTTGAATGTAACACAGGGAATTCTGGGAATGTGAATTTATGTTCCTCTTCAGGAACTCGAGCTGCGTCGAGAACGATTAGGGAACGCAATTCAGTGACCACGCTCTGAATAACATTGTGAAATCAGCATATAAAAGCACGGCGGCGGAGCCAGCGTCAGTTTCTGTCATTCAGAGAAGACGCTCTGCTGTGTGTCAGTTCATATATTGTTGTCGGTCAAAGTCTATAAGCTCGCTAGTCTAAGCTCAGTGCAAGCAAGGACAAAGCTTTCAAGGGCGAGAGCACGCCACGTTTTGTAGGTTGGGTGTTGTTCCTCCTGCAAAGAAAGGTTATATCACGAGTGGGACAAACACAGCATGTGAGTGGTTCTGCTTGCGAGCGAAGCATAGGGTTACTGCCTTGCTTCGCTCTCAGAGGGCTCTCTTTGAGGAGAGGGCTTTCACTAGTGTTTCTCGCGGTGCCGGCCCCGCTTTCGACGAGGAGGAGCGGCGGCTGTGCTCATGGGTTTCGCATATGGATATGCTATCACCAGATCCGGGCCGCTCTGCAGGGTTCTGAAGCGCGCTGCGGTACTTCCACCCAGGGGGAGAGGGCGCGACGCTCGACTGTCTTTCTCTGAGGAGATTGAGAACGGAGGGTCAAAGGAGCTCGCCAGTTCAACAAACATCAGTTACCAAGCAAACAATATTATGCCTATGACTTATACTTTATAATGAGCAGCATATAAGGAGTGAGCCTTGCGCGTCGGGGCGGATTGTGTTTTTTCCGCTGTTAAGTGCTCTGCTCTCGCCGGGCACGCTCAGAGGAGTGTGTCTGTGCCTGTGATCTTGCGATTGTGGTCCCGCTACTGCTGAGGCACGGCGGTGAGTGAGATCGCGGGAATTGCACATGATCTGGCATACGGGTTGGAGACGGCTCTTCCTATCTTCACCCGTGTTTGCTAGATTTAGAGCTCTTTTGTTTGTCAAGGAGATTGATGTTGCTCATGTGACTGAATGGCTCGCGCAGCGCATATATTACATCATTTCGGTTTTTGATGTGAATCATACTACACTAGACCAGATTTACTCGTATGGTTGTTTGATTGCATTTAATTCTGAAGAATAAAATGAAGTATTTATCTGACTATTAGAAGTTAGATATACAGGGGCTCTGGGGATAAATTTCTTGAGTGAGAGCACGAGTTTACCTCTCTTCCTTTGAGGAGGTTGAGGCGGTTTGCAGGGGTTGCTGGGCGGAGCAGTCCCAACCCACGTGTTCCAGCCCCTCATTCTGGGGGCCTCACCTCTCGTACTCAGCAGAGTCTAGAGTCAGAGTGGAGCTCCCAGGCCGAAGGTTCTAGCAGAAGGCGGGTCTGCGGACGTCATTCTCGCTGGATAGTCTTCGTCGTAAATGTCCTGACGTCTAAGGTCTAGGACTTTTTGAGGGCCAACTCCCTCTGGGAAGAGCGATGTACACCACATTACACGATGCCCGTCTCTCCTCAGTGCCCTCAGGAGGACGGTCTGCCAACCCTGCCGTGTTCCAGGGCGCAGCTGTCTCCGGCGAGCGCTCTCTCAGTTACCGCCCAGAAACATAGCCGTACTAAGAGGCTCGCTACCCTCTCGAAGGTATCTAGATGGGTCCTGACCCGAGCAGGCTGGTGTCTAGATTCTAGCAGACGCGTGGTTCTGAGGGCCGTCGTTTTCAATAGGAGACTTCAGATATGAGAGTCCTGATGCTGTGGCTCAGGAACTTGGAGGGCAGGCCCCTCTGGGGAAGAGAGGTTCACACAGCATTACACGGTGCCCGTCTCTCCTCAGTGCCCTCGGGAGGTCGGTCTGCCAACCCTGCCGTGTTCCAGGACGCAACGGTCTCCGGCGAGCTCTTCTCTCAGTCACCGCCCAGAAACGTAGCAGTACTAAGAGGCTCGCTACCTCTACAGAGGTATCTAGAGCAGCTAGTACGGCCGTCCCCTGCCAGTCCGCTGCTTCAGGGCACTGAGCTAGCCGCTCTAAGTGCACCAGAGGCCAGTCTCGCGAGACTGGTTCCCTTAGGAGGTTACCTGGCGGTGTGGGAGCCCCTGCCAGGTGTGCTTCATTGGGTCCTGCCCCGAGCAGGCTGTGGTTTAGTCTTCCTAGCAGACGACATGGGTCTGAGGGCCGCATTTTCAATAGGAGACGTCAGCTATGAGAGTCCTGATGCTGTGACTCAGGACCTCGGAGGGCAGGCCCCTATGGGGAAGAGCGGTGCACACCGCATCACACAGTGCCCGTCTCTCCTCAGTGCCCTCAATGAGGTCGGTCTGCCAGCCCTGCCGTGTTCCAGGGCGCAGCGGTCTCCGGCGAGCACTTCTATTCAAGTTCCGCCCGGGCAACGTAGCGGCCCTGCGAGGATCGCGGCCTCTACGGAGGCCCCAGAGCAGATAGTTTAGCGGCCCCTGCGGTGTGCAACGCTTCAAGGGCAGAACTAGCGTTAATGGGCACACCAGAGATCAGTATCGACTGAGAACCCTGCCAGTGTTCCCTTAGTAGATTATTTAGCAGCGTGGAAGTTACTGCCAAATGTATCTCAATGGGTTCTGCGTACTGTAGAAAGAGGCTACGGAAACCAGTTCGGTTCTCGTCCGCCTCGATTCAAAGGGGCTTCCCCACTCTAGTGGGTCCGGGGGGAGGGGTTTTTTTTTTACAGGCTCGGTATTAGAACAAGAAGTGAACAGTCTCTTGAGGAAGGAGGCCATCGAGGTGGTCCCTTCGCACGAGACAGACTCCGGGTTCTACTGCCGGTACTTCATCGTTCCGAAGAAGGCTGGAGGGTTGCTTCCCATTTTAGATCTGTGTGATTTGAACCGTTCAGTCATGCGACTGAAGTTCAGAATGCTCACACTCAAAAAAGTCATGGCTCAGATCAGGTCCGAGGACTGGTTTGTCACGATCGATCTGAAAGACGCATATTTCCATATCTCTATCCTTCCTCATCACAGGAAGTTCCTGAGGTTAGTTTTTGGGGGCAAAAGCCTACCAATACTGGTTCTTCCTTAGGCCTTGCACTCTCACCCCACACTTTCACGACTCAACCACATCGACGATTGGTTGATATTAGCTCAGTCAGAGCGGATGGCGGTTCGACATCGAGATGTCGTTCTCGCTCACACGAAAGAGCTGGGGTTAAGACTTAACGCCAAGAAAAGTGTGCTTTCTCCAATTACAGAGAACCACTTATCTGGGCGTGGTGTGTGATTCGACCACGATACAGGCATGTATGTCTCATGTCTTTTTTTTAGGATCGAGTCGATCCTCACTGCAGTAGTGAGAGTGAGAGAAGGCGGTCACTCACTGTCAGCAGTTCCAGAAACTGCTGAGTCTGATGGCAGCTGCGTCCAACGTGATAACTCTTGGCCGGCTGTACATGAGACCCCTACAGTGGTGGCACAAGAACAAGGGGTTCTCCCCGAGGGGAAACCCGCTTCGCATGCTTAAGGTCACGCGGAGGTGCCTACGTGCCTTAGACATGTGGAGGAAACCTTGGTTCTTGTCTCAGGGCCGGTGCTGGGAGCTCCTTGTCGCCGAGTAACGCTAGCGACGGACTGGTTGGGGAGCAGTCATGAGTGGCCACCCAGCCCGCGGTCTGTGGAGTGGTCGCCATCATACCTGGCATTCAATTGTCGGGAGATGCTGGCCCTGTTTCGAGTTCTCCCAGACCTAAGAGGTCACCATGTGTTGGTAACAACACAACGGTGGTCTCTTACATCAACCACCAGGGAGTTCTGCGTTCGCGCCCCTTGTACAAGCTGGCGCACCAGATACTTGTGTGGTCCCAGGGCAAACTCCTCTCGCTGAGAGCAGTTCACATTCCTGGGCATCTCAATATGGGAGCAGACATCCTGTCGAGGCAGGGGCTGAGGCCCGGGGAATGGATGCTTCACACCGAGGTGGTGAAGCAGATAAGGAGAATTTTTGGCCAGGCTCAGGTGGACATGTTGCGACTCATATGATATCACACTGTTCCCTCTGGTTCTCTCTGACTCATCCAGCTCCATTGGGGCTGGATGCTATGGTACAGACGTGGTCGAGGCTTCGTCTGTACGCCTTTCCCCCGATTTTTCTGCTCCCGGGAGTTCTGGAGAGAGTGCGCCGGGACAGAAACCGTCTGTTGTTAGTTCTCCCCGTTCCGGGCCGGCCGAGTTGGGGCTCAGGCTGATGCTCTCTCGATGGCGCTCTATGGCGAGTTCGTCAGGGAGATCTCCGATACAGGAGGGGGCCCCGGCCCCCGCAAGGAGCTTGGGTGTGGCCCCTGAGGGGGCACAGCTCGTAGCTTCTGGTCCCTCAACCGAGGTTGTTGAGACCATCCTCCATCCAGAGCTCCCTCTATGAGGAAACTGTATTTCTGCGGAGACCGCCAGCCCGACCCAGCTAACTGCCCGTTTGGTACAGTTCTGGAGTTCCTGCAGGCCAGATTCTCCACAGGGATGACCCACTCCACACTAAAGGTCTACGCGGCGGCCTACCACGCCATCTCGGTGGCCATTCGGGGACGACACCATCTTCTTACAAATTTCTCGACGGTGCGCTGAGGCTGAGGCCTCTGGCCAGAGAAGCTTATGCTAAGTGGTGGATCAGGATGCTTTTTCATAGCCTTGAGTCCTCTGATCTCCCCTCTCTTTTGGGGGTCAAGATTCACTCCTCCAGATGTTGGCCTTCGGGATGGCGAGCCCCGTCTACTTTAGCCACTCCGGGCTCTTTTGTTGTCTCGCCCTAGCTGTGCAGTCTTCCACACTAGGCAGAGATTTGGAAGTCTGGCGGCGTGGGCATTCTTGTTCCCCTAGCGTTTCCGACGCAGCTGGAGTTCCTGAAGAGGAACGTCTCAGGGTACGTATGTAACCCTGGTTCCTCGAGGGAACGAGACGCTGCGTCTAGCGTGCCATACTCCGGGTGCCCTGACGGCGCTTGCTGAATGACAGAAAGCTGACGCTGGCTCCGCCGCACTTGCTTTTATAGCTTCCTGGTCATGACGTCACCCGCTTGTGACATCCCGCTCAGCTAATGGACTGATTTCACATGTGATTCAGAGCGTGGGTCACTGAACGGCGTTTCCCTAGCGTTTCTCGACGCAGCGTCTCGTTCCCTCAAGGAACCAGGGTTACATACGTAACCTGAGATGTTTTTTCACTGTAAATTACAAGTTCTTTTTCACTTCCGAAAATTGTATTTAACCGTAAAATTACATGAAATGTCAAATACAGTTTTTCACCATAGACTAAGGGAACTTACCATTAACCAATTAATAGGTTTTTACTGTAGCATTTTTACAGTCTTTTAACCTTAAAATCACAAAAATTTTTACAGTGTCGAGCAGTGGTTTTCAATTCCAGTTCTGGTGACCCACCGCTCTGCATATTTTGCATGTCTCTTTTATTTAACACACCTGATTCAGATCACCAGCTCGTTAGAAGTGAGCTACGTGCATGAACTGTGTTCTGACTGACAGGGTCCCTGCACAGTATTCATTGCTCTCTACTCCCTGAGCACTGGAACTCTGTTGAAGTATACTTCACCTCAGAATTTGCGCTATGCCACGGCCTGCAGCGTCTTCACACACGGACAAAACTTGCTAGAGATGTGTGACATAATATACCTCTGTAAATAAATAATGCCCTTTGAATGGAACATATACGCTCCCTTCGAAATGGAATCATGATGGAATATCCTGTGAAGTCCACTTCACAGGGCACTTACGGTCGAATAGAGCTAACATCTGAAGTGATCAGAGGGACATACAAAATGTAGGACTGCAATTGAGAAACACTGCTCTAGAGAGACGTAACAGCACAAGGAAGAACGTCAGAGCATCACTGAAGTTGCCTTACACACTTCAACAATCATTCCAACTGCTTTTTTGTCTCTAATCTTCTTCAAATACTCACAGCCTCATGTTATGCAGTGCAAGTTGGACTGTAGGTGGTTTGTGAATCAAGATGTGCTAAAACGGTTATGTGATTTTTCCTCCTATTAGATTGTATATACCAGTTTGAATACTGATGCTGCATTGTTTTTCACTAAAGACCAGCTACAAAGCATCCAGATAGCTGAAGCTGATGCAGCGTTGCCACAGTAACATGACAGAGTCCAGAGCCTCAGGTCTACTTCCACACTTCCATCCAGAGGAAAATGTGTCCAGGTTCAAGTCAATAATAATACCCTTTTATCACCTAGGCAAGTAGAGGTCTCTCAGACATGTAACATATTTATTTGTGTCAATAATGCATGCTGGCAGATAAGATATTTTTACTCATGGACCTGCCTGAGCACTAATGTTTAAGTTTTACTCCATCTAATGAGTCAGCTGCGCTGTTGGTCATACATGATTAGAAGAATGTGGAGTAAAAAAGAACAAAATAATGTGGGTGAGCAAGGGCACGGTGCGGATGACGGTGGATGAACCTAAGCAAAAAGCAAGCCAAAATAAGGAAATGTTTAGTAGAGAAAGGTCAGCAAAAAGGACAGACCATTAACACCATGTTAGAACAACAGGAAAGAGCCATTGAGTGGAGTGATTGAAACTCTTAAGAGATGTTGACGACGTGACCTTGTGTTCAACCTCTGCTTTTACTAAATCATATCACTAAAAGCTCTTTACATGCCTTTCTGAATGCCTTTTCATCTGATCCGAAGAACTGTGCTGGATAGACTCAGCAGGAGAACGGGGAGAACCCATTTCTCTTGTTCACTGCATTCGAAATGAAAGATTCGAGTGCCAAATGGCCGTTAATTTTTAGCCCTGTGCTCTTCAGCCCTGCAAAGATCTCATAGTAGAGGCCTTCAAAAGGGGAGCATGGATCTTCACGCAATGACTTGCAGTCAAATCATTTTATCTGTGTTGTGTTTTTTTTCTTAGGTTAAGACAACAAATAATTTTTGTTTTAGCAGTCAACACAAAATAAAATGTAAACAAATATCTCCTTTCTTAAATTTGTATATGCAGATTAAATAAGGAAACTTTTGTCTCCTGAGGCCACAGGAGGGCGCAATGAGCAAAATTATGCTCTGCATTGAATTGTTTATAACGACTGCTTTTTTTAAGTGTCTAAACTAACATTTATAAATCAAATATAATTGCATAAATTGCATAAACAATTGTAAACAAAACAGCATCCTGTATTTATGCATAGCTGTTTTTCTCAGTCGCTTTGGTGCATTTCTCAGATCAGAAATGAAATTCTCCAAACTACTTGTTCAACCTCCACATCATCTAGTCAACTGTGCACATCTTAAAAGCAGTTTCTCATTATTTTAAGCAAGTTGTGATTGCGTTGGTACATTCATGCAATTGATTATGTACATTTGTCTGCGGTTTCATACATTATCAGTTGCTAATGTAATGTATTACAGTTTTTACTCAGTCGCTTTGGTGCATTTCTCGAATCATCCTTAATATTTGCAAAGAAGTATGTGCATTTCTCAAAACAATTCGTACAAACAGCACCACACAATGGATAACCTGCAAAAGCCTGTAACTTACTCAAAATCTTTAGTTCATCTCTCAAAAGTAAGTATTTATGTCAATGAACATATCAGTGGCATCAGAATGAAAAGTCCTCGAGTCATTGTTCACAAGTAAGATAGTCAAAATGCTTAGTCATGTTGTCAGTATAACAGTGCACTCTGTCTGATGTAAACTATGGCAGCAGTTTGGATGACATTTACTGTATTGAAATGTAGAAGGCTGCACTTCTTATGTGTGCCATATATCCATTTCAAAAGTACACATTTTTACATTACTGTATGTGGGATTTTGACTGAAAGAGACTGGACAGGATTCACAGTAACACTTTACTAGTGGTCTGACAAAAAAACAAAACATTACGTCAATGTGATATAGAAAAGAAATATGGGCACAAAAGCAAAAATACAAAATTAGAAAGGCAAACACAGGGAACACCCCTTATGCAGCACTGTATGAGGAATTGCAGTGCAGTCTGTCTACACCTCCTGACGTGTCAGTCTGTCGGCCCACAGATTCTCATCTACATCACAACGAATATCTTCCCTTGCAATGCAATGTGGAATTGGAATCAATTGAACCATCTCACAACTTCATATATGTGGATGAGGCTGGCTTCAACCTGACCAAAAGCAGTAGGCGTGGTTGAAATGCCATCGGCCACAGAGCTACTGTTGATTTACCAGGCCAACGGGGAGGAAATATCCATTGTCAGAATTTGTAACGCTTGTGTTGTCCTCTGTCTATATATGCTTTCCAATTGAAGGTCCATGAGATGCACCTTTGAGCAATTTCAGAGAACTGGTTTATCATTAGCTGATCTACATTCTCTTCATTAGTGAAAGTCAAGATTCACCTGCACATTTCATGGAAAATTTACAATAGAAATGTGTAGAAAAAATGCTTGACAGTTTATGACAACTAGATCAACCATTTTGCATTTAATGACTTATACGATGACCTAATGCCTAGAGGTTTTGGGGTGTAAGACTGTTGCACAGAGATCTATATAGTACATTTTGAGCAACACGACATTAGCAACTGATAATGTAGGAAACCGCAGACAAATAGCAACAGCAATAGCAACTTGTTCAAAAGAATGAGAAACTCCTTTTTTGATGTGCACAAGTGACTAGATGATGTGGAGGTTGAACAAGTAGTTTTGAGAATTTCATTTCTGATCTGAGAAATGCACCAAAGCGACTGAGAAAAACTAATCAATATCCCACATACAGTAATGTGTAAATTTGTTCTTTTGAAATGGATATATGGCATACATAAGAAGTGCAGCCTTCTGCATTTGAATGCAGTAACTCATCCAAACTGTTGCCATAGTTTACATCTGGTAATACTAACAGAGTGCACTGTTATATTGATAGCATTTTGACTATCTTGTTTGTGAACAATGACACAAGGACTTTTCATTCTGATGGCACTGATATGTTCATTGACATAAATACTTTTGAGAGATGAACTAAAGATTTTGAGTTAGTTACATGCCTTTGCAGGTAATACATTGTGTGGTGCAGTTTGTATGAATTGTTTTGAGAAATGCACATACTTCTTTGTAAATATTAAGGATGATTCGAGAAATGCACCAACGTGACTGAGAAAATCTGTAATGCACAGCTTAATCACACAGATTACATTTAAAAACATATTAGACACAGTGGAATGGAATAAAATCCCCACAAATTCTTGAGACGTGTTTCCTAAAGGTTGAACCTCTTTTAACTTTACATGGCTTTCAATACATATCTTGTGCATCACTGATAAGGCTCCCTGACACACACCTAAAATTTGAATGCACCGTTTTTGCATTCGAATGTGAATTTCTATTTTAAATTCGACTCATTTTCCTTTTTTTATTTGCAATCTCCTCATCGCAGACAGGCACAGCACTCATTGCAGCAAGTGCAGGACATGATTTTGCTTTGAAGAACCCACCACGTGGCTGGCAGTGGAATTTGGAAAAAACGCAAGGTCTTTTATTAAACTTTTAAAGTTATTTTGACTTGAGTAGCTCGTTTTTAGAATGCCGTGTCATGCTCCACGTGAGGTGGTGCAGTGGAGTGGAAAAACGAGTGAAAAACTCTTAATGTGGCTTAATGCTATAAAACAGCAACCAGGGGAAATCAATTTTCTCTCACTTTTCACTTGTCATAAACACTAAGACAACCGCCCCGTAATCAAAGTGGATATTTTTACACTTAACGTGGCTTATGCATTAAGACAGTGATACTAAAAGATCAAACTGCAGAAGAGCTCAATAGCTACATCTTGATGATGCCAACTATGTTCTTGTGCCCTGGTTTGCTGCTGCGCTTCTCTGACAACGACCTGTTTCATATTGCAAACACTTTAGAGGTACAGTACACTGACAACTTGTCACCAGACTTTGACATGCAATTGCTATCGTTAGTTCTCAAAATTGAAAGTGATCAAGGCATTTCTTTCACAAAAAAGACTGTAGAGCTCAGCTCTTCTGAGTATTGAGAATGCTCTTGCTTGCAACATCGATTAAAGCTGCAGTGAAAGACTTTGCGCACCAAAACACTCAGCGAGCGCAAAGGATTCTGTATTTTTTTTGTTTGTTTGTGGTAGTCAGTTGATAAAATGAATAACTAAGTTAATTGTCAAAAGTTGGTAAGTTACGTTTTTTCTCAAAATGTAGCATATATCCTAAAGTATAGATTTATTCCCTAATGTATTTTCTCCTAATTCTTTTAATCAGAGCTGCGGCACTTTTGCCTCCACATTCATATACTAAATATTTACTCCTGCAGGGATTTCAGTCTTTTACTAAAAACAATATTGAAATCACTATGCACATTAAATAGCCTATATAATGTTATTCAGAATCAGAAATCAGAAAGAGCTTTAATGCCAAGTATGTTTGCATGTAATTTTGTTCTGGTGACAGAAGCTTCCAGTACATAGAAACAACAACAACAGCACACAGATAATAAAAAATAAAGATATGTGAATAAAACACACACACACATACATATACACAGTTCTTGGAGGGTGGGCAGGGGAGGTTTACTTGTCCCCCCTCAATGTCTATGGTGGTTATGGTCCAGAGAACAGCCTTCTGTCTGTGCCATCTTTATTTACTTGCTCGTTTTCATCACTTTTGCTTTAATTCTCATTCACTGACTCTGAATATCCAATCACAGTTCCCATGACACCGGTTTAACATGCCGAATTGGGCAAACTGCCGCCAACGTGTGGAACACACCACAAAAACTAGCCTGACAGATGCTCGCCGATGGCCAACATTGGTCAACGGCCAACCGTCAGTTTGGTAAGTCCCAGCCTTAAACCTAATCCTAAAATCTGATCAGTTGATGGGAATGTTGTTCCAAAACCAACAAGGATGTTAAACCACACATCCCATTTGGAAAAATCAAGGTAAGCATCAAGTTGTGGACTCCATGATATGTTAAGGTGTGTTATAGAGCTGTTCAAAGTGTTGACCAATGCCACCATCTGTTCAAGTTAATCTCAGGTCATTTCATATGAACATCTGCTAAAACTGGATTAACAGTGTAACTTGGATTTGCATAGAACATTTTTGCAGTACCATACTTGCATTTCTTTTAGAATGAGAATGTCCAATATTTAAGTGGTGATATGGATCGTTCATTGTGTATGATGAAACTACCTTGTTATTGATGACAATGCCATTTTTTCTCCCGATTTCCGTACAGCCTGTCCTGTTATTTCAGATGACATAACAAGAGTCTCCCTTGGGAAATCCAGGAAGCTAAGTGGTTAATGCATAAATTCCTGATACACTGAGCTGTAGTGCTAATCGAGGTTGGGTAAAGTTTAGAATGGATTGAATTGGCTATGCACATAGGATGAGAGGAAGAGGAATTTACTGACTTCAATAAAATTCAACACAGTCACACAACACATGATTTTGATCATGTCCAATGCTGTTTTTGTGGCTAAGCTATTACTATACTTAAGCACTATATAGTGTCATTCCATTTCACATGAATTCTACATCACTGGAATGTCAAAATCTGCTAAATTAAATTCAAATTAATTGTTAGATTAGTTCCTGAACCCATTGTCTCTCCCTTGTAGTTTCCTGTCACTCGTTTGTTGTCCTGAGGCATGTGGGAATGATTATGGCATTAAAATGGACCAGAAAAATTGGGTAATTTTGAGAATTGGTTTCCTACTCACCAGTCTGTCCAGGCTAAGCCTCTTTTCTAGCTGGAGTATTAGCTTTGACGATGAACAATAGTGTCCAATCCCTGTGTTGCAACCTCCTCCCATGGTAAATTTATTTTGTGTCACTGTCCGTCATTCAAAGTTCTCTGCTACAATGACAGATAATAGTTCAGCTGTCGTGACTATTATTTTCCAAAAGCCAGACATATTTTCAGACAGTATCAGCACAAATTTATCAGCCTGGTATTCCAGGCAGGGTCTTACCCAACCAAGTCTATTCTGGTCTCTAAATATGGTTTGAGTCGATATTTCAATGTTAGTCAATGGGATTTATCAGGTCAAAGTCCTGATAGCATCTGGATCACAAATGGTGCATGACAAGTTGCACACCAAAGTTTAGTACGAATGGTTTGGGGTTGAAAAATATTGCAACAGAAACGTGATGCGCTGCCATTCTGATGACAGAAACATTAACATTGTTAATGAATGAGTGAATGTGCACCCCAGCGGCTGGGCATTTGACTAATCTCTGCTAATCCTGACCTGATGAAACCAGATTGAGCAGAAATATTGGCAAAAGAGTGGGATTACTGAGCATGGAGTCTGGGCAAATATGTGACGTGAGGGATGACGAGACAAACCAAACACACAAATAATCACATATGCACACACAACCTTGCACACACTGTGGTATTGTTTCACATTTTTTCTATACTTGCAAATTAGCCCTAAAACACAGACACAGGGCTGTTAAAGAGGTCACGTCCAGTGTGTGTCAAAATGGGACGGTACATGCAGAGATAAGGAGAGGTCTATCTCAGTGTGTGTGCTTATGGGACAGCCAGACTGAGTCAGATTACTCTACTGGTAAACATCCGCTGTCGTCTGTCCCGACTAAAACACGACATATGACGCACAAGTCTCATATCAGAGTTTTCTCCATGTCCTGAAAATCTCTCCCTCTGTGCATTTCATCAAACAAGAACATCAGCCTATTCCATATACTGTATGTAGATTTCAGGCAACAGTTTGTCAAAACTAAATAAAAGCTTTAAAGTGCACAAAAACGTGCAGGTATGGCAGAACAGTGCTGGGCTTTAACTTGCGGTTTACTCTATAATCATTTGCAATTTAGGATTCGGAATGTCTATTTGCACTAAGTGCAAAAAACCCATCTTGTTGGCAAAGGGTGTTTGCACTACCATTGACTGGTTGAGCCAGACAAAATGAAGAAAGAAGCCTGAAAGTGTGAATCTCTTTTCCCACTGTATCAGCTCTAACATAATGCATCTACCAAATTTGACATTTCTGTTTAATTCTGTTCTTTGTTATGGATCATAAGAGTGTAAACTTGGCACACAAACAAGGCTGTCTAAATGAGGACATATCGTTAGATTGTGTTGATTTTGAATCAAGCTAATAATATTGACTACATAAAAACCCATAAAGCTTTTTTTTTTTCTTTTTTTTTTTTGCTTTTCAGAATGTCATTTTTGGAGCATTTTGAAGACTGCTTTCATTGAATGAAAAGAGCAATGCTGACATCCTGCCAAACATCCCCTTTTGTGTTCGAAAGAAGGTCTTACAGGTTTGACATGAGGGTGAGTAAATGACGACCGAATTTTTCATTTTTGAGTGAACTATAATGAACTGAAGCTTTAATGATGTTCAGTTTATAAAAAATGGAAAATAAAAATAATTATTGCAATTTAATAATTCATTAATGAAAATATAAAGTAACCTAAAATAGTGGAGTGAGCAGCAACCCAGAAATCACTGTAGAGTCACAGTTCTGTTCTGTTCACAGTTCAATGTGTAGAGTCACAGTTCTGTTATGCAACATAAACACTGTCAACGTGTGCCAGAAGTGCTTGAGCAACTTGTTTGGAAACAATAATTTTTTCAATTTCAATTTGGTGCTACTAATGGTGCAGAAATTACACTTCAACCTTTTATTATCCCAGGGTTATTGAGTTTCAAGCACACAATTTTAGAACATATTTTGACCTGAATATGACCACACTCTTTGAGAATTTCTTTAAAAATGTTGTTTCTCTGCAAGAATACACAGCTTAATGGCTCTCGCTTTATGGTTTGAAGTCTCTGGCCTTGTGAACCATTCTAGTAGATAAATATATACTGTGAGAATGATAAAGGACATGTTTGCTGTGACATCTATGGCTGCCAGTCAGTATGTTTTCAAGGCATTTATTAAAAAAATACATATGTATTTCATATGTATTTTTTCATATTCCCGAATAATCATCTGCAAGGGCTTTATTGGAAATTCCTCTACTAATTTCAGATACTCAGTGATTTGATTCATAATTGTCCATCACACAGTAAAATTGAAATGTCAAGTTTGAATAAACAATGCTAAAGTATTGATTTGTCCATCTGACTAGTAAAATTAAAATGTATGACTCTGCTAATCCATTAAACTAATTTACAACTTCAAACAACTAATGAATTGTGATTTTTTTTTTTTTATCTCAACATGTTGTTTATGATGCATAAATCTCATTTTTAACAATACAAATATACAGGCAGTGATGCATGTGCAACAACAATACTGTGCATATGTCTGATCTACTGTCTTAACATAATCTATACATATCACATAAAATAATTTACAATAATTTACGAGTTTACATCTCACAATTCTGACTTTTTTCTCCAAATTGCAAGATATAAGCTCACAGTTGTGAGGTACAAAGTCAGAATTGCAGGATATAAACTCAAAATTGTCTTCTTTTCTCAGAATTTTGAGAGATAAAATTGTGAGGTTTAAAGTTCAGTTCTGAGGGAAAAAATTGCAGTCAGAACTTGCAATTTGCGAGAAACAAGTCAGAATTGTGAGATAAGAAGTCGCAATGACCTTTTTTGATTATTTTATTCAGTGGTGGAAATAGGCTTCCATAGGTAAACACCTTTCTCTTAGCACCAATTCATTTGACCTGCAGAAGACAGCACAGAGTTGTATCATCTTTGTATTCTGTCAAAAACAATTACACAAAATAAAGATGTCTTATTGACAAAAGTATGTCAAATTATGTCTGACACTTGAAATGTACACTCTATCTGGTGTTGAATCATGACCATTTTTGAAGATGCAGTTGGGAGAGCAGTGCTGTTTATTTTGGCCGCTAATGGACCTTTAGCCGTCACTTTGGTACTATCATCATGAGTAATGAGAGACTAGGTCATATATGTCTTCCCTCACAGCGGTTCAATGAAGGGTTTTAATGAAGCATCTGACAGACACGCAGATTTCCTCCAGCTCATGCTCCATTCTTTATTTGTTCGCTCTGTGTAGCAAATGACCCAGCAATGAGAGTCATTGATGAGTAAGACAGCTGGAGAGCCATGCTTAGCCTTCGGTGCTTCAGATTAATTGTGAATGAGGACCGGAGATGTGTGTGGTGTGTTGGGATTATGTCATTTAAGGCTCCTGTGATTCTCTGATATCTTTTTTTTTTTTTAAATCACTGACTGTGCAGATTGTCCACATTACTTTTCATACTATATATTATTTTAGTTTGGCATTTTGTTTCTTTTTTTATTGATTTACACTACAATTTTTAAATGTTTTTAAGAGACGCTGTGAAATTCTATTTATTTTTACTTCTGAAAGATGAGGCTGCAAAGAATCAGTGGTTCTCTAATCTCGGGGAATTCAACGCGGGATTCACAAAACTTGAGCTTGCTCTTGAAAGATGGCTCAGTACCCAATTTATTTGAACCAGCTTTCTATACTGAATCACAACCTGCAAGTATGATAAATAATAGACTTTTACGGAACTATGGCAATGGGTGTATCGTTTCCGACACGTGCTGTATGCAGTAGACCAATCACAACAGACTGGGCCATCTGACCAATCAGAGCAGAGTAGGCTCACAGAAAGGAGGAGTTTAGAGAGACTGAATCTTAGAACTGCTTCAAACAAATCGTTTGAGAATCGTTGGAAAATGAGGTGATTAAATTAAATGCATATTTTGGATGCATGCATGTAAACCTATTGTAGGAGACATCCAAAACTATTCGGAAAATATTAGGAACCTTAAAAATGGCATAATAGGGGCACTTTAAACTTAACCATTTTCTATTTGAATACACGTTAAAATGTAATTTATTCCTGTGATGCAAAGCTGAATTTTCAGCATCATTACTCCAGTTTTCCGTGTCACATGATCCTTCAGAAATCATTTTAATATGCTGATTTGGTGCTCAAGAAACATCATGATTAATTTTCTGCCAGGATTCTTTGATAAATATACAGTTACAAAAATATACAATCTTTTGTAACATTATAAATGTCTTTACTGTCACTTTTTGATTAATTTAATGCACCCCTGCTGAATAAAAAATCTTAATGGCCCCAAATTTTCAAAACATTAGTATACAAATTTTTAATGTCCATGTTTTTGGTTCATATGTGCATCGTGTCCAAGGCTATATTCTCAATATCTCTTAACATATCTACATTTCTTCTGCAGATTTCTGAAGAATTGGAACTTAAAGTAAATTTACTCTTCCCCTTGCAAGTTTAGCTCTTAAAAGGGTCATGCTGCTCAAAATATTTTACTTGTTCTGAATCAGGTTAGAATCTGTACAAATAAAGGCAAAAATTGTTGTGCTTTAACCCCAAAATGCACCTGATATACATATGTAAACATCCACACGCCCATAAATGAGACCATTTCCCTTCATTCACTGTAATTTATGAATAGATCCAACCAGTTTCATCTTCATGTGATGCTCTGTGCGTGTAATCCAGGCCACAGACCCCTTTACACAGTGTGCTTTCACTAATAGGATTGATGCTGCCCGCACTGTGCACAACACCAACTGTCACTCACTTTCTACTGGCCGATCTGGAAGGTGGGCGGAGCCGATCTGTCCCGAATGGGCTGAACACAGTGGATGCTTGAAAAGTGTGGTGATCTTCTTAGTCTATCGCTGCATGGTGAAGGAAAGAACGAGAGTATGAGTGTTTTCTCCAGATCCTGAGCAAAATCACACTAATTATCTGCACATTGTTATCTGTCAGTCCATTCTTTCTCGTCCATCTGCGTGGGTCGTTCTGCCATCTGGATCTGGGCGGTGGATATATGGAGATCTGCTAGTGTGGCTGGTGTTTTGTGGACGTGGGACACACGATGGCCGTGGCGCTGGATGCAGTGTGGGTGCGAGTGAAAGGGGTCTGTAAACAGAATGGCCTGCTCATCCTCTCAGTGTTGGCCGTCATTATCGGATGTCTGCTCGGCTTCTTCCTGCGCTCCAAAAACCTCTCGGAGCAGGTTAGTCTCCCTGTCGACCTCCTATATGGGCAACGATGAATGTTCACTGCAAACACCACCGATACAATGTAAAATCCTAAATCCAAAAACCTCCCATAAAACCCTATTCCACCTACCGTGTCAGTATGGTCCAAACTTCTCCTCATGGCCTCATCCGGTCCAAATGACCTTTTGTTTTCCTTTTTTTTTTTTTGGATGACTTTCCAGTAGAAGCCTAAAATCAGGGCTTTTTTATGTGATCAATGTGAGTTTTTCGATTCAATTATGATGGTCAAATTGTGATATTTGGTGCAAATGACCTTTGGGCTTTATTTTTTGGATGGCTTTCAAGCAGGAAGCTAAAAATCAATGATTTTTTTTTTATATCGGTTGATCAATATGTGTTTTCAATTCAATTATTACCATCTCATATGGTCCAAATTACCTTTGGGTTTTCTTTTATTTGAATGGCTTTCCAGTTGAAGGCTAAAATCTTTGATTTATGATTATTGGTTGATCAATATGGGCTTTTTGATGACTATTATGGTCTCATTTGGTCCAAATGACCTCTGGGTTTGCTTTATTATGGATGACTTTCCAGTAAAAGCCTTTTTATGATTATCGGTCTGTCAATATGGGTTTTTTGATTATACATTGACTCCACCACAGTCTTGAATAATTTGGATTGAGAGTTGTTTCCTCAATATTAGGATTAACTCTGCATTGCAACATTTTTGAACATTCTCAAAGCAATATACAATGAGAAGCAAAGTGACTTTTAACAAATTAAGTGAGTTTATGCTTAAAACAAGAAAAAATATATTTAATGGTGTAAGAAAAATAAACCTAATTCAAAAGGAAAACATGCTTATTTTTTAAGTCCACTGACAGATCTTTTGTCTTGTTTTAAGCATTTTTGCTTTTCAGAAAACAAGACTTAATATCTTCATCATTTTACTTCAAGTAAATCTTGATTTAAGAACATTTAGATATTTGTACTGTACAAAATAAGTCATTTTTTGCAGTGTGTTATTTTCTAGTTCTTCATTAGATCAAAACAACAGCGAATGAATGAACGGCAAACAAAAGGTGGCGTTTCTCCCGTTTTCATTTTGTGTCCGCTTCGACTAAAACCTCTGAAATGATTCTCAAATACGCCTAAAAATAAAACCTCCACAGGCCATTTGCTGAGACGGCCGGGGATTACTGTCCAATCATACAAATGCTCTTAGTAATTGTACATTAAGCAAGTGCTGCTTAGCCTCGCAGCATTTAAAGCAGGTCGGTGATGCTATTTGCCATTTCAGCTAAATTGCAATGGGCTCTTTAAAAACTAAATTTAGGCTTATTTTGCAAGAGAAACCCAGTTTGGATCTAAAAATTAAAGAAAATTTTATGTGCATTTCTGCATTTGGCATCTGTTTTTATCCAAAGCGACTTATGTTTTGTCAGCACATGCTTCACTTGGAATTGAACCCTTGATCCTGGTGTTGCGAGGTAAGCTCTAGTTAAAGTACAGGAACATGGCATTCATATAGATGCATGTAAAATTGAATTTTTGCAGTATCTCTGTCATAGTGAAATCACATTGCACCAAAATCTTACAATACGTTCCAATTTGTTGTGATTGTTTGCCATCGCAGCATTTTCGCATTCAGTATTGAGAGATTATTTGTTGATGGGAATTATCTGTTTGGGACACAGTGTAAACAAGTCCATTGCTATCCATGAGAGGAAATTATGATAATAATGTTTGGCTCACTTCATACTCCACCCTCTCTCTCATACTCAACACACTCTGTCTCAGTAGCAAGTCATATGAAGGATACAAAGTACTAGGAATAGCTATATATGTCTATTGATTTCTTTTTATACAAAAGCAAACAGAAAAATCGGTCAAGAGCCTATTATGTTTGGTGATTTTGTATGAATTATTTATGAGTCATGCATGAGAGGACAGAGAAACGACTTAAATAACCTGAAAGCACTAGTCACACACACACAGTTTTGTTTTTGTGAAAAGTGGGGACATCCCATAGGCGTAATGGTTTTTCTACTGTACAGACCGTATATTCTATTGCCCTACACCAACCCTACCCCTAAACCTACCCCTCACAGGAGACTTTGTGCTATTTCAGATTTTCAATACATTCCATTCTGTGTGATTTATATGCGTTTTGAAAAGTGGGGACATGGGGTAATGTCCTGAAAAGTCACCTTCTCCTTGTAATACCTATGTCATACCCTTGTCATTATACAAATTTGTCACCAAAACGCACACACACACATTCACACACACACACACACACCACACACACACACACACACACACACACACACACACACACACACACACATGCATTTACACTCTAAAAAATGCTGGGTTAAATACAACCCAAAATAGCAACTGGGTTGCTTTGACCCAGCGATTGGGTTAAATGTTTAACATTTGTAATAAATGTTTAAATTTAGTAACTGGGTCAAAACAACCCAATAGCTAGGTTTGTCCATATTTTACCTAGTGCTGGGTTGTATTTAACCCAGCATTTTTTAGAGTGTAGCCAATTTTCTACATGATATAGAAAATAAATACAACTGCAGATAATACAAAATGGTTATAGACCTAAATAATGAACATCAATAAAAAGCTTTTTCTTTTTCATTTTACCTTTGAGGAGCTCAAATTTTGTTACATTTTTCAAACAGTTTTGTTCTTAATGCAAACGCACTCACATATGCTTGGAATAATTGGAATAATTAAAATGTTTTAATGTTTTTGAAAGAGGTCTATTACGCGCTCACCAAGGCTGCATTTATTTGATCAAATACAGTAAAAACGGCAAAATTGTGAAATATTAAATTGAAAAATGTAATTGATCAAGTGACAGTAAAACATTTATAATGTTAAAAAAGATTCCTGTTTCAAATCACGGTTTCCACAAAAATATTAAGCAGAAAAAAACACTGATAATAATAAGAACCATTATTAACAACTGAGCACCAATAATAACTGGAAACTGAATAATTGAGCAGCAAACCAGCATATGAGAATGATTTCTGAAGGATCATGTGACAAAGAAGACTGGAGTAATGATGTTGAAAATTCAGATTTGCATCACAGGGATAAACTAAATTTTACAATATATTACAATAGAAAAAAAGTGAAAAAAAAATGTTTTCAAATTTGCAGTAGTGCGTGTGTGCTTGAAAATCATTAAAATATCATAACTGATCCGTTTATGTGTACATTTTATGGTGTCTTTTTATACGATTTTTTTCTCAGAGCCATTGGACATGTATGTATTCTTTTTCCTTCAATACCTACAATTCAACTTTGACTAGCTGTTTTGATAAATGTAAAAACCCGCTGTCCTTCTCCTAGACAGATTTCCAAACTTATTTCACAAAGCCGTGTCACAATACAAACTCTCACACTCGCTCTTTTGCTGATTGTATTGTGGAGAGCAGAAGCTGAGCACTGCATGCCTGCATCTGTTGGAGTGGCTTTGTGTTTGTGTGTAAAGCTCGGCGACAGCGATGTAATGACTCCATGTAATCTCAGCACTGCCACCGAACAGATGCTGCGGGCTGCGAAGAGGTGACCGCGAGCCATGCATCGCATTCGTCTGAAGCACTTCAGTGTTCATCGTTTTTTTTGGCAAAGCAAATGAGAGACGAAGCACTTCCATTTGGACACAAAAGTGTTTACAGACACTTTGAATAGTAGGCTTTTTTTGTTAGTGTGGTTGTTGTTTTATAAGCACAGGTTCTGAATTCTCCCTATTGTGCATGCAGTTAGCACAGCAACATTTCTTCGTTCTCTTTCAGATGTGAGACTATTTTTGGTTTTGCCTTGCTGTCAGGGCCGTTTCTAGGCATAGGCGAGCTAGGCAGTCGCCTAGGGCGCCACCAGCTGAAGGGGTGCCAATGAGCGCACGTACTGGCACTTTAGCAGGGTTGTGATAAAGAGTGGCACGGTCACCCTGAAATATGACTGCCGGCCCCACTGGATCCCCCAACATTATTGGGCTAGAGTACTGTCAATCTGACAATGCCTGTATGTCACTAGATCAGAGTGCTGTCAATTGCTGCCTGATTGTTGCATGCAAAGTTTGCATTTGGAGTGCTCAACAACGCCGTTAGATCAGTGGGCTCTGTTAGTGCTTTGGCAAGGTAACACTTTTTTTTGCCATGCAATAAAGCTAAGTTCAAAGGCCAATTTAAAATATTGGTACTGTAAATAAAGTGCACAAAATCAGTATTTTGTTTAGGCAGTATTTGTGGCACTTTTGTGGCACATTTGTCTAAATATTTGTGGCAGATTTGTCCAAAAGGTGTGCGTTTTTTGCGCCAATGCATTGTTAAAGGATCAGCGTGTCATGTAATATTCCCATATAAACTTTAACATCCAATAAAAAAATATTTGTATAGTAAAATTCGCTAATTCACGAGATCAATGCATCCTTTATTAGACTGCTTTGTCGAGTTAAATGCATCCTTACGGAGGTGTCGAAATGCTGAATCAATTAATTCACTTCCAACAGCGCTTAATGGGAGCAGCGTCATATAGGGCAGAGCGTCACATTATTTAAAGGGGACGTTAACGCGTTAACGAGTAGCAAATGATTAAGTAGCTGCATTGGTTACTTTTATGCCACTGATAAAGCTTTTATATGTAGTTTGGGGTAACAAAGGGGTTTTATAGCTTTGACTGAAATAATAATGCAATAACTGACATTTTAAATCAATGTTTCAAGAAACAACAAAAAAAAAATTGAACAAAAAACAGATAGACAAAAAAGTAGTCATTGATAGTATATCTAAACAATATGTAGTAGTATATTATATAGTATCCAAATCAAAATGTAATTTTTGTGTGATTTATGTGTAAATTATGTGCAATGTCTTAGCCACTAGGGATTGTTACATAGGGCTATACAGGCATCTAGTGGCAACACAGTGATACTACAGATACTAAATTGTGCAAAATGTTTATCTTAACAGTCAATTTACAAATAATGCATTCAGATTTGTGAACTCAATGCACTGAATCTCCACAAATTAGTGGCGTTACTATGACAACCAATTTGAATGTTACAAGCAACTGTGTCTGAAATAATTATTATATATATATATATATAATATATATATATATATATCTATATCTATATATATATATATATATATATATATATATAATATAATTGTGGGGGGGGGGCAATAGGGATTTCGCCTAGGAAGTCAAATTGGCTAGAAACGGCCCTGCTTGCTGTGATGCATTTAACGAGACCAAAGAAGACATAGCATGCATCCGTTCAATCGTTGCATTGAGAAAGTCTAAACGTGTTGAGAGTGATAGTCACAGATAGGGTTGGGTTGATCAAGTAACCGTTCCAAATTCCCATACCGGTATTCGATAGAAAAAACCCAAACAAAAACGTGCATTCATTCCACATAACGATTCCCACCTGCGTTCGCATTTTAATGTGATTTTTAAACTATTTAAGCACAGGAAGGGAAAGAACTTGCGCGCTGTTTTGCGTGCCGTGCACACATCTGAAGCGCGAGCAGAGAACTGCGGTCCCGGTGTGGGTTCCGGGCCGGAACTGGCTTCTTTGACATCTTGCAACCAATATGTACAAAATTACGTCAGTATATCCTTGTAAACACAGCTGGGTTTTTTTTGTCTTAAGTGAACGTAAACAGGAGAGAAAGAAAACGCATGTGTAACAGTATTTTAGAACTGAGTTTGGTGTTAAAGAGACAGCAGCCTAATAAACGTGCTGCATGTCATTAATGTTAATCAAAGAACAAAAAAAATCATTCACTGATCTTGACTGAATATATTTAATAACTTTAATTAGGATTAATCTATATTTTATTTATGAAAATAAAACTATGCAGTGTTTTTAAACTTTTGATTTAATTTTCTGTAGGCCTACCTGAAATGTGTTCAGTTGTATTTATTTATGATATTGTTAATTGATTTGTTTGTTCCTATTTTATTACTGACTGTTTACTTGTCTTTAACAATTTAATGTTTGAAATTTATGTTAGTCTAGTTGTTTTTGCTGCATGTGGTATTTTTGTTAAAACCATTGGCAAAATTTCCACTAGTAGGCTTAAGTGTTCTGTAGGATGCTGATTTTTGCTTGTGTTATTCAGCTGCAACAGAATGCTTTGTAAAAAGACAGAATAAATATGTTTGGCATCTAAATGTTTGACTTTTTTTCAATCTTATTGGAATCAAAACTCGGAATCGATATGAATCAGAATCGGTATTGATAAAATTCAATGTATACATAGACTTCACCCTGCTGGAAAATCTGGCCAAATCAAGTTGATAGGAAACAGTGAATAAAAAGATCATGTTAATTATACCCATGCATTTTTCTTTCTTTCATGAAAATGTTGAAAGTCAATATCAAGTTATCAAGCAAAAATGATAAAAAGCAGTCAAAGCAATCTGTGCACCATTTTCCATGTTCTTTTAGAGTTGTATAAGGAAAAGACAAAAAATTTAAGCTATTCACTGAAAATCTGCTTAATGTGTTTCATTGAAATATATGCACTTCATTTTTTGGGAGACGACTGATGGCTTGAAACACAGAGCAATCATGCAGATGTCTTCAATGATACTTAACTGTTCTGTTTGTAATTTTTGAGCTCAGGAATGCTCATTATGTGGAAAAAAGCTATGCAAACACTGCAAAAGGAGAAAAAAAATCTCATTTTGCTTTCAACAGAAACTGAAAAACCATACAAGTTTGGAAAGACATTTGAACTAATATTGGTAACTGGTTTTACATTGTTTCTAGCTGGTCCAAGAAGGTATTTTGTGGTCATTTGTCATGGTTTAACCAGGCTGGTTCATATATGGTGCTTTTCCACTGCATGGTATGGCACGGTACGGTTCACTTTTGGGGGGTTTTCCACTGGGTACAGTACCTGGTACCTGGTACTTTTTTTAGTACCACCTTGGTTAAGGTTCCAAGTGAACCGTTTACCAAAACGTGACGTGTAAACTCTGCTGATCACTGATTGGCCGGAGAAAATCATCACTACCTATTTCACTGAACTCTTGACAAACACAACAGAACCACTAGATTTAAGTCTGCACAGCCAGCGAAGGATCGAACTCAACTGTTTTGAACGAGCACACCTTTTTTTAACAATCAAAAAATGGCTGTTTCGTGGTCTGTTGAGGAAGTACAGACGTTCCTCTCGTTGATAGCAGAGGAGCGGATCCAGCAAGAGCTTGATGGGGCGACGCGGAATGAAAAAGATTTTCAGGAGTCAGTAGAGGCGGCGCAACTATAAAGACATGTGAATAATCCCGCCCACTCTAAAGCGGTACTAAACTGCAGTGGAAACGCGAGCCGAGCTGTGCCGTACCACGCAGTGGAAAAGCGCCAATGGTTACCGTGGACTACCGCTCTTGGCTGTAACACCTAACAGACCAAAGTGGACATGCAAAATGAAGTATACATCACTTTTACATACTTTTATTTATTTATTTTTCATTTATTTATTTATTTTGGAAGGGGGGATTTCTGGAAATAAAATGCTTTAAAACTGTCATAAAACAGAAGAAGGGGAAACATTATATTTAAGTGTGAACTGAATGTGTCACCGCCATGGATAATTTGTTAAATTAAATTACAAGGCAATATGCCCTAAAAAAATGTTGACCCACTTAAGTAGGATTATAGTACATCTTTATATGTAATGTAATAATTATATTGTCTTTTAAATGTTTAAAGTGTACTGACAAGCATTTATGCTAAACTAAAATATACGTGTCATTTCTATTGAAACTTTACATGTAAATAGATATAAATTTGTATGCTATTTGCATTTTTTTAATTACACATTTGTATTGAAGTTGCAATCTGATGTAACATCAAATAACTGCAGTTAAAATTATGAGGTACTTTACAAGTGTATGTTAGTCAAAACATTAAAATAAGTGTATGTCTTTAAAGCACAGCAAACAATTATTAAAACGATTATTTAAAATGTGTAAAACTTTTCATTTGACATTATTAGACAGTGCATTTTTTTAAAAATGTTCTTAAGCATGTTACGAAACGGTCATGAAAGTTTAATCTCTTTAAGTACACTTAAGTTGTCTTATGTTTCATTAATATCTTCTGCAAGTACAGTTTTTAAAAATATATATGTTTAAGATTTGAAGGACACTACAAGTGCACATTCACATTTTGCTTCAACAGCTTTGAAGCTGACCCGATGAGTTTTGTTTGCAGTTTGCACCATTAAAAACCTCTGAAATGCCCTCAAGGTATTCGTTTTATTTTTGTATCTCAACACCAAGACAGATTAGGGAGGCTCTTTTGCTTGCTGTGTTCAAAGAGAGAGTGCTTACTGGCACTGAACTTGTGCTAAAAAGTGCACAAGGAGGAACTTAAGTACACAGACAAATTAAGATAATAAACTAGACACAGGTGAACAGAATTAACTAAATCAAAAGGATGACAGAGAGTGCTTACTGGCGCTTGACTCTCTCGGTGTCAAAGCAGCTGAGCGTGAGCAGAAATGCAAACTCTCACTGAAGCTCAGCTGGATTCTGCTGTGTTTTTTTAAAATACCGGTATAAAATGAAACCTGAGCTTGGTATGATTCCTGTGAAGTGATTGGGGGTATCTCACACATTCAGAAAGCCAGCAGGAGCTTTTAAAGGTTGCAGCTTGTGTGGCCCTAAATGAGATCCTGCTGCGATTCTGTTGTGTCCTTGAGCAAGACACTTGAAGGAGTGACATGTACAACTTTTTTGTGGAGTTATACAATATATGTGGGCTGTCAAGCTTAAAAAAGAACTAAAAGCACCTAAAAAGCATCATGAAAGTGGCCCATTTACCTGGTGTGTTGCACAGTATATGCACTCAACACTACAGAACAATACTCAACAACATATAAAATGTATTGTTAAAGGCAGCTATACAATGGCTTTGTGTGATGAACAGGCTGAATCTACACACATGGGGCCTCATTTATAAAATGTTGCGCAGAAACCATCCTAAATTTGATCTTACGATCATCTCTCAAATATGCGTACGTGCAATTCATAGACGATCATAAACATTTAAAAATTTTTTTTAAAAAAATAAAAAAAAAAAAATTTTTAAAAAATTGCACAGAAAAACGCACGTACGCTTTCTCTTTCCGTATGGAAATCTAGAATCGCAAATTATGGTTTCGGCTCTTTGCCTTGTAAAAGACTCCTAATTAATGTCTTTAACATATAAAAGAACATCGGTCATCGTCCAAATTCTTTAATTTAGAATAGCGAGCCGCAAGAACAGCTTACATTTCCAAAAACCTGCAGTACTCTGACAAGAAAAAGTGCGTACGTCTGCTCAGACCCTGACGTGACGCTAAGCACTTTTCTACATCAAAGGCAGTTTTTATAAATGTGAGCGCTGGCATGGATTTAAGCGTACGCGCACACTAAGATCAAATCTGTGCGTACGCATGCTTTATAAATGAGGCCCCTGAACCTCAAAGTTGCACTTAAGTGCAGTAGGAGATCTTGGAAAATGCAACTTTAGCCTGATAGCTCTGAAAGCAACAACGTGTCCACCGCTCCTGCAGCCGTCCAAAGCCACACCCCCTGAATGCACAAACGCGAACAGAGCAGACGACCAGACAAGACAACATTACTACAATACATCATGTATTATATCATGTATAAATATATTAATAAAAACTAATTAATCCTTTAGTTTAACTTGATGTATTAAAATAACTAAAACAAAAAAATGACAAAAAACAATTTAAAATATAGACATACTGTATTTTAAAAAACCATATTGAAAAACAAAATGACAAAAGCACAACAAAATTACTAAAAGTAACTAAGATTAAAACAGAAAATATAGGGAAAAAAGAATATAAATTTAATAGTATCTCAATTACAATAAAAAAGCTCTGATCTGAATGTTTGGAAGAATTAACGCGATTTGAGAGCAAGTTTGGATGGTAAGATTTCAGTCAATAACAAATTACATTTTAATGTGTTCCTCAGACAAAAATATTGTATGGCCTTAGAGAACTTATAAGATATAATTCAAGTCTGCTTTATAGTGGCTTTTTGTAGCTGGACAATGCTAATGCTAATGATGCCTTTTTTCACTGTATTGTAAAGAAAACCCAGAAAGAAAGTGCTTGCAAACACCTGAGGTGAGTAAATGATGACAAAATTTTCCTTTAATGATTTATTCTTTCAGGACAAGCTGTATCAATCTCTGCTTACCTGGGCATCGCCAAAGCATAAAGTATGCTTACAGACGTCACCAGACATCTCCAGATGGTAAACATAGAAAGCCTGTAGGAAAAGGGTGAATACTCATCAGGGGCGATTCTAGGATTTTCATTTTAGGGGGGGTATATGAGGGTATATATATATACAGGTGCTGTCCAATATTAGAAATGTCTGTGTAAAGATATATTGGTAATATATTTTCAGTAATTACAACTCACTTGTGAAACTCGTGTATTAAATAAATCAATGCACACAGACTGAAGTAGTTTAATCTTTGGTTCTTTTAATTGTGGTGATTTTTGGCTCACATTTAACAAAAACCCACCAAATTCACAAAATCTCAACAAATTAGAATATGGTTACATACCAATCAGCTAATCAACTCAAAACACCTACAGAGGTTTCCTGAGCCTTCAAAATGGTCTCTCAGTTTGGTTCACTAGGCTACACAATCATGGGGAAGACTGCTGATCTGACAGTTGTCCAGAAGAAAATCATTGACATCCTTCACAAGGAGGGTGAGCCACAAACATTCATTGCCAAAGAAACTGGCTGTTCACAGAGTGCTGTATCCAGGCATGTTAACAGAAAGTTGAGTGGAAGTAAAAAGTGTGGAAGAAAAGATGCACAACCAACCGAGAGAACCGCAGCCTTATGTGGATTGTCAAGCAAAATCGATTCAAGAATTTTAGTGAACTTCACAAGGAATGGACTGAGGCTGGGGTCAAGGCATCAAGAGCCACCACACACAGACGTGTCAAGTAATTTAGCTACAGTTGTCGTATTCCTCTTGTTAAGTCACTCCTGAACCACAGACAACGTCACAGACAATGTCTTACCTGGGCTAAGAAGAAGAAGAACTGGACTGTTGCCCAGTGGTCCAAAGTCCTCTTTTCAGATAAGAGCACGTTTTGTATTTAATTTGGAAACCAAGTTCCTAGAGTCTGGAGGAAGGGTGGAGCCCTTCCCAAGTTGCTTGAAGTCCAGTGTTAGTTTCCACAGTCTGTGATGATTTGGGTGCAATGTCATCTGCTGGTGTTGGTCCATTTGTGTTTTTTGAAAACCAAAGTCACTGCATCTGTTTACCAAGAAATTTTGGAGCACTTCATGCTTCCTTCTGCTGACCAGCTTTTTGAAGATGCTGATTTCATTTTCCAGCAGGATTTGGCACCTGCCCACACTGCCAAAAGCACCAAAAGTTGGTTAAATGACCATGGTGTTGTGTGCTTGACTGGCCAGCAAACTCACAAGACTTGAACCCCATAGAGAATCTATGGGGTAAATGTCAAGAGGAAAATGAGAAACAAGAGACCAAAAAAAATGCAGATGAGCTGATGGCCACTGTCAAAGAAACCTGGGCTTCCATTACCACCTCAGCAGTGCCACAAACTGATCACCTCCATGCCACGCCGAATTGAGGCAGTAATTAAAGCAAAAGGAGCCCTACCAAGTATTGAGTACATGTACAGTAAATGAACATACTTTCCAGAAGGCCAACAATTCACTAAAATGTTTTTTTTATTGGTCTTATAAAGTATTTTAATTTGTTGAGATAGTGAATTGGTGTTTTTTTTTTTGTTAAATGTGAGTCAAAATCATCACAGTTAAAATAACCAAAAACTTAAACTACTTCAGTCCTGTGTGCATGAATTTATTTAATACAAGTTTCCAATTTGAGTTGAATTACTGAAATAATGAACTTTTTCCACAGGATTCTAATTTATTGAGATGCACCTGTAATTAACTGATCGTTTTATAAAGTAGGCCTATACGTTCATGTGCTTCATTTTCACTAGAGGAAACCTGTGGTGTAATGAGGGGTGAACGCAGAGAAAACTTTGCTACAGTATAGATAGGGAACCGATTTTTGCTCCCCCATGATATTTTGTAAACTGTATTTATGACAAAGAACTGCACAGATGCAGATTTTATAACAATCTATCGATAAACACACACCATGTCCTCTGTTTCTCGCTCTGCGCCTCTGCGGAATGAAAAACGTGCTGAAAGACGGGGAGGAGCCGATCGAAGTCTGTCGCCGTTTTTTTATTTTCTTAAGGGGACTGAGGCGATCACGAATTTGTGTACAGTTTATGGAGCTAATTGCAAAAACATTTTTTTTTTGAATGGCCTAGCGACGCCCATGATACTCACCTATTATCTATTTCTAAAAAACTAAATTTGAGGGATTTTTATTTTCATGAGCAGACTTTATGACCACATAAGGCACCATGCCAACTCAGTGTTGTGCAGATGTATTTAAAGAAATAGTTAATTAAAAAATAAATTATTTGAATTGCTCTTTTTTTGACCCAGGTAAAACAAAATGAAAAGTAGGCCTATTGAAGAACGCATACTGCTCTTTTGCATGTAACGACAGATAATGTAGGGTCCAGAAAGGATAATGATCTTTTTTTTTATCCAAAGCTTTGTATCCAAAGTCATTATCAACTTAGAATTCAATATGTTCATCATGCAGTGGTATTGTAGAATTTCGTAAAACTTAGTGGGCTTTAAAATGAGTCCACTTCAAAGTTCTTTATTTGAGGAAATACATTCTTTGATTCAGGACAATATTACCTGATTAGCAGCTGATCTTCAGCTCAATTCCTCTGATGAGTAATTAGTGGACAATTTTTCCACTAGATGGCATGATTCAAGCAGGTGTCCTGAGGTCTTGAGGAAGCACTTGATGGGAAAACAAACATTATGTTTGTACTCTGAAATTAGAGTGTTCCCCAAGATGTTAGTATTCTAATACGTTAAAGCTAACTATACAATGTAGCCTACTTTATATTTAGTAAAACTTTTTTGCCAGTCAAATCCCCTCAATAGATAGATAGATAGGTAGATAGATAGATAGATAGATAGACTACAAAAAATTAGAGTGTTAGTGTAACAAAGACCGGATTTTGTAAATGGATGTTTGTGTAGACGAGTCTGTTTCACATTAGTTCTGTTAATAGTTCTTGCACGTTCTTCCGTCGGTGCAGACGAAAAACTAGGACAGGGTTTCCTGCGATACTTATTTATACTTTATTTAACAAATATTGGATCTACAGTGGCTAGAAGGGATAATGATCTTTTGAAGCTACGATCTTATGAAGCTACGGCCAGATTGTCCAACTGGGCATGCACACATCAATAATATCTCTGTTGGTACTTTTCGCCATCTTGGTTATCCTGGAATCTCTTCAGACACATTGATCCCTCTGGTCTCTGCTTGAATGGTAGCATTGCGATATATTTCTTTGAATTGCTCTTCAGTCCTCAAGTGTGTTCATTCAGCATTTTAAGCAACTGTTGTTTTCTTGAATATTGGAGTTGTCATCTCCAAGCAAAGAAAAAATTCAAAGTTAATGCTGTGCAACAGCATGTTTGCTTCCCCTGCAGTTGATTCAGGTGGCTCAGACTCTGTCAGATCTTCCAGGAATTGAACAACTGCAGGGAGGCATTTTCTAAAAGAGGCCTGAGGGCTATTTCCCTGCAACTCCATCGGGTGTCCGAGAGCTTCTGTAGCTCAAGGGCACGCTGGCCAGCATTCATGGCTTGCTGTGTTTGAACAACAGCTGCATGTCGTTTTGTGGAGTTGGCAATAAAGGTGTAAAGTTTTTCAACTACTGTAAAAAAAACTGACAAAGTGTATGCTAGACTTTGCACTCTCCAGTAATACAAGATTCTAGCAATAAGCATGGGAATGAACATATATTGCCTTTTCATTTTGCTTTTGTATTATGGACTGTAGTCCTTTGTAAGGCAGCTCCATCATAACCTTGGCCATGGATGTCCTCGGCTTTCAGCTGGTTGCCCTTCAGCAAGTGCATTACTAGGTTTTCAAGCTGTTCTCCTGTTGTTGACTGAACATCACACAGCTGAATGAAGCGCTCCTTTATGGTCATGTCATGTACATAACGCACCACAAAGCACATCTGTTCAATGTGTGATACATCAATAGTCTCATCAAGTAAAATTGAAAATATCGATGCTCCCTATGCTTCAGTATGACCTGTTTCACATAAATAGCCTTTGCTCTAATTAGGTGATTTTGTATTCGGTTTGAGAGGAGAGACACTTGAGGTTTTTAATGTGATGCTTGTTTTTCCTTGTTGTTGTCAAGATGAAGCTTAAGAACACTGTCATATTGGCTAACCAACTCCACAAGCTCTAAGAAATGTCCTTTGTTCGAACTTGAGAGGCTTTCATTGTCACCTCTGAATGCCATGCCTGTTTCGCCAAGTGCAATATAATATCAGTAAGTCGGTAGATAATCTTCCTGTTGTTTTGCCTTTCTCTTTCTTTGGCTGCTTGCATTTCAAAGTCGGCCTTTCCCAAAGCTTTATCCAATGCCTTTCTTTTAAAGGCTTTCCACCGAATGATGCCTAGCATGTGTGACTCTGTCCTGCAATGCTCATTAATTTTCCCTTTAGCCTGCTTCCACAGATTACCCCCACTGACTTCCAACCTGTCCTGCTCTTGCACTTTTCATAATTCATGAAAAGCTTGCAGCTGAAACAGTGCATCATTCTCAGGAGAATAGTCTAACCAGGGGTGTCCTTCATACCACTGTCCCTGAAACAAACGTCCTTGTTCATTTTTTGGGAATGCCAAAATTGGACGACAGGGTCCTACTGAATTTTAAAATTCAGAAAAGGCCACATTGTATGTTATATTGTATTTCTTTACATGGGCAGGATCTGAGGGATTTTGGAACTGAAGCAAAAACTCAAAGTCTTCTGGCTCTTTCTCCCTTGTGTACATGGCTGTGGCTGCCTCACTCTCCATATCTTCCTGTTCTGCCTCTGTCTCTTCCCTCTCTGTCTCATTGTATTGCCTTTCTTTCTCAATCTTGAACATTTTCTATTTCTGGCTCAGTTCCAAGACCTTCACTTTTACTTTGTTGAGCTGACTCTGGGGGAATGATTAACAAACCTTTTACAATCATATTGTAAGTTTTTCTATTTTCAATATTAAATCAAAAATCAAGTGAACGAATGATACA
Source organism: Sinocyclocheilus anophthalmus (assembly GCA_018155175.1). Classification (NCBI taxonomy): domain Eukaryota; kingdom Metazoa; phylum Chordata; class Actinopteri; order Cypriniformes; family Cyprinidae; genus Sinocyclocheilus; species Sinocyclocheilus anophthalmus. Next base: position 7,033 of record JADLZN010005529.1, on the reverse strand, counting down.
CTGATTTTGTTGGATTACAAAACAAATGACTAAAAGCAATTCTTTTTAGTGAATCAAAAGCTACAGTGCGACTAGAGTAGCATGACTCCTCAAAAATGACTCTTATGAGTCAGGTTTTTTGAATGAATGAAAAAGCTGTGAATGATTCGAATGACTCTGATAAGAATAAAAAAAAAGAATCTGATAAAGAATCAAAAGCATACAGCGAGACTACATGACAAAATTTTTTTCATATACGTAAAGAATGAATAAAGAAGCTTAAGGCGCAGCCACTGTAGTACCCGAACGAAGGATACTAATGAGTCGGTTCATCTTAATTAATCAAACACATATAGCTTACTAACTCACTTAGTTGCTGACGGTTTGTTTATATGACGAGTAGATAAATGTGCAGTTTTCTAAGTAATACTAATACATAAATAAAAAGAAAAAAATTGAATCTGTTAACACATTTGCTGTTAAGGCAAAATACTGGGTTGCATTTATGCTCTAAAAAGTCATTGAATAGCCTAATCTGTGTAAACACAGTTTTAAGAATGGTTTTATTTATTTAGTAACAAATAAATGAATAAGTGCATTTCATGCACTGAAATAGAAAAGTAAATTTTTTTACATTATACATCTAAATGCATTTATTTTTCGTTAGAAGTATATGCTACTAAAAAAATAATCATTAATGCAACTTCAGGAGCCAGAACGGTTAAGAGGAACAAGAAACAAATCATATACCAAATAAATTCAGAAAACACTTAAAAATGGTACAGGTCAAAAATGTGAACTGAGTGAAATTCATTAGTTTGACCCAAAGCGGTTCAGTAGTTTGAATGAGGCTGTGCAGTGAGGGTTCAGATGTTCAGTGTTCAGCCTCTATGAGATTTTGCTCTTAAACATCTGCTAAAATGTTCCACTCAGCAAGGACACTGAGGCACTCACGCCTAAAACTTACATGGAGTGGCTTTTAGAGCACAGCAGACTGCTAGAAAGACTTGTTCTTGTTTTGCTTTGCAAGCATCCCATCAATTACGGAGAAACTGTTTGGGGGCAGACAAGATGTGAGACGTGCGGATCCATGTGCAAGCTTTATTCACAGGCGTGGTCAGAAACAGGCATGGGTCAGACAATGGCAAACTGGTATGGAGAAGACAAGGCAAGGGCAATCCGGTAAACTAGCGAGGGTCAGTCGACGGCAAACGGAATCCAACAAGGCGAGACAGAAGAGCAAATCCAAAAATAAACAGTCCAAGGTAAAAAAAAACAATGGCAAGGAAACACAGAGACTCGGAAAGGGGTACAGGCTAAACAATACTCGGCAGAGAAATGTGGTTAGAGTGGGTGCTATATAGTAAATGAGGTAATTAGAAACAGCTGTGTGCAATCAGTGCAGTGTGCAATCAGTGCAATGGATGATGGGATATGTAGTCCGGGATGACATGCAACAGTTTGTGTTGTGCGAGAGTCAATGTAATGAAAGGGTGACCTCTGGTGGCGATTGCACGGAAGTCCATGGACAGGATTCGTGACAGAGCCCCACCAAGGAGTGGCTTCCAGATGCTCCAAACACTATACGATCCAGGTGGGTGGTGGAGTGGAGGCGGAACAGGGGTAGGGATGGAGGGCCAGATCCAAGGATAGAAGAGACCAGGGACGGAGGCAGAGCCGGCAGAGCAGGGAGCCAGGGTGGAGCAGGAAAAGTAAGTAAAGGTGGAGCTGAGGCACAACAGCAGAGCGTACAGGACCGAAGATACACATGGACAGAGCACGCACCAGGCAGAGCAGGCAGAGCCAGAAAGTAGACCACCACGGCGGGGCAGAGGGCCACCACGGCGGAGCAGAGGACCACCCGAGCCAGACAGTAGACCACCACGGCAAAGCAGAGAACCACCAGAGCCAGACAGAAGACCACCACGGCAGAGCAGAAGGAACAGGAGACCCCCACGGTGAACCACACCGATCAGGAGACCATGGCGGCGACTGTAACAACGACGAGCGCAGAGACAGACAACACAGACAGAACAATGGGGTTGACAGATAAGGCTGGGTGTTCAGAGGAAGCCTCCTTGGCTGGGTCGGGACAGGACAAAAATTCACAAACGACCACCTTGACCGTAACAGGACAGGCAGAGAGTTCACAAACGGCCTCCATAGTCGTGACAGGGTAGGATGAGGATTCACAGACGGCCTCCCTAGTCGTGACAGGACGAGCAGGGAGTTCGCAAACAACCTCTATAGCTGTGACAGGACGAGCAGAGAGTTCATAGACAACCTCCTTGGCTGGAACAGGACAGGGAGAGAGTTTACAAACGGCATCCATAGCCGTGACAGGACAGGAAGAGGATTCACAGACGGCCTCCATAGCCATGAAAGGACAGGCAAAGAGTTCACAACCGGCCTCCATAGCCGTGACAGAACGGGCAGAGAGTTCACAAACAGCCTCCATAGCCATGACAGGAGGGCGCAGAAGAGTTTACAGACGGCCTCCCTGGGCGAGGAACAGAACAGGAAGAGAGTAAACGGAGGCCTCAATAGGCGCCGTGACAGGACGGAAGAGGAGTCACAACCCCATACACGCACATTCTTGGAGCTCGGCGTAGGCCGTGCCCCACTTTTCATGACTCGACAACCGTGAAGAGGCTCCATAGAATTGACAGGGGGAAGACAGAGAGTTTCACAGAGGCCTCCATAGCCCCGTTACAGGACTTGCAGAGGGGTCCAGAGGCCTCCCTGGCCCGGCAACAGAACCAGGATGAGAGTTTATAATGGTACCACTAAACATCTGAAGGTTCTGCAGAGTGGGCCGCAACCTCTGGGAGAAGCTGAAGCAGGCGCAATCGCCCGGGGGAACACCGGCAGTACACCATACAACGCGCGGAGGATCGGCAGCATCCCCCCACACCTCAGAAGGAGCTGCATAGGGCCGCGCCCTTTCCCTAAATTTGCAGAGGGGTGGTGTATGCAGCCCAGAAGATACAAATAAAGCGTCCCCATTGGGGACGAGGCTAAAGCCCAGGGAAATAGTTTTCAGGGAACCGGAGGGCTTGATAGAGCGGTTAGGATGCCAGCTGCCACGTGCCGACACCAGCGGGTGGGTCTACACGCTGGAAGCCAGTCTGGGCTACTGAATGAACAGTCCGTGAGGAATCTGGGTGCAACAGACAGGAAGTGACAGGATTCTGAGCAAACAGACGTGATGTGACTCTGGATGATCAGCTCTGACATGACGTGACTCTGGATGAGCAGAGTTATGGGACGTTGACTCGGACGATCAGCTAAGTTGACGTGACTCTGGATGATCAGCTGAGACGTGACGAGGTTCTGGATGAACGGCTGAGATGTGACGAGGTTCTGGCAGATCAGATGAGACTTGACTTGACCCAGCAATGGAAGCTGTGACTTGAGTTAACTCAGGGGAATCAACTGCGACCAGACTTGACTCAGAGAGATCAACTGTGACTAGACCTGACTCAAGAAGATCAGCTGTGACTAGACCTGACTCATGATAATGAACTGTAACTTAACTTGACTCATGACGATCAACTGTGACTAAACTCGACTCAGGAAGATCAACTGTGACGAGACTCGACTCAGGAAGATCAACTGTGACCAGACTCGACTCAGGAAGATCAGCTGTGACTAGACCTGACTCAGGAAGATCAGCTGTGACTCGACTGAACTCAGGAAGATAAGCTGTGACTAGACTTGACTCAAGAAGATCAAATGTTACTAGACCTGACTCATGAAGAGCAGCTTGTGACAGACTGACGCAGGAAGAATCAGCTGTGACTTGCCTCATGATAATGAACCGTAACTTGACTGATCATTACGAACAGTGTACTTGCTAGACTCCTGACTATCAGCATTGGACTGAACAGACTCCTGATAATAAACTGGGACTTGATGGGGGCGTGTTGGTGTCGCCATTTGGTGTCAGGCTCATCTGTGCCGCCGCCTTTGTGAGCGTAATTAGTGAGGGCCGCGTTCCTCAGCGATTACCCAAGTAAATAGGGAACCAACGTCAACAAAAGCAAAGTCCAAAAACACTCACGGGGAGGAGCCGGGAACCTCGCTGTCTAAGCTCAGATCGCTAAGAGATTGATCAGGCCATCACAAAAAAAAACTCTACACAAGCCAGTCTTGATAGATCAGATTAATGTGTATGGCTAAAAATTGCGAACATAGCTCCAGCGGATCGCGGACCTGTTAGGGTAACAAAATCCTTGCGTGTCCCATACCTGGGCCAATGTCTAAGAAAAGGATGATGGGTATTGTAGGGGCGAGTAGTCTGTTCGGGGGAGACAAGACTGAGACGTGCGGATCCATGGCAGCTTATTTCAGGCGGTGGTCGAAACACAGGCATGGGTCAGACAATGGAACCTGGTGGCGAAGACCAAGGCAAGGGCAATCGTACAATAGCCGGGTTCAGTCGATGGCAAATGGAGTTCAAACAGGGCGGGACAGAAGAGCAACCAAAACTATAACAGTCCCAAGGTTCAAAACAAGAGGCAAAGCAACGCAAACGAGATCGCCGCTGTGCCAAACAGGTACAGGTACAACATATACGACGAGACATGGTTGTTTGATGGCGTGTGATATGTGAATGTGTGATTGAGACAATCCTGGTGCAACGTGCTGTGTGCAACAGTGCAACTGGCTGCATGGGATATGTAGTTCCGGGATGACATGCAACAGTTGTTTGTGCGGCGAGTTCAAGTAAGAAAGGGTGACTCTTGGTGGTGATTGCACGGAAAGTCATGGACCGGATTCGTGACAGAAACCAAAAGTTAAGATTATTCATAATGATTCATATTTTTTATGTATAAAATTATTAATTTATTTGGCATCAGTGCAACGTGATTTCCTTGTCTACTTTCAGACTAGTGGAAAGTATACATCCAAAATATACATTTAAATATTTGATTACACTTTTTAGTAGATTTCTGTACTGTAGATAGTTTTCAATTACAATACTTAACTTGAAAGGCAATGCGTTTTTCTCATGCATTGAGCCAGAAATCTCCCCCGCAGTTGCATTCACACCAAACTTTACAGTTTTATTCCTGTTTATATTGTGAAGGTTTTTACAGGACGGGTGGTTTATATAACATTCACCTGATTTATATAACATTTTATTCCTGCAAATATGACAAAATAAATATAAAACAGTTTTTTTCTGTCTGTTGAAAGTATAATGGAGTGATAAAAATTACAAGTCCAAAATCTAAACTTGTAAAACAAAACAATAGTCTTCACCCAAAGTACAGTAGTTCACTCAAAAATTACAATTTGCTGAAAGATTTACTCACCATCAGGCCATCCAAGGTTTAGATGAGTTTGTTTCTTCATCACAGATTTGGAGAAATGTAGCATTACAACACTTGCACAGCAATGGATCCTCTGCAGTGAATGGGTGCGTCACAATAAGAGTCCAAAACAGATGATAAAAACATCACAATATTCCACAGGTAATCCACATGACTCCAGTCCATCAATGAACATCTTGAGAAGCCAAAAGCTGCCTGTTTTTTAAGAAACAAATTCATCATTAAGACATTTTTAACTTCAAACCATTGCTTATAGCTCAAATTTGAGTTCATTATCCATATTAACACTTCCTCCAGCGAAAAAGTCATCTCTTCTGTTGTCTCTCACATCAAAATCTACCGATATATTTGTTTAAGAGTCGGTTATGTTTTTTGTTGTTGTTTCGTGTTTTCTGTTAATATTCTCAGTCTAAATGACTTTTCACTGGAGAAAGCACTAGATTGTGGATAGATGCAAATTTTCTAAAGCTATCAGTAACAGCAAATTCATCTATATCTTAGATGGCCTGAGGATGAGTACAAAACCGTAAAACTAATATCATAACAATGGTTGAATTCAATGTTAATGAGGCAAGTTATGATGTTGCACAGTAACCGTAACCAACTAAATAACTTATTCATCTGATTTGTTCAGGACATATTGTGCTCTGTATTTTCACATTTCACTATTCTTTTTCTTGTGTAACCCCCTATCAATGTCTTGCAGACTGCTTTTGTGTTTTTGTTCAGTATACCACCTAGCCTCTGTTTAACCATATAATATAAGCATGATGTTCCTTGCTATGCTTTAGAAACACGTGTGCAATCCGGCCTCTGCTATCGCACACAGATGAGCCACTTATGCACAAAACAATGGCTAATTTTTAAACAGCTGCTTTGTAATTCTTCTCAGTGTGAAGGAACAAATATATATCATTACAATTCTACAGCAAAAACTGAGGATTCAAACACAAAGCATGAGATGTTCTTAAAGAAATAATGGCAACCATTGTTCCATTGTAAATTATGGGTCTGTACATTTTGCAACATGAGAAAGAAATTCAACAAATATGACCCATCCTTTCATAATTTATTCACCAAGACCTGCAGATACAGCGACAAAGTGGCTCCCACTATAATTAAAGTGACCTAATCCATATAGGAAGAAAGATAATATAGTTTTTAATACTGCAACAGGCAGATTGGAAATTTTTGATGGGATGATTTTCTTGGATGATTAAAAGTGTTCAGAGTAATTAGAGAGACTGTTGTACTGGAGTAAGGTCATTTTGATATATCTAGCGCAATGACACACAAGATTTATTTATTTATTTTTATTCTGAGAGTAACTCAATTCTCTGAGAAGCTCTGTATACAGCGGTTGAAAAAAGTAAAAATGTCACTGCATTAGGTCAGAATGTCAAAGCAAAACACTTATTGTAAAGAACATATTTGGTGTGAGATTTACTTTGAAGCAGTTTTCACAAGAAAATTGGTTAGAGAGTCGGACTCGTAACCCAAAGGTTGCGAAAGGAAGCTTTATCTTCCAGTCTCTATGAAAGAATAATCACCAATGAAATATCTGTAATATCTCAATTGTTTCTCCTAGACACCAGTGATGTTAAAGGGGCCATCAGATGAAAATATTTTTGAATAAGACCACCTCCAAGCCATATATGGAGTCCAAGGCAGAAATTCACATGTCTTGTGTGGACATGCCCCACGGAAGAGAGGGG